>JAFBJR010000395.1:1756865-2086689 GCA_016785285.1 Brachirus orientalis
GAAAGAGAGGGGGGCGGAGAGGGGGACAGAGAGGGGGATAGAGAGGAGGACAGAGAGGAGGACAGAGAGAGAGGGACAGAGAGGAGAACAGAGACGAGGACAGAGAGGAGGACAGAGAGGAGAACAGAGAGGAGGACAGAGGACAGAGAGGGGGACAGAGAGGGGGATAGAGAGGAGGACAGAGAGGAGGACAGAGAGAGAGGGACAGAGAGGAGGACAGAGAGAGAGGGACAGAGAGGAGAACAGAGAGGAGGACAGAGAGGAGGACAGAGGGACAGAGAGGGGGACAGAGGACAGAGAGGGGGACAGAGGACAGAGAGGGGGCAGAGAGGGGGATAGAGAGGAGGACAGAGAGGGGGACAGAGGAGGACAGAGGAGGACAGAGAGAAGGATAGAGAGGAGGACAGAGAGAGGGACAGAGAGGAGGACAGAGGAGGACAGAGAAGGGTACAGGTGGAGGACGGAAAATCATTAAAGGCCTGAGCAGAGGACAATTAGGAGGGTTATGCTGGAGTGTTTTCACTGGGATGAGCCAAATGAGACCCATCATGTCACTGTAAGATGTGATATGAAATACAATATATGATAATTACAGTCTCTGTCTCACAGTTGCCATTAACATCTACACGTGCAGGACAGGATGCTATTAACTGCCTTAGCTTTAGTCTTTCTAGTTCCACAGTGCAATGTAATGTAATGTAATGTAATGTGTGTGTGTGTGTGTTGTCAGGAGGCGAGGAGAGTTCTTTGAGCTCACTAAAAACAGCCAGTTTGTCTGGGAGGACGAACATCACAGAGATTTACTGAGGTGAGTCTCAAGCCTTCCAAACTCAAACTTACAGTATAGAAAGTCAAAACACTATAGCACCAGGTCTGGTCAGGAGGGGTGGGTGATCTTTCTCGGAATTTCAAAATAAAAGTGTATGTATTGATATGGAACAAGATTTATTTCACAATAAAAAGGAAGTAAAAAAAAAAAAAAGAAAAAAGAAATACAGGAATAACTATATTATTATAGTAAGCTATATTATAACTTGATTGATATTAAATGCTGGACTGGAGTTCGAGAGCTTTGGTTTATGTGGTACAGAGACTTTTACTTTAAGATATAAAGCTACTTTTATTAATCAATCATCAATATGCACAGATTTATTAACCTTATATAAAGTTTGTTTGTTTCTGACACTGGAAGACTTTCATCCATTACATCCAAATTATTTACATTTCACAAAAATTGAAGTGTAGAATCACCTGATTTAATGAATTAACCCAGAATAACATGACTAATATAAATTACAGTAGCTCACAATGGACAAACTGAGCATGTTTTGAGCTTCGATGCTAAAATGAAGGCTGCACAGGTTTTAGGCAACACACTCGGAAGGGAAGGTCCAGCTGTATTATGCATGTTCGCTAATAATTGTTGCTAAATTGTACACACTATAACTTTAAACTTAAACTTTTCGGCCTGTAACCAGATTGATATATAGCAATGTGTGTCTCCCCCTGCAGGTCAATGCTGATGACTGCATGTGACATCTCAGCCATCACCAAACCCTGGCCGGTGCAGAAGAGGGTAAAGATACATTTGTGTGTCGGTCCTTCAGTCTTTGGCTCTTTCTGCTTAACGTTTTGCCTCTTTGTTTTCTTCTCGACTTGATCACGAGACATATACTCCAGTTGTTCCAGACATTTTCCTCAGTTCATATTTGAAAATGGGTCGTTTAAAAATACAACCATGACTTTGTCCACAGTTTTTTTGCGTTTCTCAGCTATTAAATGACGACAGCGACAGTCCGCCGCCGTGTCTGTCTATATTCTGAAGTCACTTTAAATCATGCGAGTTTCTGTGAGATCCCAAATCCCTGGAATCAAAATGTATGGTCCTGCGTTTTGACTGGATCGTCTTAATCTGTGCATTCTCAGGATTAAATAATTGAAATTACCCTTCAGTTTGCTCAGCTGATCCTCTTAGTACCAAACCCTAAACAAAAATTAAATCGTGGCCCTGAACTTAACCAGTTTTTTAGAAATGAGATTCTGCTTCATTAGGACCAGGTTTTAGTCTCCATGAGGACTAGTGGTCCTGACAAGCTCAGTGTTTATGCCAGAGAACTCACTCACACACACACACACACACATAATTATTTCATCCTTCTCCGTTAATCTGCACCTTGTTATGAGTCACAGATTTGGTGCGTGTGTGTTCTTGCACTTGCTGCAGAGTGAGGACATTTTGACAAAGTGGGGACATTTTGGCTGGATCTCCCTTTTTTCACCTCGTAAAAGGGCTTTTTCAGGGTTAAGACCTGGTTTTAGGGTTAGGGTTAGGCATCTAGTTGTGATGGTTAAGCTTAGGGTAAGGGGCTAAGGAATGCATTATGTCTATGAGGGTCCTCACTTTGATAGAAGCGCAAACACGTGTGTGTTTGCGTGAGTGTTCGCTCATTAATAAAAGCAGCTGTGTCCTCAGACGACACCTTTAAAACTCAGGCCAGTAAAACCTTCACACACACACACACACACATGCCAATATGTTTTCAGTTAAAACACACTCACGCCGGCGTCTCATCCGGATCTCATTAACAAACTCATCTGCCTGAGCGCAGAGCAAAATTTCAACAAGGTTCTTCTACATTTTAATTGTATTGTCTGGAACCAGATTTAGGCCCCCAACTGAGGAAGCTAAATGGAACTCGGCCGTCACTCATTTCATCATTTACACCAATAATTTTCTTACCTGTCCAAATGGCTGCTGTGCAAAGGGATGAAATAATGTGGGCGTGGCTAAAAGAACACAGGTGAAACTAACCAAGGCGGGGGGGGGGGGGGGGGGGGGGGAGGGAGGGGGGGGGGGGGGGGGGGGGGAATGACAGGAAGTGAAGGGAATGTAGTTTCAAAATTAAAGATGCAGACGTTACAAAAAACCATTTACATTTGAATGATTTTAAGTGATTATATTTAACCAACGAGCTGCAACCAACACTTATTTTCATCATCGATTAATCTGTCAATTATTTTCTCGATTAATGGAGAAATCGTTTGGTTCATAAAATGTCAGAAAATGTTCTCAAACCAAAGATTACTCAGTTCTAATTATTTTTTTTTGTTCTCATTAAGAGCAAAGAAAGCAGAAAATATTCACATTTAAGAAGCTGACAAATCATAGCTCATGATTAATTCAGTAATCGATTAACAATTTGTTAATCAGGTAATTGTTTCAGCCCTACACATGTTTACATATTTGTTTTGAGAGTCAGTTATTTGTTTATTAACAACAGTGTCATTGTTTCCCTAACTGAAACTGTAATAATAATAATAATAATAATAATAATAATAAATAAACTGGACTATTGGCTTTAAATTTTACTTCAATGCGTATATTTGCACTTCTGCCTTTCCACTTAACAAAAATAGTTTAAATAATTTAACAATAACCTTTTTTTTCCCATCAAAGTAGACAAGTTGTCATCTTAAAGGCACAGTGTGTAAAAAAAAAAATTCCCTATCTATCTTTTCATTAGCATCACTGTGATAACATGGTGGTCCATATATGGCTCTGATATGAATATAGAAGGCTCATTCTAGGGTAATGGAAAACAAAACTTCATACAATCAGGTGATTATACTCCTTAAAAAAATAATTTATTTTTGGTTTCTGCCAAATGAAAATAAATCCACCTACATTTTACACGGTGGTCCAGTGTCAACAGAAATCCTCTGTGTGCTGTGCTGTTGTTGGAAGTCCTTTTTTTAAAAAAAAAAAACTATTATTTTGAGATGAAACTAACTTGCTCTGCCATCTAGACATTAAAAAACGTTTAATGTTTTGACTGACATGAGGGCAGGTAAACAAAGACGGGGTTACTTAGAGTCAGCGGTCGTCTGTCTGTGTCTCTGTGTTGGCTGAGTTTCCTGCACCTCCACACTCTGCTGAGCCTTGATTACACTGCACACACTACTACGTGAACTACACACACACACAGTGATTGTGATGAGAGGCTGAGGCTGCAGTCAGAGCTCATTTACCTTTTCCTGCATACACACTGAGACCATTACCTTAGCGTGGGTGCAACTCTGTGCCAGGCCATTTACTCTGTCTTACTCACTCATTTGTTCTTTGGCTCACCATAACTTCACACAGCTTAACTTATTTTACTGCTATTCCACCTTTCCCCCCCCGTTTCACATCCTCTGGTTTTTGCTTATATCTTCATTCTATTGCAAATCTTATATTTGTCATTTTTACCAAACGCCAGACTTGACATAGGAACAACTAAATACATAAACCAGGGCCAAAAATTTGTGTTTATTGTCCACTCTTGGCATATTTTGTAGCCACAATTGAGAAAATTGTTGTCACATCTCAACCGTGGTCAACCTGAAATTCAAATATATCCACAAATATGCCAGAGTTTGTGTTTTTGTCAACATTTTTTTTTTTTTTTTTTTAATTTTACATTCATTAAAGAGGCTATTACCAAAAAAAAAGGATGGAAAGTATACATTCTGTATATGCAAATATGGATCTTAATGTGAATATACACTTTTGTGCAAAACAGCTTTAGTTCACATTTACATGGCTTGAGATTAAGTGTATATATAAAAAATGTTAAATATCCACTGTTTTCTATGGGTGTACCCCAATAAGACATTTTGTAGTAAAAGTCAGTCGGCCATTTTGTGTCATTTTGTCATTTTGTGTCAGAGCCTCCATTTCAGTTGTAATTCAACCATTATTGCCATTGCTAAAATTTCACTCACTGACTCACTCATTCACGCACACGCACACATCAGAGGTGGATTTGCATCCACATTAAACAGCGTAAAACAATTGCGACTCGGTTATTGTCTGTACTAAACTGCAACCGAATCTAAAAGTATTTTAAATGTTAGCCCTTTTTTTTCTTGTCGGTGATGCAGATCGCAGAGCTGGTGGCCACTGAGTTTTTTGAGCAGGGGGATAAGGAGAGGCGGGAGCTGAACATTGAACCCATCGTAAGTAGTGTGTCTGACTGTATTCTGTGCGTTGTGTGACAAGACCTGTTCTTGTGGTGCACCACAGGGATCTGTTGTGGGTCCCCTAGTCTTTATCTGCCTTCTATTATCCCTTCACTTTAGGACCTGATGAATCGTGAGAAGAGAGATAAGATTCCCAGCATGCAGGTGTCCTTCATTGATGCCATTTGCACTCAGTTATATGAGGTAATCCAGCCAATTTTCTGTCTCTGAAAACAATCGTACCTAATGAAATGCAGGAGATTCATTCTTTTAACCCTGTCTTACATCATGAAGATAACAAATACTTACTGCAAAATGTTGCCACAGACTTTGGCTGGGATGTCGGAGTACTGCTCTCCGTTGTTGGAAGGATGTCAGAAAAACCGTCAGAATTGGAAGCGTTTGGCTGAGGAGTGCGAGAAGGAACCGGTCAACGGCTTGGTGTGATTCCACAGCACAGCTTTTTAACCAAGACAGATTTCCAGGGTTTTTACGTGTTCAACACAGTCTCACGAAGTTTCATGAAATTAGTGCATGAAACTTTTACATAAAAGGAAAAGACTGTATTATGTCATGATACACCTGCCTTTAAATATTCCTAGTGTTTACTTCACTTTTGATCAAATATTTACACCAAAAAAATAAGAGCTTATTTTCTTAAGTTAGTATTTTCTAATTTGCAAAAAAAAAATGTTGAAAAACTTGAAATGGCTCTAAAATCACTGGCAGTTTAGTCAAATGTTTTGTTTTGTATGGCCATTTTAAAGTTTAAAAAACTCTAAATTGTTTTTGTCTGATAATCCGCAGACAAAAAAATTAAATAGTGTAAAGCTCCAAATTAAATTTAAAAACTGTATTGAAACTGGTTGAAATTAAGCGTAAAACTATTACAACTCATTTACAGTAACACATAAATTGTTTTTTTCAAAATTTATTTATATCACAATCCCAGATATCACTTAGGAACCACGATATAATATCCCTTACAGTGCGTGTGAAGAAAATATCTCCTCTGACTTTGTAACATGTGACATCAAATTTTCACCATTTTTGTTCGCATTTTAACAACATACTGTACACAAACACTGCTCTATGTCTCCCTCTTTCTCTGTCAGTGGTACTGCAGCCTCACAGTCACTGTTTGCTTTGTACGTCATTTCCGCATCTTTAGGATTTTTTTTTTATGAAAATGGCAGAACATTTTTTTTTTTTTGCATGTTTTTGCTTCAAGGGAAGATGTGGTACTAAGACTTGCTCGCTAGCAAAAAGAAAATCTAAGGCAGTTTTGTAGGAGCATGTGTGCAAAGTGCAGTTTCGTCTGTACTTTGAGTCCATTTCGTCTGTCATTGTGCGCCGAGCAGGAAAGCTAACGATGACGGACGAAAACAGAGCAATACCACTGGGAACTATAGAACTATAAAACTATAGAATGGAAAAAACGCCATTACAGTCAGTCCTCTAACATTGCATTTCAGTTTATTTCGGAGCACAAGCACAAGTATAATAACCCCTATTAACAGTCACTATGTTTGTTGATGCACGCAACTCGGATTTCAGCACTGCCCTCAAGAGGAAGTATTGCATAATACCTCCATACCAACGCAAAAGACGCACGGAAGTATGTAGTGCAGTGACGGACGGACGTAAATGGAGTATAAATGGACCCTTATGCTAAACATGGCTCCGGTGCGGCATTGAGTCACATTTTTAGACACCCCTGAAAATGGTTGTAATTTTTTGCCACACGTTTTCTGCCACTATTTTCTAACATAATGTGTGAAGAGGAGAACCTTTGTATTTGCTTTACATGCACTTTAATCCCTTAAATACAGACTCGTGTTGGCTTAAAGTTAGCTAACCAGCCTGATCAACTTTGGTTCCGTTTCCATGTGTAAACCAGTTTGATGCTGATTTCATGAAACTTCTTGTCGTCACTCATCCATTTATCGCCGTCACTCACCAGAGACAATAACAGTCAGCACTAAGCTATATTTATTACAATAGCCGTTTTTATTTTTGCACAGAGTGGCTTTTATCTTGAAGTCTCACACACAGGTTTCTAGGGGGAATCACTACATGGTGACACAGCACCATTTCCAGTTGGCTACAGATATTGTACGTATAATATACACTTTTCATAGTGTCGCACTAATCCCATATGCTTGTTAAATATTTTAAATCACGGCAGACGCACTACAAGGGTTTGAGTCTTTTGTAACATGTTTTCACTCATTGTCGTAACTATTGCATATTTATTTTTTTGTTTGTTTTATATATTTATTAGAGTTTCTATATTGTGGGGTTCGCCCTTTTGTCAAGAGCACACGATTGTTAACGTAGGAAAAGTAGTTTTCATACAAAAAAAGAAATCCCATTTGTGCTTTCATTTTGAACGATCTTTCTTATAGGAGCAACTCTTTCAGATGACGTTTGGAAATGTACTGTATTGTATTGAGTTTTGTTTTGATGTAAAACAGCCAAAGACTAGGCCTGAGGTTTCACATGGAAACAGGTCTAGACTCTTCCACTGCCTTGTTGTGATAAAGTCGGACCAAATTACAATTTAAAAAAAAAAATACTATTTTATTCCATCCACTTCTCTCTGAGCCCGTGAATGCCTTTCTCCTATAAGAGGCTGTTTTTGTATGTCCTATTTTTATAAGTGAATGATGCATTGTGGGCAGCCTGAGAAGACAGTGTTGTGGTTTATTAATTTTATGTCACATTAACTGAACATTTGAAAAACAAAAACAAAACAAAAAAAAAATTTGCTGGTTAGCTGGAATTCAACAGAATTTGGCCAGAATTTCTCCTCAGCATGAAATATTTCTGAATGTCTCCAGGCTGCAGTATTTTACTGAAAAGGGATAAAATCAGCAGAAATTCCTTTTATGAAATTTATAAAACTTTAACTATTGGCTGTTTTCATTATTGAATAACCAGAGTTATTTCACTGATTAAGTGATTATTTAAAAAAAAATGGTGGTCAATGTTTTTCCAGGCCTCAAAAAAATAGATCAAGTTTTTCCTTTTTTTCCCCCAAAACTGGAGACAACTTCTTAATTCTGAGAATCCAGCAACACAAGACATGACAAAAACATTAACATAAAGAATAAAAACACAAAAAAAACATCAATTCCAACAGCTGTGTAATACAAAATTCAATCATTATTTTACAAACATTTGTGTCTTTTATAATAAATACTACACTTTAAGGTCATGACTCTGACTTAGATTTCTTAGGAACTTTCTTTGAAATTTTAGGTGATGAATTAGGTTCAGTCAGATTTAATTTACTCACACTAACACAGAACCTTAGTATGCACAGTAACAAGGTGCATTTTATTAACAGAAACAAACAAGTACAGAGAGCCTGGTCTTAACTAAAGCACTTTTGTAGCTGCACATGCTCAGAAAGCTCATTTGTCCCCGTGGCTGTTTTGTACCTATTTTCAAGAGTGTGCAGTTTCACGTGCCTGTCTGCAACAGACGACACTTCCTCTCCGCTTCAGTCTCTGGCTCTTTTTGTTTTCTTGCATGTTCGTGAGAGAGGGCATTACACCAGAGCAAGGATTTGTTTTAATTAAAAGAATGATAATTAAAAAAAAGAAGACCAGACTTTGAGTGTCTATTGCAGGTGAGATAATCTCATATGCTGATATGGTACAGTTTTGAGGGAGGTGTTCCACAACTGCAACTGTTGACACCACTAAAACACTGTGAGCCAAGTAATGGTATGTGCTATTAAAGAATAATACTTATTTTCTATGTTTTGTGTGTAATTTTTTTTTTTTTTTTTAAATTCGGAAAAGTCTACCCCAACCCAATTTAAATTTTCTGTAGTGCAACTTTAATCATAATTATACAATATAGTTGTAGTTTGTGTGTGAAAATATATGAGGAATAACAGGTAGTTTAAATCCCTGGCTGTTTTATTAACCAATGATTCATCGTTGGTAAATGCCACCTGCAGTACATTTATGACCACAAGGGGGCGTCAGCTGACACAGTGGTAGTCTGAAAAACAAATACCTACACCTACCTAAATGAATAAAGTTCAGCCAAACCAAAATTATCTGGTTGTATTAAGAGTAAAGAATACACTTATTTTTTAGGTTTTTACTAGCTTAAGATTTTTTGTCAGTGTTTGTCAATGATTTTCCTTTTCAGCTCAGTTCAGTGTTACACTGCCGCCTCTTGGTCAAAAGTAGTAAAACCATAATAAAATGTAGGTGATATAGCCAATTTATATTTATTTTTTTTTACATTTTATAAAAGTTGAACATACAAAGCTTCTAAAACAGAGCTTGACAATTAGAGAGAGAGAGAAAAGGAGGAAAATAAAGAATAAAGAAAACGTATAAATCATGGCTCATGAGAAATATTTACACCAGTGTGGACGCAGAAGTTGGTCCACACATCCACAAAATCACAAATGAGTAAAGGTGAAGTTCTGAGAAAAAAAATGACTGGACAGATGGACAGTGAGGTAGGACAGAGCACTGTAAAATCTGCTGTTTTCTGTGAAGGGCGGCCGTTATTGCTCGCGGACATTTAACCAGAGTCGGTCCTCTTGTACGCCACCGAGCTGTTCACCTTGTGGATGGAGGTGGTGAAGGTGCGGAGACGCACTTCTTCTGATTGGTCGATGATCTGAGGACCTGACTCTTCCCACTTGTCTGGAACCACTAAGTCTTTGTCTGTGTAGACCAGGAGGTCAAACGCACCTGTACAATGATGAGGAGGAGGACAGAACCAGAGGGTCACATTGAGACGCCCACAGAATAAAATTAAAAACAAGTTCATGTTCAGACCTGGTATTAAACAGGAAATCTGGCATTTTTAAACATGTGCTCCATGTTTACAAATGTAGGTGTAGAATACTGCTTTTCCATTATAGAGTCCCAGCACAGCTTGGCTCAACTTTTTTTTTTTTTTTTGCTTTTCTATTAGGGATAGTACCTGGTGCTTCTTTTAGAACCTGCTCTGGCGAGGTTCCAAGCAAGCTACGCCAACAATAAAATGAAATGTCGACAGACTGCTGGTCACTGATTGGTCACAGAGTGTCGTCACTGGAAGAGCCATGAGCGCTCCGTCCATCACAAGAATCAAACCGGACAATGCTAAACTGTAGATCAGTTAAAAAGACAAAAAATTCTGAAAACATACATTAATCTCCAAAATTTTCTCCAAAATGGAAATTTCTAAAATTTTAATATTTAATGGAGGAGTCTGGTGTATTGAGCAACAGCACTGCTGAAACCCAGCGATCATGAGCCAAAACACAGTCCGCTCAGCTAATTTTAGTCCAGTGAAACGTGCAATAAGTGTTTACAGTCCACATGGATTCAAACTGGAGGGTTGGCCAATGACAAAAATTACATCATGCGGGCCCAAGTGCACACTTGCGGAAAGCGTGACCTCAGCCTAAACTGCTTATTTTTGCAAAAATATAGCTTACATTTTTTTTTCCCCCTGTAAGAGTCTGACATCACTGCAGCACTAATGAATGTCGTCTCAGAGTAAGTGACCCTGTAGATGTATTCAGGACACAACTGGGTGCATTTAAACATACAATTGTGATTGAGAATTACGTTACTACCAGGTCTGAACGAGGCCTGAGTCATGCTGAGGTTAGTTGCTTTGTGTTGTTACTCACATGTCGTGTCCAGCAGAGGCAGGAAAGTCACTGTGGCTGTGATCTGTCTGATGACGGAGCGGATCTCGTCCTGAATGGTCTTGATGGACTTCTCTCTGGGAGCACTGGAGGACACAGATGAACTCAGTCAAAGCAAATTCACATGGCCAACTGCACACAAGGGAGGTAAATGGGAGACGAACATGAACGCAGTAATGGAATCAGTAGCAACGGCTGCAATCGATGACAACTATGACCTGGACGAATGAGAGTCTAGATAAATTGGATAAAGATAAAGACTGAGCAGCATACATCAACATTAGATAAAATTAAGATAAAATAAAACCCATGTAAACATACATTAGTAAAAGATAAACTGTGAATAAACACTATACCCATTAAAAAAAAAACACTGAATACAGTTTGAAAGCAGCAGATGTGGTGCATGTTAAGAATGTGCAAACTACACACAGACATGTACACAGATGTTTGAATGTACAAAAAAATGTGCTCTGTTCAAACAAGCACAAAATCTACCAGTAACAACCACAGGTTCAACTATGAAAATAAATGTATTTACATTCATTTATTCATTTATTCACCCTCTTGTGCTTTAATGTATAATTGGAAACAAATCAGTGGAAAAGCAAATGTTTTAACTTATTTGAACACAAACCTATAAAGTGTTATTTGTATTTCTGAAATGTTATTTATAACTCCATGTACTCAATTCAGTTTTTAACCCAACAGATGTATAAATAGTACTCATTAAGTACAAAATACAGAAAATTACCACACTTGTACTGATAACTGAGAAGAAAAAGTGATGAACTGGGAAATGAGTCATTGCTGCCACCTGCTGGTTGCCGAGTGTACTGCCACTAAAACAAGAGGAATCTTACAAATCCATATAAATTCAATATTATTCATCAATAAAATGGTAGTAGAGTGTTGAGGGACTGCACTGACCTGCTCTCCTTGGCCGACTTGTCGCACTCGATGTCAAACTGCCATCTCTCCAGCACCTCATTCGTTTCCATACCTGTGATCACCAGCACCAGCTTCTGCACTGTGCACTCAAACAGCCACTCTGGAACAGGACAGGACAACCACAGACACTGAGCTGAACTGTCTCACTAATGTAGTAATGCTTTTCTCCAGTCAGGACTAAATAAAAAAAAAAATATATATATATATTTATTATTACAGGTAATTTAAATTACAACTGGATTGGATTAACAAATTAATAATATTCAATAAATGGACAAATTAAATAGTTTCAGCTTCTTAAATGGGACGATATGTGACTGAACTGATTATCTTTAAATGTTACCGCTGCATTTTATTTCCTCAACCAAGGAATCACTTGACCTATAAAACATCATACGATAAAATTACTTCCCAAAACATCAGCTGTCTAATATTCAGTTTGCTAGACAAAAAAGCATGAAATCCTCAGATCCAAGAAATTAGAAATATCACAAATTTGCTTAAAAAAATAAATAAACACAATAAAATGTTCACTCAATTATTGATTGATTACTTTGAGAATATACTAATCTGCGGAGTTGTTCTCTTCTCTATTCCTGCCCTAGTTATAACATTTGTATAGTAACATCACATTCAACAATGCCTGTTATATTTAAATATTTCGCTTTTTTTTTTACATGTATATTTTCCATTTATCTCATATCTTTATTATTATTAAGTTATAATGAGCAGCTGTAACATAAATGATTGCCAGTTTTAGGATCAATAAAGTACTTCTATCTATCTATTGTAATCACAATCTATTGTCATTACTATTGATCGTAATGTAAACTTCAAAACGACTTGGAGGTTTGTCTGTCATTTCCTGTGACGATGACTCAATGAGTCCAAACAACAACTTTTCTTTAAACATATTTTCCTCTTGTGAGTGTTGTGTGTTGAAGAAACAAACAGGTGTTTGTAGTTACCTTTAAGCTGAGACACCACGTTGGTCAGGTAGTTCTTCAGTTTGGAGTCAGTGGTGAGCTGGAGGCTCATGTCATAGTGAGTGACTCTGGTGAATGTCTCCGGAGGATAAATGCCGCGCTGGTACAGGATGCTGTTGATGCCAAAAGCTGTGATGGACAGAAGTAGACGAGGATTTCAGTAATATTTTGATGGTATCACGCAGACATAAAGACAGAGAGACAAATAAATATGTCCACTAAATCATTAGGCAGCTAATTGGAATAGAATCATGTCAACAAATAAATAAAACCAAAGAAATAAACAGTGTAAATCAGGGGCGACAAACTCATTTTAGTTCAGAGACCACATACAATGCAATTTGATCTAAAGTGGGCCAGACTTCCAACTTCTAACTTTATTAATAAAGCACTTTAAAAACAACAGCTGAAGCAAAGTGCAGTACATCAGAGATAAATAAAATATTGAAAAATACTACCTAAAACATCTAGTAAAATAAATAGCATAATAACCAGTAAAATAATAGCATAATAACCTATAAACATCAAGAAATCCAAATGTTTCCCTGTGTTTTGCATTCAATGAAGTATTTAAAAAAAACAAAAAAAACATTATGAACCTGATATTTCTTGAGGAAAAATATTACACCTGTTTACTATTTACACATGTGCATTAAAACGTACAGATCACAGTGGATCTATAAAGGCACGTAACAATTTATGACATGTATCTGGAACAGAAAAATATAATTGTTCACATAATGATTAGGTTCTAATCATTGTGAAACTTTCACAAATTCATTAGGTGGGCCGGATTGGACCCTCTGGCGGGCCGGTTCTGGCCCACGGGCCGCATGTTCAACACTCCTGGTGTAAACGGATTAGCAACAGAACACAACATAGCATTTTTAAAACAAGCCAATATGGCAGACGATAGTTTGAATAGACCAAACGATTATTTAAAAGACGTTACGTTTAATGTGTATACGAAGAGGTGCTACACGTATTTGGTCTCTTTTAACCTTTGTAACAGCAAAAATGCGTTACATTACCGACCCAAATGTAAAGTGACCAGTGTTACAGTGACTTCACAGGCAACTGATTTAACTCGTAGTTCATGGCCTACATTTGTGCTAATAAAAAAACGGATAATCTTGTTAATACAACAAATAAAATACAATAATCTGTCAGCCGAACTCTCTCGTTTGTTCAGCTCCTTCTCCTCATCACGGTGGGCGGTGCACATCACGGTGAACGCGATTTGAACACACGACAGTTACAATGTGCAAATAAATCATAGTGGCTTCGGTTCCCCGTGGGTTTAAATGAACACAACGAGCTTGGCGTCTAAAAGGACATGCACTTTATTTACTGTGTACTGACGTCAATTGTCCTCCGTCTGCTGAACCCCCACCACATTAGCATTAGCTGACTTTAGCACTGCGTGTCCGTCGCCGGTCTTTCGCAGCGAGGCGAGTAAAAGCACTAAAAAAAACACAAGCTAATTCTGTAAATACTCACAGAAAAACTCCGCCACAAGCTCTGCGCTTCCCTTCAGGGTGATGCCCTTCAGTGTGCTCGTCATGTTCGAAAAACTTCCGCTTCAAATTCACTAAAAAGGATCCTCTGTTGTGTGGTTTTTTCCTTCCCAGCTCCTTTAAGTGCAACTACCCGCCGTCCAGTTTGAAATTTGCCAGCAGCGCATGCTCGCAACGTGAGGGCGCAATATGATGACGTAATAATAATAAAAAAAAGAACGCGCTGACCTGATTTCGACACTAGAGTTCAGTATAACTCAAAAATTCAGGATAATATCAAAGTCTAACTTTTAATATCAAGCCGCAAACTTTAATTTGAGTACTTTCATCCATATTTTAGCACTCTGGAGTTCATTCATACAAACATTATTACAATTATTTCTTTTTGTTTTGTTTAACTTTAAACCTCAAGACACTTTTTTATAATTAAAATTGTTTCCTAAGTTTATGTGTCAGGTATTTAAGTGTCTTTTGTTGACTATCTATATATTCCTTTAAATAAAATACCCACAAACACCCAGAGTACACAACAGAGAAAATATGAAAATCAGTATACAATTTTTATACGTTTTCGCCGACATTTCCAGGAATTTCAGTAGGTCCTCGCACCACTGTGAGCGCTCAGGCCCTAATAATCTCTCATTAATGTGTATACTGTGGGAATATTTTACTGTAATTTATCATGCAGTGAATCATGTATGCATGAACATTAATCTAATTCTAAGAGAGTCACACAAATCCAGATCCCTCAAACAGTGCCCATTTGGTTTGTGGTCATTTTGAACCTCAGCTCCAGGTTGAACACTTTTGCACGCCAAGTGTTACAACACGGAGTCCAAATGGTGTCACTTTAACAAGTCTCTGCGGGTTCGAACCTCACTGCTCCGTGGTCGTGTATGGAACGACCTCAGCACCACAGCCATGTTTCCTAACAGAGACTGTGGGTGGTGGCACCAGGAACACCAAGCATCCTCTGCGTGTAAACGTTTCCACATTATGACATCTGAATATTCAACGGCACAGCAGAAATGAAGAGTTCTGGAGACCAACCAAAGAAATACAGACTCAGCAAACCTGACGAGCCAGTTAAACTCCACCCTGCCTGGTCTGACCTGCTTCCTACACCACAGCCACGACAAACGTGTGGAACAAAGCTCTTTATTTTGAACATTTCATTTCTAAATGTCAATATAACATTTTATTATTTTTGAAAGAAGTCCATTTTTGTAATTCTTCCATTGTGAAAGATTGTGTTCTTAGGAAAGACACAAACTTAATGTATCATACAAAATATAATTTTAACTATACAGAATTTCTATAGTATTATTCTTCTTATTCTTCTTATTATTTGTCCTACATTTTGCCTACATTTTGTTTCTGTTCTTATTTCTTCTTCAAATTCCCCATACATGTCACGTCGTCTTGTCATCAACAAGTCAAAGTGCTAAACTATCCCTTTAACACAGATTTTAATTAAATGATTTAACAGAATATGTCTATGTGAGATTAAAACCGGACATAATACTATTGCACTCCTTTTGCAAAGAAGAAGAAAAAATATAATATAATAATATAAATATATAATAATATATATAT
The DNA here is from genome assembly GCA_016785285.1 of Brachirus orientalis. NCBI lineage: Eukaryota > Metazoa > Chordata > Actinopteri > Pleuronectiformes > Soleidae > Brachirus > Brachirus orientalis. Next base: position 1,772,594 of record JAFBJR010000395.1, read on the forward strand.
AATATATAAATATATAATAATATTACATTTACAATGTAAAAGAATGACATGAAGAAAAGAGAAAAACTTTTTTCCCCCCCTGTGGTTTGTCTAAACAAATAATAATAACAATAATAATAATAATATCACAACCCCACCCACCCAGCTATTTACCCCTACATCGTACTAAATTGAATTTCTTTCACTTAAGAGTAACACAGAGTGATTTTATGCTCTATCACCTTTAAAGAGCATTTGAAACAATAGCAATAACATTAACAATAAGAAGCTGACAGGGTGCGTACCGCCACCTAGTGGTGCGGTGGCAAACACATTTTACTCAATAAATTGGTTTCCCATGAGTGCCTGTATAATGTGAACAGCACAGTCCAACTACAGAAAGACTTAACTGTACACAGAAAACGCACCTACTGAACTAAACAGCAGGTTTGATGATACAAACTGTTGGGACAATCCATGGAAGTAGCAAATATAAAGATATCACAAGTCAGTTCTGGTGTGTCATTAGGTCATTAAGTCGTGCTGGCACTTTGCCCTTGTTATTCTGCCAACGTGCTAAATGTGCTTAAAGGCGTGCAGACTTGTCAGCCGCCGTCCTGCACTTTCACAGAGCGACTCTTGCCTCATGTGCATGTTTGGCTCAACTCAAGAGTCATCATGTGCAAAACACACTCAGGTCCGTCGTCACGCAAACGCTGGAGAGGGAGGCGTGTCGGTGAATCACACGCCGGCCACACAGAACATGATGAAGTGCCACCACTTTGCATTGCGACGAGGTGTTTGCCGCACATTCCTGTGCTGCCCTGTAACTGTTTTTTGAGCTCGTCCTACTTGGAGCTGAGAGGCTGCAGTGATGGGTGTGCGTGCGTGCGTGCGCGCGCGCGTGTGCAGTCATCAGCTGGCCTCAAGCCGAGCCTCATGTTCTGTTCTCTGGCTCTGGGCATGCAACAGCTGGAGCTGTGCAAATGACTTTTCATGTCTCGTTCACACGCGCACGCACATTCTTGTACGTACGAAAACCAAATGTGAGCACACACACACACACACGTTTGCGCTTCTATCAAAGTGAGGACCTTCATAGACATGATGCATTCCCTAGCCCCTTACCCTAACCTTAACCATCACAACTAGATGCCTAACCCTAACCCTAACCCTAACCCTAAAACCAAGTCCTGAAAAAAGCCCCTCTAAGGGCTGAAAAAAGTGAGGACCAGCCAAAATGTCCTCACTCTGTAGGTGTTTATACAATTTTTGGTCCTCACTCTGCAACAAGTACAAGCACACACTCACACAAACTGATGAGAGGATGTTTTTTGCTTAAGATGAGGCCGTTTTATTGGTGAGCAGCTCAGTTTCCTTGGATTCCTATTAGCTCCGGCATTGCTGTAGTTTTCCCCCTGGGCTCTGACAAATAAAATAAAATTTTATTACACATAACATGTAATGATACATAGGATCAAACACAGTAAAGTTAAAACTGAAGGAGAATCAGCAGTGTAGCCGTTCTGATCATTTTACAGGTAAACAATGTGTGTTGTTTGTTTGGTAATTGAGATTTTGTCATAAAAAAACACAGTCTTGAGATCAAGGTCTGCACATAAACCCTATATTACCAGTAGTGATATTGGTAATATAGGTAATAGTGTACAGTATGTGTTACCCCAAGGCGAGTATTTTTCAAATTCAAAGAACTTTATTGGTCCTTGAGGGGATTTTAAGCAGTTGTACACATTTACAAACACTCAAACAGAAAATGGCTCTTTTTCAGTAAGAATAATAATAAAAAATGAACCACAAACATTATTTACATACTGTAGGTACAAGTTGCAATGGAAAGTAAATAGAGACAATGAAACTGTGAAGTCAGTGCAATGACCAATCAGCGTAGAGAAATAAAAATCTAATTGTGCAAAAATGATTTATATTGAATATGTAAAAGCATAACGAATAGTAGGAAGAATAAGTAGTAGTAGCAGCAGTAGTAGTTTTGAATATGCAAACAATATGATCTGTTAATGTTTTAATGTATTTTTTAACAACAAAAAATACTTTTTTATACATGTTTTTGAACTGTTTTACTTCTGAACATTCTGTTCTACAGTTTCAGACAAAAAACTTCATGTAGTGCACAAAATTAAATTTTCCATTAAATTATAAACCACGTTCCCTTTCAGTGAACAATTTATTTTTTTTACTTAAAGATTATTTCTGTCTTTAATTCTAAGTTTTAGTGACTTTGTAAGAATAGCGAGTAAAGTAAAGAATACAGTATTTTTGCACACTTTTCTCAAAAAAAATCATAAATACATTATGATTTTGAGTGACTATATGTAAAAGTATAATGTTTTTACAGCTATTTATTACTATATATGTGAATGTGTATATGGGTTTTTGTCCATCTGCGACTCATTCTTCAATGTAAAAAGCTCTCAGTCAAAGTAGAACCACGGCCACGTTGCTAACTTTGAGTCTGAAAACAGAATTTCCCTTTAAAGTCCCTGGTTGTGTCTGTGTCATAAAGAGACAAAGTTACGTCCTTTTACGAGCGAGTTTATACAACGGCCTTTGGCCCCATTAGAGACTATCCAAACACGCAGGCCCCGTCCATGAACAGATCACCCCCTGGAGTAAACAGGGTCTAATTGATGGCGGGTGGGATGAGAGCACATGTAGAGTCACTCAGTCTTTGTCAAAACACCTGCAGCACATCCACACGCAGTGTCTCCCCTCTGCACAGGCACACACGTCCCCAAGGATCGAGGTCTGCGAGCTGTAACGTTAACAAACTGCACACACGCCAGCTGCACAGTGGAGGGAGAAAATGCTTTTATTACTCATCCAGTCTTAAAAGTTCCACAATGCATTAGTGCGCTATAAACAAAGTGGTCGGTGTCGTCCAAACACGTCCAGCTGCAGACGCTTTAATACCTTTAATGTGTCCTTTCTGCTCACGCATGAACACTGCAAAAAAAAAAAGTAAAGAAGAAACAAATTCAAATCAAATTAGAAGATGGAAAAGAAGTACACTACATGTCATGTTTTTTTTCTGCTTTCTACTGTGTTTTTCTATTAAAACTGAGAAGTGAATCTTGAAATTGTTAATGTTATTCTTAGTAACGCATCAGATGAAACCAAAACCCTGTTTCAGGATTACTTTAAAGCAGTAGAAGGGCTTGAGGCTTGGTCCTAAAAAATCACAACTAAATTAATGCCTTATCCAAAATTTTAACCTGACCCTAACGTAAACTCATTTCTAACCCTAAAACCTATTCACAGCCCTAAAAGACAAAAAAAAGAAAGAGCCATTTTATGCAGAAAGTGTTTCGGTTGGATTGAGTTGTACGTGTCGGAACTTGCCAGCAGCGAAAATGTCACTACAAGCCCTTTAAAAGTTGTGAGGACCAGGCAAAATGTCCTCACAAAGACAGGTTTACATCACAGTTTGTCCTCACAGCCTGTTATACACATGCAAACACACGCACACACTCATATATAAAAGACAGCTGCCTGATAAATCTGCACAAACTCGACTTCCTGTTGCAGAGATTGAAGCCGGAAAAGTAAAGGCGAGGTCGAGACGCACAACGTGGCCGAGGATTCTGAGGACCTGGAGACGTGCGGCAGAGATCACGCTGCAGAGGGATACATGATATAAGTTTTAGGATGAGGCCACATATGGTGAATAAAATTGAATAAAAGCTGCACTTTAACACACTGACAGTATTATGTGACTAACCTTTTTAGACGCTTCTTTCCCCCTCTTCCACTTCATCGTTCTCTCCTCTTCCTGAGTCTCTGTGGCAAAGATGAGGCCAGCTGACTTCCTGTGTCACATCTGTGTGTGCGTGAACACAAATGTGTCCTGAATTAGGCCAATTAGTGAAGAAATCCTGTTATCCCCTTCTCCGATTACCCATGATTCCGTGGTTGTTGGTGATGTGCCAGGAGAGAGCAAGATTTCACATTACGACACCACTAACAACTTTCCTTGATTTCTAAGGAATGACGAGACAGGAAATGAGACCCTGCCTTTACATTTACTGTAAAATGTTTGTGCACCAGAATTATACAAATCTGTTGAATTAGTGCAAATGTGAAACATGAAATAACGATTATATTCTCAATTAATTTGGTCCATAAAATGTCAGAAAATATTGAAAAGGGTTGATTAGTGTTTCCCAAACCTAAATGATGATGTTCTCAAATGTATGTGCTAAATAATTATCAAAGTAAACAATTTCGTTTAGATAGAACTTTATTGTTCATTTGGAGCAGGAAAAATGTCTTTAGTCACACCATAAACACATGAACAAGATGTGTACAAGCAATAATAAACAACAAAAATAAAATAATAATAATAAAGTCTCTCATGCTAACTTTTGGTCTCTATTTCCTTATGTACTTATCTGGTTTACTTCCTGTTTTATTTTGAAATCTTTGTTCCATGCGAGTCTGGTTACTTTTACTTCCAGCCCTTGTTTTTTCTTTGCCTCTGATGACACGCACCTGATTCTAAGTGTCTTCACGTGTGGCTCCGCATCTCACCTTCACCTCCCCGCCTTCTCTTTGCCCTGTCAGACCACTTCATCTGTTCTTCCTCACCTCGTTGGAGGAAACGGCTGCGGCTTAACTCATGCAAGTCCAGTTACCAGGGCTAACCAGCGAAGACGACAATAACTGGGAACCTTCACAAACATCTAAAAGCCCAGTGTTTGGGTCCTGCCTTTGAAACTGTAACACTGAGTCCTGGTAATCACATTTTCCCATGCATTTTACATCCGCATGCTTCCTGCAGCAAACATACTGCATCTGATTTATGCATACGGCCCTCAGCTAAAGTTTCATGACAAACGCATCTGCTGAGGCTTGGACGGACAGACAGAGTGTGAACGGATTAACAAAACAGCTATGGGAGAAGAAGACATGGGACCTCCTCTGGTGCATCTGCCCTCCGTCCGTCCCTGAGGCGCTGACACAATCATGACGTAACACACGCACAAACAGCTGGCTCTGTTTAGCAGCACTGCCTTCCCCACATGCGGATTAGTGGATCTCCCATTGTGCTGCCATTATTTAATAGCAGCTTTGGTGCAACACGGAGGGATGTTTATGTGGCTGCGGCTCAACCGTTGAAGTCATGCTTTGAAGAAAATAGTTCAACAACCTAACGTTTGCCATTTGCTGCATGATGTTATGCAATTTTTTTAAACAACAGCCAAACAAAGTATCCATAATTTATTCCTTTGCCAAGCATGAAACTTAAACAAAGCAGCGGTATAAATAAAATTATATTGGTGTTGTGTTTTGTGGTTGTCACAGTGTGATAAAGATGATCATATACAAGTTTTAACCACTGGATGTAATGCACAACATCTGGTGCCACTGCTCTACGTACAGTTTTAGTAGTAGCTGCCCAAAGTTAACTAAACTGCCAACTCTTTTTTTGAGTGTTGAACTAATGCTACAGCATAAAAACATGAAAACTCCTCAGTATTGATTGTATTGTTAGTATTGCTACCTAAAACAAAACGCTTTCTCTAAAAAATATCTACAGCAGGTCTGGGGATTCTAAATAAACTTATGATACATTTTGTTTCACTATAATTAGTTAATAATTAATAGCGGTAACAGGAGGAACTTGCACTTTCATGCGTGTTTAAAACAAATCAGGGCTCTGGTATGGATCAATAGTGACAAAAGCAAACCCACTCGTGAAAGAAAAAGGGCTGTTTCACTAAAAGTTCACTAGAATGCGAACAATTACATGACTAGTTTGTACAGAATCATTTGACATGTTTTTCTTGTATATATTTAGGTCACGGCAAATTAAAATCTTTTTTTTTTTTGATGCATGATGATTGGCGGAACTGTCTGAAAGGCGGAACCACTTTTTAGATCGACAGCGTTGCGTTTGAGAAACACACAGTGTGTGTTATTTGCTCGGCGATATAGTGCATTCCTATTACAGATTATTCACTATAAATTAAAAAAAAAACAGGCTAGTGTTTCCTTGTTTTAGATTTACATAATTATTGCATTTCCTTTGTCCATATTTTTGTTTGTTTTCATTTTTATCTATGGTCGGTTTGGTTATAGACTTAAAAAAAAGAAAATAAACTTATTATTGGTTAAAAGCTGCAGTAAGCTTTGCCGTTGATGTTATTTTGTCTCAGTTTGGTTTTCAAGAACAGTAATTGAGTTACAGTATTTGTATGCTGCGTTCTTCATCCGAAAACCGGCGTTGTCAAGCAAAACTATCAGACCTGACTAAGGGAGTATTTGTGTGTATACACACAGCAGCAGAGCGGGGGGGCGGGGTCAAGAAGCACTGATTCCATCAGACTGCCGAACGACTGTGACCTTGATACTGAGAGACACAGAACCAATGGATTGAACAGACATTTAAAAATTTCAAATCTGGCACAGGTTGACCAGTGTTTACCTTAATATATCGCTGATGTTTCAACATAACGACTCGACCACATGTCCATACATCCATCATAATCTGAGTTGCACACACACACACAGTCATGTTATCACTGCAGTGTTGTGTATCCAGTGAGACTAAGGGAGCAGCAGTGAAAAAGCTCTTTTCAACGCACTTCATGTATGGTGAAAGAAAGTCAGTGTGCCGCGCCGAAACACTGCTCGTTTATTTATGTCAGAGCAACCCGGCTAACACACACGCACGCGCACACGCACACACACACACACACACAGACAGGCTGCAGACCCAAACCCAGCTAACACACCTCCGACCTTAACCTGGTTTAAAATAGCTCGTCGGCTTCACTGTGGGCTTCCTTTGTGTAGGTGATTTGGACGTTATTAAGAAGAGGGGAGGTGTAATTGCCCCTCACCCCTGCACCCCCCCCCCCCCCCCCCACACACACTGTCACTCACTGACACTGACCCACTTTTCACCGTTGCACTCCCAGCAACACAGACTTTAACTTCAACTGCACTTACATGCACGCTGGCAGAAACGTCCTCAAGATTAAATTTGAATTTCCTTCACCGAGATTTGACAAACTGCGCCGAGTGTGAAAACAAGCTGATATAAGAGGAGCAAAAGAAACTTGTGGAGCCGATTGCAGGCTGAATCTCAGCTGTGCAGCTTGGTTGGTGATTGCAGCCACGATTTGCAGCTGGAACACACGCAGAAACAGACATTTTCCACCGCATGTTGTTTAACATGCCTTTAACGCGTCTAAAACTCAGATAACCACACTGAAGTGACTCAGACATTGTCTTCCTATTCTACTAGATCACATATTTCCCCCCCTTCTATCTGATAAAATAATAACAAATAATAAGCAGAATTGCTTAAATTGAATTGGCATTTACTGAATGACACTTTGGTTTCTCTCATTTGTATTTTGGGTGATGCCAAAAGACGTCATTGACCTGATTAAATTTCTTAAACGATTAACCTAACTTGACTTATGGGGATTCATGTAAACACAGTTTGTCCAAAATGATTAGTTTTCACATCATAATGACAAACTGCCTTTACAGCTTTAACACCAGACCTGATTTTCACTGTTACCTGTTTAGGGAAACTCAGATTTCTCAGTATTTCTCCAGCGTTGGAGCTGCCGCAGTCGTTATTCCTCGGTTCTGTGCGACACAACAGAGTCTCTGTGCAGAGTAGCCGAGTTGGTGAAAACAGATGCTTCCCGAGGGAACGAGCTGCTGCCGTGGACACCATGATCTCTGGTGAGACCCATCAGGCGGATCGAGCTCTGGAATGAAGCACTGACACAGTGAGGTTTGTGTGATCGTGACGAGGACTCCTGTGCGGTCAGAGCAGTCCAGTGTGATATACTGCTGACAAAAACCAGCACAACATCACTACTGCAAATGATAGAAACTGTCCAAGTCATACAAAAGAGAATCCTTTCAGAGACTTTGCAGACAAAAACACAGGCTCTTTTCAGTAGCACAAAGTTTGGCAGGAAGATAAGCACCTGTTTTGGGTTACAAGTGTTTGAGCGTTCAGCTCCAAGTTGCAAGTCATGCTTTCAGTCTTTTATTTAACTTCAAGGAATGACTGTAACAACTATGTGCGACTTAGATTCACTCTCAAAAACCCTCCATGAAGACATGAATCGTCTGCAGTGTCCATCGGGGAGTTCATCCACTCACTGGTCGTGGCTGATGAAGAGAGTCGTTTTGTGCAAATTGAGTTAAATTTCGCACAGGGTGATGTAAACACTTGGGTGGAGTAGGCCAGAATTAGAAAGTGCACGGTCATGCTACTGCACAGAGACATTTCAGTGTCCAACCAGAGTGATAGACCTTTCCATTGTCTAATTGTAATCTAATAAAAAGTAGGATATATATATATATTGAGGTTCTGGTGGTTTAAAGTTAAGGTTAAAGTCATCTTTTATGATTGAAATAAGGCTTGTTTTACCTTAGCAGTTATACGTGTTATATAAGTGTTTTAGACACTTAAAAATGGGTGTAAAATGTTCTTCAAACATTGGAACAACAGGGGAAATGTCTGTGAAGGTTCCTCAGCTACTACAGAAGTAAACAGTGGAAATGTGTTCAATAAGCATTCATTTCCGTGCCAAAATGACTCCGCACTGCACGTGGATTTGGAAATCGGCTAATATTTTCCTCGTCTGCTCCATTTCTGACAGTGATTTAAATGGCACTGACGTTTGTCACTGGTGTCTGTTCTCACGCTTGTGACATCATGAAAAAAAAAAAAACACATGGAATCAACCACAGGTAATGGGATTCATTTGAACTTTTCTCTTTTTAAAATGGGGTCACCCGGGTTTAAACATTTTGAGTGTGATGTTCTGTGTGAAAGTTCCCCTTCATTTTTATAACCAGTGAATTATTGTGGACAAAGTGGTTTTCTGGCCTTAACTTAGTCTGAGGACACAACAGCAGTGCTACATTTTCAGCTACAAAGCCACAGATGTGTAAATCCCCCCATGACAGTATCAATGTAACCAATTATGAGTCAAAAATAACCGAGTTGCTGGGTTTCAATCATTTTCTCTACACTTGGAAAAGCAACCTTCTCCTGCTCATGGAGACTGATGGGAATATGGTGGATTAGAATCATTAAATAATCCTCAGAAACACATTCAAATTCAAAATTTTGATGTGAACTGAAACATTATCCTAATCTGACGTGTTCATTGTCCTTTGCCAAATTTAGAGAGGTTCTTTTGTTATCGCAAGATAAAAGGTCTTCCATGAAAAGAAATTCTGATCTCAAGGGACTTCCTGGTCAAATAAAGGTTAGCAAATTTTTTGTTTGTTTTTGTAAATTGGTTTCTGCATGTTTTGAATCCAAGCTCTTTGCAAAAACAAACCTCCATAATTCCTCCAGGGGAAATCTCCCTACTCTGTGCTTTTGTTGCAAACAATACAATATAATCGTTTTTACACTAATTGCTGCAAAACATTCAATCACCCACACACACCCCAAATCCAAGCTGTGATTAGTGGCAGCGCGACATGTCCGCGCGGTTCGGCCTACACAAGCAAAACAACCACATAAATCTTTGCATGCAAACATCAGTGAGCACAGCTCTGGTATCGGATCAGCTGGTGTTAAAAACAGAGTCATAAAGCAGGGCACATCAGGACATGAGGTCGTTGTAATAAGACAAAGTAGACTCTGGAAACAGTGGGTTTTCACAGAATACATCAGGATTTTCATGCTAAACCTTGTTTTTATGACTTGTGGTTCCCCAGTGTTAACCACTGTGGTGTCACCCATTTTTTTTTTTTTTGTTTTTTTTTGTCGATTGCCATATTGTTTTTTTGAGGCACTTCCTCGTTGACTTCAATCTCCATTAAGGAAGACTGTGTCACTGTTCATACGTCAGTTTCCTGTTTTATGTGCATTTTCATAAACCTGAATAAAACACAGAGAACTAAAAAGGAAAATCTTGAAATGTCACGTACATACAAAAGTTGATGTAATTAAGGGAAAATTAAGGGTAATAAGGGAAACATGAAAAACTACAATGGAAACAGATTTTGGAAATAAAAGAAAGACACTTGGAAATCATGGGACTCCATCAGACACAGCAAATTATTTATTTTCTTTGACAGAATTGGTGAAAAATTAAGAAAATAAAAATCAAACTGGCATGGCACATTAAGCCACATGTGTCACATATGTTATTGTCTTTTCTGGTCCTCCATTGTGGACTTTGAAAACACAGAGCTGGAACCCTTGGCTTGCAGTCAATTTGGATCAATTGCATCCATCTGATTCCAGACTATGGGGAGTTTTATATAGTGAGTATTAGTTTAATATAGAGAGTATGCTAACTGATGTGCATATAACATTGAAACAGTCGTCAAATTGTTTCTTTATTTAATTTATAGGATTGGTTTGTTCACAGTTACCTATTATTTAATCTCACCTTGGACACAGTTATTCATTTTGGCCCCCTCTGCAACTGAGTTTGACACCCCTGTCTTAAGCTGAGAATCGTCCATGACAACCCCCTTAAATTCCATGTTTGGGTTTATAAAAGTGAGGCCCAGTGCGACTACCACATTCCCAAAAGCAACAGATGATGTGGCAACACATGAAGCTTCAAGCACATTTATGGAAATAAAGTAGTGAGTTTCATTTTGGATGGCTAAATTTGTTGTTTTGATTCATTGTAAGAATAAAAACAACCCCCAGACCCCCAGATTACCTTGAAACGCCCCTGTAAATTGAATTTACTTGCTGGTTCTCACTAACCCTGTGGTAGGCAGTGTTTTGCTCCTGTATAAGCTAATCTACAAGCAAAAATGTTTTAAGTACGCACGACACAGTGAAGCCCTGCACTGTTTAAACTGCAATTTGTGGCTCACAAACTATATTTTCATCACTAAATATTTAAGTTACAAGTGGACTGAGCAAACAAAGCAATGTTTTTCCAACAGGAATGGTGTATGAGAGGTTAAATTTGAGTTGTGGTTGACAGAGTAGGAACTTGAAAAACAGATATAAGCATTGCTGTATACTGTATGTAAAATATATGATGAGATTATTTTAGAAAAATATGAGTACACCATTTAATTGGGCTTGTCCCAATATTCAGTAAATAACATTTGTTTGCCTCCATGACACTAGATGGCAGTATTCCATGTTATTATGCTGTTTTTAGTTAGCATGTACTGTATTTCTATTATCCTTGAACTTTTTAAAAGTCCAGTTCCTTGAGATGCCAGAACCTCATCCAGTCCAGTTATAGTTTGACTAACACAAGCATTTTTTCTGACATCATGTAAATGTATTAAGTGGAAACAGCCCTTTATTTTCCACTTTTTCCAAACCCTTGTTTACCATGTGCAGTCTGAACAGGCCTCCTGTTGTGAGACTGAGAGAAGGTTTATGTTTGGGCTCACTGCATGTGCTAGGATGAGACGTATAAGGAGCTGCAGCAAGAATGTTCACGTGTACCGGGCTGGCTGATCGACATCTGTCCAGGGGTGCAACCTTTGACCTGCAAACGGCACTGCGGGTCACTGACAGGAAGTGTGTAGAGGTCAACAATGTGGCAACACACATGCAGCTACCTGTGTTATCCAGCCTCAGAAAAACAGAGGAACATCCACGGCAACGCTGGCCAAAGTCAGAAGATGCACTCTGTGAAGAAAACCTCTTGCCACATCTCAACGCCATCAACAAGAGTGATGTCTGATGACAGCCTCAAAGTACAGTTTGCAGCCATTCAACACTGTAGAGTCTGTCAGTGCGGCAACTTCACGCTGGGCCTCAGGAATGATAAAAATGTATAATGTGGTAACGACGTTTACTCAAAGCAACACCAGCACGGCTCTGTTTGTGCTAGTTTGGGGATATAGCCTTAGAATAACCCTTTTATATGTACGTTATGCACTTATAAGTGAAGCCCTGAACGGACAAACCAGCCAGAGGGTGCATTTCTACTTTTGTAGTGGAACTGCAATACATGAACAATATATTTTCTTGTATGTGAGGGTCACTGTTGTTCCCTGACAAAAGGAAGAGGGAGTCCTCCATTTGGTATAATCTACACTTTTAGAATTTAATGTCACTAATTCAAACACTGGAACTTTACAGCTTTTGCACACCATACTTAGTCTCCTGGAGCCATGTTAACCATTTACCATTGTAAATAATGTACTATTACAATTTTTCCAAATACTACAGTAAAAGAACTTTTGGTGTTCCCCATGGAATGATTTCAGGCCCACTATTATTTAGTGGAAATGATTATCTTTACAGATGTTTTTTTTTTTTTAAATATTATTGTTTATATTTTACATCTCTCTGAGGTCATAACATAAATTCTGCTCAAAGACAAGAGAAACTACCCATGCTGAGACAGGCTTTGACTCCAAACTTAACTTGTTTTAACTGGTTTGTCAGCAAATCGGCTTTATGATGACAAAAATGTAAAAAATACAATTTCCTTCAATAAGCAGCTTGAGACACTACACAAATGCAATGCTCTGGTTTACAAAAATATTTCTGAAACTGATTAAGAACTTAGAAGTTCTGGACCCATAAAAGTATATATTTAATGGGTTTAACCTTTTGTTCTGTGTCTGCTTTTCTATGTCTTTTGTCATAATCACAGTCAGCACTACCTATGTGTCAGCATCTCGTACAATCATACTGCAAAAACCTGAACTATGCCTTCAAGTGGTACTAAATAAAGCTGACCCTTCAAGACAAAGATTACAGATCAAAAGACATATGATTGTTGTTTCTTTATCCACATTCTCAGCACGGCTCTCTGTTTAGTGTCGGATGATATTTTCTTTGTTAGCTAAACGCTTGCAGAACCTCTCCAGTGTCTGCTCTGCATGTAGGATGACTTACATTGTGGTCAGGAGCTGCAAGACAAATAGATCACATGTGCTCTAATGGACTTACTGGCTGGTACGGAGGAGGCACGCTCTGTGTCTTCAGGCCTTGGATCGGCAGCTTGACAAAGGCAGAAGAAGCCGCCTCCCCGCCCCACTTTTCCCACCGTTACACTCGCCAAATAAGATCAATATGGCGGTGTGGGCGCCAGAGGATGTCTGTGTGGCTGTGTGTGTTCAGAGAATGTGAAGGATTAGTAGCGAGGACAGTAGATGGATTGTTCCTGAGTGGGGGGAGGTTTATGGATGATGAAAGCTGATGTTGCAGAGGGTTTTCTGATCATCCTCACCAACTCATCCTGTCTTAATTCTTCCAGTTCCTCACAGGTCAGAATCCATAACTTCCTAAAAGCTTGCTAAAAGTTCAACAAACCCTCATTCATTTAACTTTTGCTGCTTGTTTCTTCAGTACTATCATCGTCCTTTAAAGCCTTTCTGATCTCCATGACAAGTGGATTGATAGTGTATTTGAGTTACAACTCGCGGTTAAAGAGATGGCACAGGCCGACAATAGCATCACAGAAAACATGGTATTATATTGTGTGAAATGGTAATTTAAGTCATAGCTGGTGGTGTTTGAAAGATTTCTACTGTGTTTAATATCTTAAAATAGCAAAGAGATGATGTAAAGGACAAGGAAAGATTATGCAGAATTCAGTCAAAGGCTTTGGCAGGTTACAAAAGTAAAAACAAAAGGTTGGATTTATTTAATATGGTTGTAATTCCTCAGATTACTGGGCCACAATAAAACAGGGTTTAATTGTTTGCTCATGGACATAATAGAAAACGTTCATATAAATGGGTCAAACAGTCAAATTTGGTGAGGTTGTTGCAAAGTAGAGTGGAGGTGAGTCAGGCATCTGGTCAGGATGCCTTCCAGAGGTGTTATGAGGTATTCTCATCATGGAGGAGACCCCAGGGCAGACCAGGACCTGCACGAGATATAACATATCCCAGCTGGATTGGGAGCATATTGGTATATCCTCAAGGGAGTTGGTGGAAGTGGCTGGGCAGATGCATATCTGGGCTTCTCTACTGAAATCCAGACCTGGATAAGTGAATGAAGATGAGGCAGGGATTTGTTTGCTCAAAATGTAACTTTGTTAAGTTCTCTGCGGTCAAACATTGGTGTCTTGTAAGAAACTGGTGGCAGTGATAGTTGTTTTCCTTTAGCTTCAGCCATTATAGTGTCCCACGCAGTTTCCTTTTAAACCACATTAAAATTTTCTATGGTTACACTTGCCGTCCAAATGACCTCTGAGTTTTGGAGCACCTCAAACATTTATAAATGCGTCTGACTCAGTTTTACTTTGAAAACTCTGGGGATGTATTTTAGTCTGGACAGGCAGAAACAACTCCACGACCAGATTTGAACATTATTGCTCCATTAACACTTAAGCCCAATCCCATTTTTCATTTATACCCCAACTACTTGCTGCAAAGCGGTCAAAAGCTAGACTTTGAAGAAACAAATACGTCATCACATAAGCAGGAACAACACGTTTTCACCGGAGCTTCAATGTGGCGTCATCCAAAAAGGAAAGTGGAGACGTCAACAAACATTTTCTACATCCAGTACAGTAAGTGCACCAGTTTGTAGTATGTTTCCAAGATGGCAAACAAGTTTTGTTGTGGTTGGCGTAGTTTTACAACTTGCTGATCAATGTTGGCTTCACAACGGCAACATTAGTTTCCATGGATTTGGTTAATCTGGGAAAAGCCTCCTATTTGAAGTGTTCCCCAGAAAAATCTTATTTTAGATCGTTATAGCTTTTGCCTTTTACCCTTCATCCTCTACTTCAACCCATTATCCGTCCAATGTAAAAAATCCCTGCTCCTTTTTCTGGTTAGTCTCAGCCTATTTTGACAAAATTTGCAAATGACGGCGGAAAAGATAAAGATACAGAAGTGAAATGCCATTTTACAATGTAAACACAGCAGTATGGATGTAGCCAAATGTCCCTTTGTCATAGAAACTCTTCACCATGAAGGAGATACATTAGGACCTGCAGAACCACCTGGAGCAGCAGTGCACGACCCCCCAAACTAAATCCTGCATCCTACCTCTGTTTCGTCCCCTAACAGTCACTTCATCCTGGGCTTGTTTGTTCTTGAATGCCAGCAGGGAAATCACGATAAAAACTTTTACGATCTCAAGAAGAGGCCACCAGACACCCGGCCTTTACACTGAAGGAAAAACACTGACCTGATGCCAGATTCATCAGTCGGGCCTCAAGAGTGACTTCTCTTTTTAAAGTTTGATTCCGCTGCTGGCTGTTGAAGTCTTCCAATACCACGAGGACAGCAGCAATTCACAGAGGTGCACTTCGGCTCCCAGACGCCGGGGGACTCTCTCAGATGGCTTTCCCGTGTGCTGCGGGGACATATATGTTTTGGTGAATGAGGGTTGGTGTGTGAGACTGAAAGTGCGCAGAGCAAAAACAGTTCTTGTTGATACAGTCACCTGAGCCAACTGGATAACACATTAAGTAGCAGCAGTAACGCGAACTGGGGCTGCACTGGGGAGCAGCTGCGCACGTGGCCCAACACAAACCACAGTGGAATAACACTAATAGATATTACACTGGCAGTGATTTACCTGAGCCACGCTCTAACTTATTCACTATCCAGTCATCCTGGGTGAAAATTCTTTGCGCTGCTGTGCTGCTGGGTCGCCAGTTAAGGCCGGTGTCGAGTTGCAGCTGCTGGGTTATGACATAATGTGGCGGCGAAATCTGTGCTTGCAACAAATATTAGCTCACCTGTGTTTTTCTTTGACACAACAGGACCATTCTGTGGGCAACGTCGGGCCGGATGTGTTGGGGTTAAAGGTCAGATTTAGGCTGGGTCCTGGTACTGAATCAGACCAGGTCCTGTATCTTGATTTCCTTCCATCTCTTTTGAAACTGACAGACACAGCTGATTTTGTCTTCCTCTTTTCATATTTTAATATATATACAGTATTTTGAACTCCAGCTGAAATTGAAAGAATTTATGGCAGTGCGTCCCATTTCCGCTACATAATCCTGAGACCTCATTACTTTTTAATGAAGAAAAACTCCCTGTGTGTTCTTTGGATTATCAACTAATGGCGACACTGTATGTGTTGAGACAAGATGCCAGTTTCTTATCATGATGTGAAGATTCAAGTTCATATTGAAGGACTAGTTTTTAATAATCATTCAACTGGAAAAGCTGAATTATTAAGGAATAGCTCAGGTTTTCTTTGAGGGTGGTATAAGCAGCTTTTTCACACTGGAACCTGAAGTTAGTGTCTTCTTGCAAACTGCTCGCTCACTCACACCAAAGTCTATAGAGAAAATTGATGATTTTACATTGCAACATACAAATTCAAATGTGTCATTTTGGGACTTCAGTCTGTGAAATCCTTTGTTCAGATTTACCTAAGAGACAGAAACTTACTAAATGAGGCAGCAGTAAAAGAGCTACTGTGTCACCATCAGCTAAAAATGCAGATTTTCTCTACGGACTTTGGTGTGAGAGGCTGAAAGCAAACTGCTGTCTGAAGGCGAGATAAAGCAGATCATACATTCTTATGATATTGTAGACTTAAAATAGCATAGATTTTATTTACACTTAGATTGTAAAGAGGCAAAAATGTGTTTGTTTTCATTTTATGGCTGGGTCCCGGGACTATGCATCAGTATCTCAACCATATACAACCACACTTAAAATAACTTGAACCGTCACTCAGAGAGTGAACATCCCAGCCACTAATCCTCTCTTTGTGCCTATTACACCCTTTTCTTTTCACACGTGGCAAAAGCCCAGACATCAGCCTCATGATCTCCTCAGCTGCTATGTTTGGATGAACCTCTTTCACTTTATCTGCTTCACTATCTGTTTGGTCTGCTCTGCCTTCGGCCTCGGTGGCCTGTGTTGCTTTCTCGCTTTGCTCCGGTTGTGTTGTGTTGTGTTGTGTTGACAAGTCAAGGATGAAACAAGAGTGTCCACTTAGCACGCATGCCTTCATTTCAGCACTCACTGCCCGAGGGGGCGACCGGGGCAACTTAGTCCTTATCGTCTCGTCATCTGCGCTGACTCGGGGTGTCACCTCTTTCATCATATGAGTGCAGGTTGTCACGGGAACAGATCTTTAGTCTGGCTTTTGGATGCTGTGATTTGACTTATGGAAAAACTGTCAACATATGGAGGAGTCCTGACATTTTTAGTCATCCAGGAGCCCAAATGCCTTCCCCTCTTCAATATCTCAGCACAATAAGCAAAACTGTTTTAATATGACTTGTCTTTTCAATAGTAAATCCACATGTGATGCAAAACATAGACATGCATTCCACGTCAAAGGTTAAAAGAATTACAGACATACAGAAGTGCAAATGACAAAAATTATTTCAAACAACAAAATCAAACAAACAATATTCAGATTTCAGCAGACAGACCGAAACTATGTGAAGGGTCGACTGATGGATGAAAGCAAAGCACAAGTCTGAATCAATTCAAATAAAGATGTTATCATGAAATACAAAGAATGGTTGTCACCCCTTTTTTTGTTTTTAGCCTTCACAGGGTTGAAAATAGATATGGGATAATTGTTAAAATAATTGATTTGGGCTGTACATGTCTTGTAATAAATAATCTGTACATTTATTTATATATATTTCACACCACTGTGCTTCACTTGTTTTACTTCAACCAGCTCCTGTCTGGACACGTTTCCCTTACACTTAAAGTTACTTATAAAAACTTACAATTACCTAAATGTACTTACACTGATACTGACATACAGCTACTTATCTTTACTTGTAACTACTGACAACTATAAACTACCTACACATACTAACTACTTATATACTTATGTGTACTTATTTATTACTACTTGTATACAACTACTTGCACTTATAACTTCTTAAACTTACTTCATCTTACTTTTAAATACTTGTACCAACCTTTCATTACCTATGTGAACTTATTCTTGTACTTACTTAAAATATTAACAGCAATATTAACCACTTATAACCACTCATGACCTATAACTGTAACCTTTAACGACTTAAAACAGTTGAACTAATGCCTACTTATACCTACTTCTAACAACTAAGTATATATTCTGTACATATGTTGTTAAATGTCCATCCTCCATACTTCATACTATTATTCTTAATTCTAGTGACTGTATTTATTTATTTTCTTTGGGATTTGGTTTGTAGCCACCGCTGCTTGCACACAAGTCTTTCACTGTGTACTAGTAAAGCGATGTGACAATAAAAAAAGTAACTTAATTTGACTTAAACCTACATATATTTTAAATATCTATGACTACCTACACGTACTGTACATATAACCACTTTCAACTAGCTACTGATTCCTACTTATAACTACTTATACTTGCTTTTAAGTACAACTACTTATCTTCTTCTTTCAGCCCTACTAACACATAAATGACTTATACCTCAGCTGTGTGTGTGTGTGTGTGTGTGTGTGTGTGTGTGTGTGTGTGTGTGTGCACAAACTGAATCTTTTTTTTTTTGTCCCACAGAGTTGCACGTGGTGACAGGTGAGAACGCTCGTTCCATTCACCTCAGCTGCACAGTCGGAGCCAAACAGACAGCGATTCTATCTGAACAGAATAGCAGGTTTGAAGTGAGCCGAGCAGGAACAAACACGACCTGTTTTCCCGGCGCGCTGAGCTTTCTGCACCGCAGCCCGTCTGACATGCAGACAAAGCAGTCGGCAGCCGGGTTTGGTTTGTGGCCTCGCGATGGAAGATAATAACAGAAATATCATTCTTAAGATTGTGGTTCAGGCGTCCACATCTATTATCAGCCTCTAAATTAGCTCAAAACAGTGTCTTACTAATGTTGGATGAGGTAAAAACAACGGATTAGGTAATCCTCTCAACAATGATTGCCTTTGTCTGCAAATGTGCGAGTTACTATTGAGCCAAAAACGACTGGTAAACATGACATGTTTGCAAAACAACTCGTCTCTGCCCAGTCTGGTCTATAAAAGCCTGGAGCTGCTCGCTTTTATATCCGAATCCCTCTGCAGCTCATTATGAGGCTTTAACACCAGAACTCGCTTTATTTGGAGTGGATCTGCTCAAAGGTCAGAAGGTCACATCAGCTGACTCACCGGTTTGGTACAAGGTGTTTTTTTGTGGGCGAGTCATGAAGTCAGACTTTTAAAATACATGTTCACTTTCACAAATTTGGACTAACACAGCCAGATAATGTGAGTGGCAGTTGAATTACTACTGCATTTGTGTTCATTATACACATTTCAGACTGGAACAAACTACAGAAACTCCCTCAAAATCATTTAAAATCATTCTGAAGGAATTAGAATCTAAATCATTGGTCGGTCACTGCTTTTTAAGGTTTCTGTCGTTTGGTTTTCTCATGTTTGTTTTTGTTTTATTATGATTTGGATGAGTTGTCCCTGTCGATGTGTGTGATAAAAAAAGGTTAAATAAAATAAATTAATTTGGACTCAAAGTGGCCTGGATGCTCTGCACATGTTCCACAGTTCCTGTCTCCAAGCCTTGATCCGGAAATACCGTAATGTTCGGACTATTGAGCGCACCTGAATATAAGCCGCTCCAACTAAATTTAAAAAGAAAAAAAGAAAAACATTCTACATATATAGGCTGCACTTGTTTATAAGCCACAGCAGTAACACAGCTGGCTAAAAAAAATAATGAGCCTACCAGAAAAGTCTTTGATCGCTATCTTCATCTTCCTCCTGCACACTAAAACCACTGAAGTCGTCTTCTTCAGTGTCGGAATCGAACAGCCGAGATTCCCATAAAAATCTATAGATTAGCCGCATCATAGTTTAGGCTGCAGGGTTCAAAGCGCGTGGAAAAAAGTAGTGCCTTATAGTCCGAGAATTACAGTAATAGAAGAGGAAGAAGACAACAATGAGACAAGTGTGAAGCAATTGGGACCTGTTCATTTTTGCAGTGTTAGGGGGGATTATTGGTTTAAAAAAAACAAAAAAAACAAGGAAGAACAAGACAAGGAAGGGCGGTCAGCTTTGGACTTTGACATCATAGGTCAACCAGGAAAATGTCCCATTCTTAACAATAAATCTATTCCCTGCTACTGATTATAAACTGGGGTAAAGGTAACAGTCCATTTAAATAGGTTAGTTATTTACACTTAAAGCAGAACTACACAGGATTTTTACCCTAATGTAACAGCTGCCACTCTGATCACATACACTGGTTTATGTATTTCTGATTTTCCTCCAAGTACCACCAGAGGAAGCTGGCGTACCACTGGTGGTACACGCACCACAGTTTGAAAACCATGGATATAAGATATATAAAATGTGGCAAATCCCTGCAGAAACTGAAAAAAATGCAGGATGACATTTAATGTTCAAATTTAGATTTTTTTAACCCTAACCCTTTTTTTTGGCTTATCACCATGCCAACCATAGATCCAAATGGAAAAAAAAATGCATCTCAACAATCAAATCTCTGCGTGCTTTACATTCCGTCTTTATCTGCTGATCAGAGGTTATCTCCACTCAGTATCCACTATCTCCTGCACCTGCACCGCCATCAGCTCACTCTGGAATGTTGCACACAATAACATCGTGTGGCTGAGCTTTAATCTCCATGTCAGCGCTCGGCAGCCACCGAACTCACTGTGTTGCTTTAAAACGACACAAGAGCCTGGAAATGTTGACATACGCGAGCTGCAGCAGCCAAAAGGTTCACAGATTTTACACTGGCAGGAAGTTTCCTCTTTTTTTTCCCCCTTTTTTCCTGTGAGTGGAAATGTTGCTGCACTTCACTTTTGGCACAAAATAGCCCAGAAACCAAACGAAGCCCGGAGCTGTTGATGAAACACTGATATAATTTCAGTCGAACGGAAACATGAATGTTCTCTTTTTTTTTTCTTTTCTTTTTTTAAACTAATGATATTAAAAACTATAATTACACTGCAGATTGTTTGCACATTTTTCCACCCCATTTCTTCAGAGGAGGATAAAGCACTTGGTGGGGGTTGAGCGGTTAATGGCGGCGTGTGTTATGAATCACTCAACCCAGTTCAAACTGTTTCCTTCAGCTGAAAGATTTGTAGTCGCTTAATATGTAATTCCATTACTTTGATTCTAACCGCAGTGATTGTGTCATGTTTAAGAAGCACTTCGGCTCTTTCAGTGGTAAAAACACGAAGCTGATCCAATTCAGTCAGTTGCAGGTTTACTCTAAATAATATTTATAATAATAATAACAATACAAACTTAATATATAGTCCATTTTTCATAATTTACAGTACTAAGTGATCAGGCAAGTCATAAAATATCAGCAGAATAAATAGAATTCTCAGACTTTGAATTTGTTGGTGTGGTTCCACCAAAAATAAAAATGGTTCCAAACCTGGAAAAATGGTTTTCTTGACTGGGTTTTTCTTTCATGAGCTGTTACATCATCAGTCAGTGTCAGTCGGAGACAAGAGGAAGAAGGAAAAACCAAAATACGGGGAAACAAATGGTCAAGATGGGATGTTCGTGGGACGATTTTCTGAATTAACAGAGGATAAGCTCAAAGCAGCGCGGCCCACACAGTGGAACACGCGGTTAGCACTGTTGCCTCACAGCAAGAAGGTTGCCGGTTCGGGCCTCTCTGCGTGGAGTTTGCATGTCCTCCCTCCATGTGTGCGGGTTTCCTCCAGGTTCTCCGGTTTCCTTCCACATGTCCAAGAAAATGCAGAGGAACTGGCGACCTGTCAAGGTTGCACCCCAGCTGGGATTGGAACCAGCAGCCTTCATGTGGAGGACACGGGCGGGAGACAGTGGATGAAAGCTCGTACGATCCGCAGTCATGTTTTCATGCGCTCAAGTTTGTGCACTGAAAAAGGCCTGCTGTTGAAAACGTATGCGGGTGTGTGGGCTGCGTTTTAATCCCAGCTACATTCGGGTTGGAGACACTTTCCTCCTATCACATAAATGTATATTAAAGTTCCTTTCTGTCGAGTTATTGTGCCTGGAATTTAATTTAGCTTCCTCCCCACCACCACCACCACCATCGTCCATGCTCTTAAATACTCTCAGGAAGACAAAGCATTTACTGTCGAGGACACAGATCTCAGGTATGCAGTGAGGCCACACTCTGGCCACTGTTGTGGCACTTTACTTTCCAGCTGTTTTACACAAACTCTTTCCTGGAAACTGAGAAACTGGCAAACATGTAGTGTGAGTGACTCGAGGTTTTGTATTTTTTGGAGGGCAAACACTCACAAAGAAAAATCCCGGAGCAGCTTTAACTATCCTCTGCCAATGCAATTTGTAATATGGTCAGAATAATGTCACTCAGCCATTTAAAGACCAACGACTGAATAGAATAATTATTGTCATTGGGTACAATGAGATTTATGGAGCTTTTCCAGATCTACAGAACCAAGTAGAAGACAGGAGGAGTTTGAGTGCGCCGAGTCATACCTGACATGACTAAGGACTTGTACTTCCCTTATAGTGCTAAAGGAGATGGAAGACCATTTCTGCCTGCAAATGGAACAAAGAAATGAAAATGTAGCCGTGGTGATACAAAGAATTCTCATTTTCCAATCACAAATTCAACATTAGACAGTCAAAATTATGAGATGAAAAGTACTAGTGGGATAAAAAGTTATAATAATGAGTTAAAAAGTCAAAATGATGATGAAAACCCAAAAGGTAATTATGAGAAATGAGAAATCGTGCGCTAGCACATTGTTATTGCAAGATATAATCTCAGTATTATGGGAAGAATTAGAAATAGCTCAATTTTTTTTTCATCTCATATTTGGAGTTTATCGGATCACTCTGATGGTTTATCTCATTATTATGACATTAATCTCATAATCATGGATTCCTTTCTCACACCTTCCTCTGTTAAATTTTCTCCCCCTGTTCAGTGGCAGGAAAGAGCTTCTGTAGAAGACTCATTTGGTGAATTAGACCCGACTGTATTACTGTCCCACAAAAGCAGGAAGAACAGAAAACACTTCATTCCAACGTGCGCTGTAATGATTCCTACATTAGCCCGTTCTGGTAACGTGTGCAGACTCGCTGGAGACACTCTCCTTCTCGCTGTTTGCTCTGGACGCTCCAAACTGTCAACTTTGCTTTTCATCCAGAAAATGTGCTCCTGTCCCGACACCGCTGGTTTCTCTGGGTGTGTTTGTGCATGCGTGCACGTGCAATGACGCACGCTCTTCCAGGAGATTCGGGGTTATAGGATGTGAGGGTCTTTCACGGGCCACATCACCCCCCACCCCCACCCAATACCTCTCCACCACAAGACACCTCCTGACCGATTCAGTGTCTCACAGCCGGACTCTGTATGAAGCAGTTTTATGGTCTTGCTGACATGGGCAGTTATAGAGAAGCACTATAAGTGAGATAAAACCATGATATTTACATGTGTGTACTGTCAATCTGTTCATGACTTGGATTCAGGTTTTACCTTTTGTTGCCCTAGACAAATTAATATTGATGCACCTTTGTTTGCAGGTGTGTGTGTGCAAACAATTGATCAGTGTCACCAATTCACCAGATTTAAAGCTGCAGTGAGTCTTTTTCCTCATTGTGGTTGTTGATGTTTATTTGTTTGCTGCCTCCGTCATCTGAAAGTGAGCTCTATCTGTCAATACTATCAGGCCTGTCAGAGGGCGGGTTTGTGTGGGTGTGTTTTGTTTTGAGCAGTAGAATTCATTCTTCTTCTTTGGGCTTTCTGCAGTGGATACTGGTCAACATCACTGGATCGGACAGATTTAAGCAACGGCATTTCAGCCATGTAGTCATGTTGTGGGCTTTTTATTTCTTCTTTATGGGGGGGAAGAACATTTGTTACACAGCTGGAGAATTGTGTTAAAGGTCTAAAATTACTGTATCAGACCGATATCAGTATCACAAAAAGATGCATCATGCCATCACTAGTTTACAGTCGTCTTATTTTACCAGTGTCTGTCTTGACATTGCACTGCAGCTGATCAGCATCACATCAACACATTTAACAATGACTTGAATGCAACAGACATTTGTGTATATTTACAGATTTAAGTTCAATGGCTGAAGGATGAACAAGGCAGCTATCTGTCCCATCTTGGTTGGATACATGTGGGCGAGCAACAGATTTCGTATGTGCTCTTTATTCATGCCCTAACCACCCCATTGTATTCAAATGGCACCAAGATAATCAGCTGTACCGCGCAAGTTCAGATCTATTCATTTTCCATTGCATATCCCATATGTCTTTGTTCACACAATGATCACATATTTCCTGCCACGCCTGGACTGAGATAAAACAAAATTCGCCCTGGTATTTTGGCCCAGAATGGCCCAGCCCACCACAGTCAATCACACACCGCCCAACTTCTTGCTCCCCTGAAAATGTACACCAAACACACCACTCCCTTAAAAAACACTGAAGCCGTGTCTTGAGTGAGACAGAGTTCGAGAGACGTTCAGAGGGAAGAAACATGATAAATACCTTGAGAAGATGGTGATGCCAAATTCTACTATGTATGCCAATAAATTCTCTGTGAATTCTACAACAATGGATGGCATTGTATGTGTGTGTGTGTGTGGAATGGA
Source organism: Brachirus orientalis (assembly GCA_016785285.1). Taxonomy (NCBI): domain Eukaryota; kingdom Metazoa; phylum Chordata; class Actinopteri; order Pleuronectiformes; family Soleidae; genus Brachirus; species Brachirus orientalis. Next base: position 1,797,056 of record JAFBJR010000395.1, read on the forward strand.
GGAAAGAGTGACAATTAAATTAGACATGACGCAACACTGATCAAATGATCTGTGTTGGAAATGTGACTTGAAATCTCACTCTGTAGAGTTACGCTCAGTGAAACTCCACACAGTCATACCCTTGTTATTCAAAATGGACATTTGGACATGAATACAACTACGCCATGGTCATCTGGAACAGACGTTAGTGTGATTACCGACTGACAAGATAAAGAGTTGCTGCGCTTTATATGCAGTGTGGCCAAATTGGTCTTCCACTTTCCCTTTTCCAACGTTCATCATAGTCTACCACCACCTGCTGGTAAGGGATTGATGCTTACGCAAATTGCTGGTTGCTTGTGGGCTGCAGTCAATGCAGTGCATATCTTTTTAACCCTAAAAATGTGCCACTCAGAGGCAGCGTTATGCTTGTGGTCGTTCTTTTCTGCCTTCGGTCAGCCGTTAGGGCGATGTGTTCCAGACTGAATGGTACGTTCCATTTATTATTTATGTTGGAAGTTGGAACTGGGAGTGACGTCACCCCCTGAGTTGACTGCATTCCAGCTACCATATCAGTCAATAACGACGCTCCACAACAGCGTACCAATATGCCCACGGATAAAAATTGAACAGTACGTGTTTGACTGACTTACAAAACGAATAAGATAGAAGTGCAATTAACAGTAAAAGTAGCTTGTTTTTACGATTGACATGAGTGGGAGGCATCTTGGAATCCTATGTCTGTGTTTGTGTGGTGCCTGTGACTTCTTCCAAGTTGGAATTTCCAACTTGAGGGGATGTTCCTTCAACTAGAATGCACTCCAATTCGGAAATTTCAATTTTGGACCACGGCTGGAATGCACCATAAGTCAGGATGTTGGGACAATGAGTCAACATGCGCCCTGAAATGAAGGCTACATCCTTCTACTACATTTTCATTTTGAAACAGTATTCAATCTGCAACCATTTGCGTCCATACAAAAACACCAAGATACAGTATGTACATCACATGAAGTCCTTTGCTTAGTTTTGGAAACTTATAAAGACAAAAAAAAACAGTGAGAACAAGCTGCGTGTTGAGTTCTGGCTGATGAGAACAGGAAGGGAAGGTTTAAATGCCATTGAGTTTTCAATGAAAATGGACAACAGGCATATCCAGAGCAGAACTGATGCTTTTTGGAACATGTAGCTCTATGGGAGCTAAAATCATCTCAGCTATCATTTGTGTGCACCATTGCATTTCCTCCTGTGGCCTGTCAAAATGTCTGAACTGTTTCTACTGTAGCCCATGATGGACAAAGTCAATACGAGCTCAAGAAGTGTAACCTGAAGCTCACCGCAGATTGTTATTTGGAGGAGACTGATGCGACAGGTATTCCGGTGGTTGCAATCTGCAACCTCACCACCAGATGTCACTAAACTCTACACTCTGCTCCTTTAAAATCTTCATCTGTCGATTTTTGTTGACTTTTGTTGACTTTAGCCTAACTACAGTCTGTAAAATAAGCCTAGTAAAGTGGGAGCCCGTTCAAACCAGCTCCACGTGTCACTCATCCCTGAACTTCTTTCAGCTATAGGAGGATGTGAAATACATCCCTCCTCCTCTGTTATTGTAATTTATGTGTCGCCTCACCAGGGCCCACGCATAAATCAGATGCCAGGTTTCACGAGCGTAAATCCAGATAAGAAAAACAAATTGCTCAGCTCACAGAGGAGCCACAATGAAAACAGATCAATTCTGCGGCCAGACGGCAGCCACGAGCTTCAGTCTAATCAGGGCCGACAAATCCAGACACTGATACAGGTGAGAATTGACAGACAAATAATCAGACTAGTTTATACCTGTCAATTACACAAACGAGTTTAAATGTGACCACGTCTGTGGGGATTTTCTGTAACAGGAAGAAGCAGTTTTGCAACTTTTAACTTTTAAGAGTCACCAGAGGTGCTTCAAAGCATTTGGGGGGCCCCAGAGGAAAGGATCCTGGGGAAGGGGGGGGGGAGGCTCATAATTATGAGGAAATCCTGAAATTGTGAAGCATAAAAATGTACTAGCTGTTTGAAAAGTGAAGTCTATGAAGTAGGATGAAGCAGCCACCAGGGGGGGCGAATCCATTGGTAGCAGAAAAAAAATTCAGTTTCAATTGAAGTTTATGGGAAAATGAGCTTCTAGTGTATTTCTCACTTGATTTATAATGTCAGTAAAAGCTTCCCTAAGGAGTTAATAATCTCAAGCTCTAGTTTCATCTCTTCTCTAATAGAACACGATGTCAATTTTGTAAATTATGTTCCCATTTAGAGGAAAACAAAAAATGAAGTACTGCACATGAGTGGACGCCAGTGTGATTGACAGCTGGCATCATCCAACACAACCCACTGCTTCAGCAGCAGTAAATATGTTTTGCATTAAATCCAGAGACCAGCGAAAGTTCTGTGTAAGCTGATTTTCACATCAAAATTAAAATTGGACTCTTAGTCCGAGAAACATTCCAAAAAGAACAGGCCTATGTATCGACTCCTCTCCCATGTAGTGAACACGCTGTTGCTCTCGCACTGTGCTGATGAAATCCACATTCTTCAAAGGGAGTAAATTAATGAATTCCAGTCGGAAACATGCTGTGTATCCAAGGAAAAAGTGAACAGCTGTGCAGGAGGTAGAGTTGCAGGCTGCTGAGTGAGGAACATTTTACAAACAATAAATGGCAGTGAGTAATTTTCACTTGGAATATCATGTGGAACCACAGGGAAACAAAAAAATGCCTCACCTGCCACGCATTTGCTTAACGACTGATGCATTTTCATCATCTTGCACATGGTTTAGTCCACTGTCTGTCTGGTATGATAAAAACGTCACCTGGACTAAAACCAACATGGAGAGCTGCTATTTCCACAGACTGTGCAGGGCGCTCTGCTCTGCTCCTCTCCTCTCTGTTGCACTGTAGCTCCAGTATGTGTTAATATAGACTTTGACTGGTTGTTTTATCACTTGCAAACATTTTATTATTTGGGACAGACTCTCCTCATCTGGAAGATGTTACAACCAGATGGAAATATGGGTTTGATTTTACCAACTCATGCATTAACATACAGAAATGGGAGGCTACAGCAGCATTTTCATATGCAATAATCAGATTTGAGCAGGAAAGCAAAGTTTGTAAACTCTTCACTCTCCCACACACCAAAGTCTATAGACAAAAATGAAGTTTTAAGCTCATGGGAGACACAGGGGCTTCTGGTCTGCTGCGGCCTCATTTGGTAGGTTTATGTCACTTATGTCACTCTGAATAAAGGATTTCAAACACTGAAGTCACAAAAGAACACATTTGAACTTACTGAAGGAGGCAACGGTGGATCAACAACTCTTGTGAGTCATGATAAAGAAATCTGGGATTTTTCTATGGAATTTGGTGCAAGGGAGTCAGCAGTTCATAAAGCAACACAAACTTTAGCTTGCAATCAGAAAAGGCTGTTTAATAATGTTAAAATGTGCACAAAGAGATGATTTGATGAACTTAATGTTAAAAAAGCTGAATCAGTTTTTTCAATGTGTCCCATCTGACAGCAATATTTCAGTAAGGCAGAGCCTCGCTGTTGTTAGAAATAAGTTATTCATTAGGAAAAACACACTGTGCATTGAAATTCACCCACTGAGGCAGCACCTTTAATTGTCATCTGAAAATCGACAATATTGACTGTCCTTTCACTCTTAAGGGAGAGTCCATAAAGTTTAAAACTGCCTTCTGTGGTGAGTTTGAGCAAAAAAAAAAAAAAAATCAATGTTTTTAATGTTTTGATAAAGGAATTTTACATTTTTATACATTGCAGTGCCTTAAATGCCACTTTATTGTTATTATTGTGGTTTTGGAATAAGGCTGCATCAAGTCATATTTATTTAGATGAAATCAACAAATGTAATACTTTTATTTTTAATTAAAATTGAAGATGCATTTGCTGTGTATCATTTTATTCTTTTTTTTCACAGGACTATAAGACTATAAGAGTCACTAATCTAAGCTTTAAACACACACTGAGTGGATGACAGCTGTGGGCCGTGTTCCCTCCCACTCTGACTCCCACCCAAGTCAGCGTTTTGGAGCTGACCGTGAACGCATCATCGTGCTACAGCGTTGTTGGCTGGAAGAAGAAGGAGGAGGAGGAGGAAGAAGCATGGAGCTGCCTTTCCAGCCGGAGTGAGAGCTCAGTCCCCGGTGTCTCTCTGCTGGGATGGACCGCTGTGTGTGACAGGATGGAGGACATCAGCTGTGGACACGCCGGTCCTGATTGTAAAGCGTTTGCGTGGAGCGTGGAGCCTCTGTGCGTCCTTTGACGCACACACAGACACGCTGTGCGCTTTAGTGACCATTTAGTTTAGTTTTTTAACTCATCAGCTGTTCGGGGGGGTGCGTTTGTTTTCCACGTGGACGCATCTTAGGTGACTTTTCTCCACACACACAGCGTGAAGGTGTCAGTGGACTGAGCTCCGAGAAAACGATGCGAACCCGATTTACCAGCGTCGCTGTTTCCCCAGATCATGTTCACCGCGCCTGCGCCCGCACTCACCGCCACTGAGGTCCGCTGCTGTGGCTCCGAATCCTCCTGAAACATGTTCATCATCTGGGTCCCGGTGAGTTTGTTCCTCGGCTTCATCATCACGCAGACGTGGAGCGTTCAAATGTCGTGGGAAAACTGGAACGCCGAGCAGCAGCGCAACCGGGGCAACGAGTTCGAGAAGGCGGACGGCAGCTCTCAGCCGCACATCGTCTTCATCCTGGTGGATGATCAGGGTTTCCGGGATGTTGGTTACCACGGCTCCGAGATCAAGACCCCGGCACTGGACCGGCTGGCAGCGCAGGGAGTCAAACTGGAGAACTACTACGTGCAGCCGCTGTGCAGCCCATCCAGGAGCCAACTCCTGACCGGCAGGTACAGTCATGATGATGATGATGATGATGATGATGACCTCTTTGACCCTCACCTTACACTGCAAAACAGTGTAGGCTCTAAATCCGAACACATCATCAGAATGAATGATGTCTTCATCAACTTATCCCAATGTAAAAGCTTTTATTTTGGTAACAGTTAAAGCTGCAGTGTGTAATATTTTTTGGCAGGTTTTCTTTTGGTTTCTATAGCCTTAGAAATCACATCAAATTAATTTCAACTTCCGTATCTGAAGTGCACTACGAGTTGTTGCAATTTTCACCGATGGCTCGATGCCATGCCGTTGTCTCACATATGGCTAATCAATACAGTTACGTGTAAATAAATAGCTACTTCCAATCTCTTCACCTACCCCGTGCAGAAATCGTGTCACTCTCACGATGTAAATCTGAATAAAACTGATCCCGTGGTGCATTCAGTGTGAGTACACAGTTAGAAAAGCCAGCTACAGTTGAAGCTTGTGATAAAATTTCACTGCAAAACAAAGGCAGGGAGCGCATTTTGCTTTTTTTAAGGAGACGCTAATCATGCAAACAAATGAAGAATGAAATCCTTTCTTTACAACTCGAAAAATTACTCTACAAATCCATCAATAAGCATCTACTTCAGCTATGAGTGTGTAATAATTAGCGGCATCTCGTGATGAGACTCCAAATCGCAACAAACGGACGACTCCTCCTTTCCCACGCACACCAGGGAACTACGGTGGCCCTTGCATACCAGAAAGTATGCCTTCTCAAAAGTCTGTTGAGTTGAGTCTGCCAGCTGATGTTGAAGTTCTTGTAGGTGAAGATGATTTAATGTTGGTTTAGCCATCGGTTTAATATGAGCAGTAGGCATGAGTTTCTGGATCAATAATTCCAGAACATTTTCAGAATTAAGAATTCGTAGTGAAAATCGTTATGAGTTGCAGGCTCTTTTTCCCTCCTCTAGCGTGACCTTAAATTCTTTGCTGCTCTGCAAAACATTAGCAGTTTTGGGTAACGAGTGAACGGATTGATGTTTCCAGAGATGAGCTGCAGCCTCAGAGCCTGCTACTGTGTCCATGTCATAGACACTGCTGTGAATGGAAAGCATTGACATTTTTTATTATCACAACCAGGATCTTCTTATCAGGCCTTTAGATCTCATTGTTCTGAGAACTTGTTGCTGATCAAAGCTGAGCTTCCTCCAGGCAACTGGTAAGTAGACATGGTGAACACAGATGTCTCTACCAGCTTTTGTAAAAACTATTCCGTATGAGGACTGCGAAGGCATTCTTTAGTTTATGTGCATATTTAGCAATAACTTTGGGGAGCCAATGTTTTCATAACTGATAAAACCAGATAAGATTCTTTGACTTCCAGAAAAATAGACATGAAGAAAGGAATGCTGAAGATTTCCTACTCTTCAGTTCAGCCTTCGGAGGAAGCTTAAGAATAGCCACTAAATGGAACTTAACATAAGACGTTATATTACTATCATTTTACCAGAACAATATTGCAACTGAAAGTGTTTTAAAGGTTCAGTGTGTAAGATTTAAAAGGAATCTATCTCCAGGAATTAACTTAGAAGTTATGTTTTCATTCATTTATTATCACCTAAAAATGAAGATGTGTTGTTTGTTTCCGAAAGGTATTCAGTTGGTTGCAATATGCATCTTCTCCCCTAGAGGCCGCTACATTCTCCACACTGGTCCTTTAAAGAAAACACCCTGCTCTGAACAGAGAGAGACAAAGTGGCAGGTGCATGCAAATCAAGTGTGTCACTTGATTAGCAGTTTAAATCAAGTGACACACGTATTTTCAGAAGTTACTAACAAGTAAAAGGACCTCGCTTTTTTTTCACTGTAGTTCAAACTGCATCCACTCATGTTGTATTATTGACTTAGTATGTAATTTGTGTGATCACGTGCACAATTTGCATCATGTTTGGTGTGAATGTAATTAAAGTTTGGTTGTGAGCTGTTTATCGTGTCAGAAAAAGTCGACCTTGAGTTTTCGTCCAACTAATTTTGAAGGTTTTCTTAAATTAGGGAGCGGCAGTGTTACCGTAGCAACCTTGCTTTGTTTAAGACGGAAAGAGGAAGCTGTAAGGAGATATTAAAGGGTGAGGCTGGTTAATGTGAACAGTTATCACAGGGGGTCAGTTAAGTTGCGGTCTGGTTTTTGTAGTTTCACATCAGCAGTTTCCCCTCTTTGTACCTTATGCAGCTCGGCAAGGTTTTTTTTTTTCTCATGCACAGCCGCCGCCATCTGTTCTGCTCCTCAGCAAGAAAAGCTGGAGCCTTGCTGGGCACCGGTGTCTTTTGGCAGGCATCCGAGAAAATAATGAGTAAAGTGCAGCCACCTCCTTGTTCCTCTGTTCCCTGGGAGCTGCTCTGATCTCTGACTGTAGGAACAAAAACTGCGATAACATCCACGTGGTAATATAGGTGGAGAATCCGATTCAACTACATTTCCTGCCTGGAGTTTGTACTGCCTGTGTGTGGTAGACTGCAAATGAAAGCACTCCATCCGGCCGTGTGTTAATATTAAATCATCGGCCGTCTACTCTGCGTTGTGCGGTCACTCGCTGAAGTTCTTTCCGGTCATGTTTTGGCACTCTTGCAAAGACTTGTCGAGGCAAATATGAGACTCCACTCCAGAACATCATCGCCTCGTAAGAGCCTGATTAGGTTTTACAGGCTGTTTAGTCTGATTGCCATGGCAACTACCTGCACCTGAACTCAGCTGCATGCTCCTGACATAGCATCAGATTTTATTATAACTTTATTTCTTTGCTTTAATGCCGCCTGGACCAATCCCTGTGCGTTCCTCTCACCTGTCACCCAGATAGACAGGTTGTTCTGCCTCATAAAAGACCAACTGTTCCCTCAAGACCACAGGCTCCATATAAATATCCTGAATGATACGACCCTCATGTGACCAGTCCAAGTCAATTGTGAATAATAGTATCAAGTATTAACAAGGATGGTTTTGGAGGAAAGACTAGTTTATAAGAACCATGGATTTGTGGGGGATTTGCTTTATTTATGGGATATTTGACCTGGGATTTACATCATGATCAAGAACAATCCTTTACCTCAGAGTGAAAACAGGACTCAACAAAGGTAACTATGAACACTACAAAACGCATGACTGGATACATAGGCCTGTCAGCTCATGTTTGTCATTATAAAATGAATCAAGTTTTTATTTTATTTCCAGTTTATTTCTGCTTGTTTTGTTTTCCGTGTGGTCTTACCCGTAAAAGGCTTTGAGTCCATTGCTTCATTTGTTCATTTTTCCCTTTTTTCCTTCGCTGCCTCATAGAGTGAGTGTCATGCTGTTAACGATCTAATATAAATCTTATCTTAACATGACCAAAGCACAAAAAAAAATGAGATGGAAGCGGAGGAACCGATAGTAGCGCTATGTCAGACCACATACGGCAGAACAGCACTACTCATGTTGGCAATAAGCTCAGCTCCAAGTTCCAGTATGGTTAGGTTTTTATAATTCATCAATGACAAAGACCAGCTTTGACTTTCACGCCCCAAATAAAGAAATACTTACAAATATGAGTTGTTGAAATGTGTGAGTTGTAAACAGGAGTTCGGTCTGTGAATGGACAACATCCTGAAGTCACATCAAAAGTTAGTCATATGAGAGAAAGGAGATCATGTTCAAAGTAGTCACAGTTGTGCTACTTACAACCAATGGAGTGAAGATGGGGAAAAAAAAAGGATTTGGCAAAGGTTGTTAACAGCTGTTTTTGAAAACGTTAGCAAAGCACTGTTAAATTTCCAGTAGGAGAAGCTTCCAAACTGTGTGTCCCTCCTGAGAAACTCATGACATCAGAAATATTTCAACCTGTCTGATTTTCTTTAAGCTGCACTCATGAGATTAGAGGCTTAAAGTCAGAGCTTTTCCTCAACATTGGAGTGACTTTGCTCTTCGGCCACATGACCTTCCTTCTCATGATCAAGAAAGATCATCATCATGGATTTGCCAAGCAGGTGTTGCTCCTTGAGGATTCTCTTATGAAAGCATAGCAGACACAATACTTCTGGAACCTTTACAGTTTTTTTTTTTTTTTTGGTATCCTTTGTAGTTAAGAAAATACGCTTTTGAAGTGTCAAAGATTTATGTTCCAGAGTTTGTCAGCCATGTTGCCTTACCTGTCTGGACAAATCCCACAGATGGACTTTCTGGAAAGTTCAGGAGATCATAAACAAAACTTTCAGCTCTTTAATCTGTTTTCTTCACTCTTGGTCAGCTTCAGGCCTGCGGGCAAATAACCAACAAATTACAACTCTTACTTTTTTAAACGTACCATATTGATATTTTCACTTTCTCCCCACTATCGTCCCCATCATTCACAATGGCCACAAATGTGAACTCACACTCATTCTTGTCAAGCAAGTGGAACGAGCTGCACCATCGGTCAACAAACAAAAGGCGAAGAATGCAGTCAGGGGTTGCAGGTCAGTGAGCGGCAGATCTGTAGCAAGATTAGTGGCTGTGTTTCAAAATGCTCTTCTATCGTCCTTGAACACTCTCCTCTTATTTTACAGACCTCTGGTTCTGCATCTGGTCTAAACCACTAGGCGTCTTGGACTGCTTGTTTTCTTAAAACAGCTCTTTTTCACTCTGCTCCTCACCCAGTTACTTACACACTTCCCAACTGTCCGCACTTATCTCAGACATTTGTTAGCTACTCAGTCACCCCTTTCTTGGCCCCATGGTCTATCTCAGAGCTCTGGGTTGGGTAGTGCGCTGACAAATCATCCCAGTAGATAAGCAGGCTTTGAAATTTGTGAAAAAGGAAATCTTGACGGGGGGACAGTTTGTTCCTCATCTGTAAGAAACCGTAAAAATAAGGGCACAAAGTACCAGGACGGGGCCAAACTGCTATTCCGAGATAGCAAGGAAAGTAAATAAAGAGCCTGCTAAAAGGAAGAGCTAAGTGAGACCAATGACTCTTGGGCTGACTTTGATTAAATGCAGAGTGCTGGGTTGAGGCTGCTTATTTGAACCACATGTGAGGAAGACATGGAGTAGAAACATAAGAGAAGGCTCCGGTATGGGCATCAGGTCCTACACAACCTCAGCGGCTCGAGCAGTGGCCTGTGCACTTGTCTTGTGGGACTTGAGCGATTGCCGGCACTTGGTGATTTGAGTTTAATGGCGTGTGTGATTTGTTGGCCTTGTGGCTCAGTGGTTGTACAAATAAACCAGAGAGATAGAGTGATTACAGTGGTGGACCATAACTGTGCTTTTTTTTTTCTGGAAAAATAGCGTGATAAGATGTGGAAGTGAGCCACCGTCTTTTGGAAGCTTGTGTGTGACTTGAATTCTTGGTGGATAAAGAATTCAGGGATGCGTGACCTCAGATCTGTGGCCCCTGCGCTTTAGCTACAAATTTATACCCTGCATGGTTTTAAAAGAAGCTATAAATCAGTCATACAGGACAACTGAAGGGGCTGTAGAAAAGTGCTGCAAATCTCCAGAGGGCAGTGGTTACTTCAGTCGTTTTCTCAACATCGTAAATACTAAGAATGTAACAACTGTCCCTCAAACGCCACAAAACCTGCAAAGCCAAGATCTCCGTTTCCTCCGAACTCCACCTTGCTACATTCTCCGTCAAAACCTTGACTTGGTTTGACTGATTTGTGGAAGAATCACAGGCTGCACTCAGCATGACATTCTCATTACACGCCTGTAACCTTTTGTTATGTTGAACACCACCAAACCTGCAGGAGCTGTGAGTGGAAGGGACTGGGGCTCTTAAGGGGTCAAATCCTAAACATGCACATATGTGTCTTAATAAGTTTGCACCGGTATCTGGTCTCAGTTTTTGTGCTTTTTGCTCCACTGTCTGGATTTATCATTCTTTTCTTTTTTTCTCTCTCTCTCTCCACCGTGTTCCTGTCCTGGCATCAATACAAAAGTGCTTGACTTATAAAAATAAATGAAGAGAAGGGGAGAAGTGGAAAAGTGATCCTTGTCGAAAAAGAATGAATTTAAAAAGAGACTGAAGATAATGGAGCATATTGCATCCAACAGTAATATAATATATGTTTATGGACAACTTACAAGGCTAAATCTACCATGTACTTTGCGTGCGGAAAATCTACAGAGATTGTGGTGAAGGTTTTACGAGTGCTCACTCTTCTTGAGTTGATTATGTGGATCATCTCTTTTTTCTCAGTAAAAATGAGGCATAAACACTTTTCTTTATGTCTTTTTTCTAAAGACACCAAGCTTGGTTAGAGTCTTATTGTTGACATTGTCATCTTTCCCACAAACACAACTGGCTTTACTTCTTCCTGTCATCCCAGTCCCTTTTAAATTCAATGCATTCAGATCTCATCGCCTAATGACAGGACAACAATACATCCTCTATCCCCCAGTGTGCATGCTTGTAATTGGATTTCAAAGCCCTCCCTGCCTTAGACCACCATGTGACAAGAAATTCTTCTCATTGCCATTTGAAACCACAACTCTCTGTCTTGGCGCCCACCAGGGCCAGTGTGGTCTCGTTCTGTATTCACTGACCTGACCTCAAAGACTTGCAACAAATAGAGGTATCGAATTCAGAATTGTGCCATGTTATTACCCTCAGCAGTTGTAACATTTTCAAGGTCCTGGGAACCAGATTTGAATTCATGGGAACCTGTTTTGCCAACTTGTAAACATTGCAATTTCCTAACTTGATTTCCAAAAGTTCTGGAGGCATCAAACCCAGATGGCATTTTGTCGTAGCCAAGCGTAGTGCAGAATGGTGGATTTCTCACCAGAGAATAAACATCACTGCCCACAGGTTTTTCCAGAAAGCCTCCACCAACTGCAGCTGGCAGCAGACCATGCTGCTGATGATGAGGCTGGTCGGCGGTCAGGGTTTCCCCTGCGAAACAGGTCAGTGTTACTGGCAAGTGCAGAGTTGTTGACCACAAACATGCTCCAACAACACACTGTAGTGATGTACAACTCTCAGTGGTAGCTCTAACATTGGATATTGGATGATGATTGGATGAGGATTGAGTCCATCATGGGTTTTTGGGGCAGATTTATCTCATTTTAATTCGGGAACACAATTGTCTCCTTCATATAGTAAATAATTAACCTGCCAAGTTCTGTTTGTTTTTGTCTTTGATTACGTCTTCGTAAACAGAGAGGTTATACGTTTGAATGCTGCATCATTCATCCAAAAACAGACTATTTCCTGGAACTAGTCCATTGTCGGACAGCTATCTTTGTGCACCGCACACAACTTTGCAAAACTGTTGTCAATCATGACATTTTAGCATGTCATTTCTCACTAAGCTTCAGATACCTATCATAGGTCGGGTGATTTTCTTCGATTGTCTTAAAGGTTATGGAGAGCCAGAAATAAAAACAAATGCTACTCATATCAATTGGATAATACAGAAGACAGAAATGTTTAGATTGTAAATTGTCATACATCTCTAACTCATCTAAAAAAAAAAAGGAAAAATACTTAAATTTTGCAAAGTTCATAAAGTTGTCTTGTGATTATTATTATCACCACAGAATTTCAAACATCATTCTGAGGTTAGGTTAACTTCCCTAAATTGAAAATGAAGCTCCAATAAAAGCTCAATTAGAAGATGATGTTCTGGCTCACTGTGCTACATGCAGGGGAGTGTGTGTTTGTTTGGAGAGTGTACAACTTGAGATATAAATCAGCAAGTCATTGGCTCATGTGCCACATGTTAACCTTGCAGGACTTTTTTTTTTTGCATTCTCCTTCAGAAACTAAGAGAGCTTGGATCACTGGGCCTTGTCAACCCTCTGGTTCTCAGCCAAATGAAGCCTCCTCTCTGGAAACCTACACCAGACACTTATTTTCACTCCCGTTCCCTGGTGACAGCTTGACTGCACACCACTAACCTCAGGAGAGAAAGAGGGGAGGAGGTGGAGAGGCATCTGGCTACATCAGTCCTGCGTCTTCTGGCTGTCTTGTCTTTTACTCAAAGCAGACGTAGCGAGTCGGGCAGAGATTAACTCAGATCTCATTGTGTTTGTCTTCCCACTGTCCCAGCTGTGCAGCCTCACTGTGAAACAAAAACATAGTTAGTCACAATCTTTGTAATGATAAAGTTTGTTTGGCTGTTTTAAATTCAGACCACTAATCCCACAGCGCATAGTTTCGATTATGGGAGACTCAGACATGATCCAAATACCCATTAGTATAATTTGATCTGATCCAAAACGTGGTAGACTGAAAGAACAGCAACTCAATACTATGATGGATGACCGTCAATTATAAATGTAGCAAATATAATCTTGTCTTGGGAGACTTTACTTTGTTTATCTTGTTTAAGGAATATTAACATGTTTTAAATAAATCTTTCAGCATAATATAAATCAAGTGATCTGAGCAGAACCCAGATTTGACCCATGACAGTAGGCTTTGAATAATCGCAGGGCAATTCAGAGAAAGATTAGCTACTGTCAACTGCGCAAAGCAATCTGAAATAAACCAAAAGATAGTCACTGACCATATGTCAATATGAGTGGTGCCTTTCAGAAACAGAGAACAGTTTTTAATAACTTGGAGTTGAGGCTCAACAATGCCAGCTCCAGCTTTTATCAAGTTTTTTATTAAATCTGTCCCTGCATTCAGTAAATCAGGGACAGATGTAAGGTGCCTTCTTCGTTGGAGTAGAAATCTGGAGGAAATTATCTACTTCTGAGGCGATATTTTACAAAATACTGTATGTCACTCACTCACTCTTGTTTTTCATTTGCTTAAGTCAGCTTTATCAGGGAATCTTTTACGTCACATGTTTGGAACTTTCCTCCCAAAGCTCATCATTTGGTGACATTCTCAGTCACTGAATAATTGATGATGTGGTGGTTTGAGAAGGAGAGAGAGTCTTTAAAGTCCATTCAACCAAACGCCTGCAGATATGCTGTCATATTGTCATTTTGTGCTAAGTGACAGTAAAAGTCAAATAAATTACTGCAGATTTTGGGCTGTCGTAATCCCCCCTTACATTACAGTACATAAAGGTTCAGGGTGTGAGAATTAGTGACAGCTAATGGTGAGTACATCAGGAAACTGTTGCAGCCTTTGCACACTAGCAAGAATGTTATCACAGCATTGTCATGTTTCTTCTTCATTGGTTTAAGCACTGGGTATATGTACAGTATACTTGTCTGTAAAGGTCCTCAGTCACCCAGGTCATGGTAGTCTTTATGTACTAAAAAACGAAGACAACTGGACGTCTGTTGAAGACGTTTTGCCTCACATCCAAAAGGTTTCTTCAGTTATGATTTTGGTGTGGGTGTCCCTAAGTTTTTTTAAAGCCTTGGTGCCACCTTGTGGTCATTAACACATAACCATCATGTGAGTCGCTAAAGTCACATGGATGAAGGTGTGACCTGGGGTGAAACCATTTGGGGAGGGTTCTCAAGACAGTATTGTAGGTCGACCCTTCGTTTTTAGGACTTAAAGAGAAAAGTATACTTCCTTTTCAAAATCAAATATCACCAAAAATACCTCTTGGCTAATTCTGGGACATTTATAGAAATGTTTATCAGTGTGCCATACCCCTGTTGCCAAACACATGTCCATTCAGGCTGCTGTAGAAACAAGGCAGATGAAGACGGCTGCCTCTGTAAAGCAAGTAACTTCACGTAAGTACCTATAAAAGGCTTACTCTAAACCTATGAAAACACAATTACATAAACATACACATGGTATATTCAATCTCTGCCAATAAAACCTACTAAATGTTTGACATTGGACTTTGAAAGGTTTACATTTGGGGTTTCTATGAAAGTTGCTCGATGCAAACTGTTCCCTTTGCCTATCAATGGTGCTGTGTTTACTTGCGCCCATGGTGGCTGGCACAGCATCGTTTTCACCAGGTCACAACTCTGTTTCCTGTCTAGCCTTGAGTGACAGGTTCTCTGTTTTAACTCTGGGCCCCCAAACTTAACCCTAGATGTCCACCTCTGCCGATTCTGCCAGATTTCAGTTGAACATTACTCTGTGCATGGGTTACCAGCCTCTTAGCATCCACTGGTCAGCTCAAATGTGTTTGCTTTGGATTTGGTCAAGTTGTAATTAGAATTGGATTAAATAATTCCCCAATACAAAGACTCTCTCTGTGACTGGACAACCTGTTGCCTGTTGGTCTATGTGGGAGGAAAAACATTGTCTTTAATTTATTTAATATACATGAGTTTTTTTAAAATTGCAGATAGTAGCATATGCATAAAATCATTCAGCAAGTCATATTATCCTATCTGGAGCCATTTGCTTCTCTTCTCTGCAAAAAAAAAAAAAAAAAAAATAGAGAGAGAGAGCTTTTCTGCATGTTTGGAAATAAAGCCAAGCTGTAAATGTCACTCTGTGGAAGAGACCAATGTAAAAGCATAAAACTCTAATGTCTAGCTCTTATATTTTGGCAGATGGTTTAGTGCTTATTGCAGTTACAGTAATTGTTTTTTTTGTGCAGTAGCTAATGGGTACAGTCGTTTTTGAGTTCTCAGTTACATATACATATGAAAATGTCACAATTATTCTGACCAAAAGGATTGTGATTCATGATATTCTTGCGAAAATATGCTTTTACAATCTTGCAATAGCTTGAAAATGTGCTGAAAGACATTTTATCCTACATTTTGGAAGGAAATAACTTTTTATTGAAAAGACACTAAACAAGAATATTATATTTCATGAGATTCTGGAATGATGCTTGTACCACCTTTTGGTACAAGGACCGTATGTTGGTAAGCCAGACAGCATCATGTCCTTTGTGTTATATATCAATTTGTTCCATTCAAAATTATCTCCATATTGGAAATTCATTAAGTTATCATGGGTGCATGAGTCACATCCCTAATCTTTTGTTTATAGGGAAATTGCACAATTATTAGTTTTCATAAAATTAGTACACAATCTCCATATTTTCTGACCTAGTGATATTTGTTTTTTCTAGGTATCAAATCCACACTGGCCTTCAGCACTCCATCATCCGACCTACCCAGCCCAACTGCCTACCCCTGGAAAATGCCACCCTGCCCCAGAAGCTCAGGGAAGCTGGGTACTCGACTCACATGGTGGGCAAGTGGCACCTGGGCTTCTACAAACGTGGCTGTCTACCCACCCAGCGTGGTTTTGACAGTTTCTTCGGCTCCCTGCTCGGCAGCGGGGACTACTACAGTCACTATAAATGTGAAGGGCCCGGTATGTGTGGTTATGATTTGTACGAAGGGGAGGAAGCAGCTTGGGAACAGGACCGTGGCTTGTACTCTACTGTGATGTTTACTCGAAAGGCTATTAGTATTTTAGCCAATCACAACCCTCGCAGACAACCTTTGTTCCTCTACTTAGCCTATCAGGCTGTTCATTCCCCACTGCAGGTTCCTGCCCGCTACCTCGAACGCTACAAGGGCATCCCGAACTTGAGTCGCCGTAAATATGCCGCCATGGTGTCTTGCCTAGATGAAGCTATCCACAACCTCACAGTAGCGCTAAAACGCTATGGTTATTATGACAACACAGTTATAGTGTACTCTTCAGACAACGGAGGCCAGCCGTTAGCCGGTGGAAGCAACTGGCCCCTCAGAGGGAGTAAAGCCACCTACTGGGAAGGGGGTATCAGGGCTGTGGGCTTTGTTCACAGCCCCCTGTTGGTAAATAAAGGGACAAAATGTCGATCTTTGGTCCACATCACAGACTGGTTCCCTACTCTGGTGACCCTGGGTGAAGGGACTATCGATGAAGATTTAAATCTGGATGGGTACGACGTGTGGGAGGCTATCAGTGAAGGCCGCCCGTCGCCTCGACAGGACATTCTTCACAACATTGACCCAATTTACATCAGAGCCAAAAATGGTTCATGGAAGGCTGGGTACGGCATATGGAACACAGCCATCCAGGCTGCCATCCGTGTGGGCCACTGGAAGCTCCTGACAGGTGTTCCTGGGTACAGCGACTGGGTGCCACCACAGACCTTCTCCAACCAAAGGTTAACCAATCGCTGGCATAATGAGCGTGTGCGTTGGGACCGGGGTAAATCGCTCTGGCTTTTCAACATCACAGCCGACCCTTTCGAGAGAGTGGACTTGTCTCAGCGCTACCCACATATAGTAAAGAAGATGCTAATGCGGCTAGCGCAGTACAATAAGACCGCAGTGCCGGTGCGCTACCCAGCCAAAGACCTGCGTTCTAACCCTCAGTATAACGGGGGCGTTTGGGGGCCCTGGTTCAAAGAGGAGAGGGACGAGCAAGAGGAGGATGAGAGAGACAATCATTTGTTCTCTAATCATCTTGGAAAAAGAAGGTGGAAAAAGAAATCAAAGAACAGAAAGCTGAAAAGGAGGGTAGATGGCTAGCTTGCCCCGCTTGTAAAAGACTTAAGCTGCCTTTTCTCAGGGATCGACACTTCCTGTTCCAGGATTGTCTTTGTTAGGCGATAGAACACATGTTACTTTTAACTTGACTCCAGTTAATACTGTATAAAAAAAAAAATCAAAGCAGATGGAGCTTATGAAATGCCTCAATAGAATAAGGAAAGGATCCACTAGTACGAACACTACTGTCATGCCCAGACACAGCTAAAACCTCATGTTAATGTTTGGGGCATTTAAAGAATGTTTATTTTTCTAGATTGTGTTGCATGCTTGAACTGTTGTCACCTTTTGAATTGCTCTGTATACTCATGTGTCACTTAGAGTAGCAAATCGATATTCATAGACAGTCGCCATAAATTATGGTGACAGAGAAATAAGGACATAATTCTGTTATGTTATTGACTGCAGTGATACGGTCTTGTGGAAACAGATGTAGGATTTTATGTGATGTGTGAGTTGATGTATGTTGGTTTTATAAGCACAGTCTGTCTGAACTCAAAAATAATAGATTTGGTTCTCTCTTTCGATGACGTCTGGTCCGGCACCAGGCCAACCTGAATGTAAGACAAACTAACAAAATAAAAGCTGCAGACACAAAGCTCTTTGTCTCCTGCTATTGTTCAAGCCCTGTCTGGTTTTCATTTTATTCCAGCAAGATTGCTTTTAACCCGGTGACAGTAAGTACTCATGTAACGCTTCTCTCCTTTCTATAAGCTGAGGTATGGCCACAAAGAACATACACTCATGGAAAATAATATATAAAGTGGTATCTCACCAGTAATGAAGACATAATTGCTTTCCTCACAGTCCTCATCACTCACGGTGTTCTGTACAAGATGTAGCGGTCGAGGAAAATGGAGCGATTTACATGAACATTTGGAAAACCAAGCATTTATTCCACCGTCAGCTTAATATTTTGCAACCTCACTTGAAATATGAAAGATAATTGTTTTTTTTATTTAATTATGGATGAGTGAAATTGTGCAGGCCCGCTCTGGTGAGCTGGTCCATGCAGCTGTGCTTTGATATCTCCACCTCAAGTTGGACAGCTTTAGTCTACCTGTGTTTGCTAATTGTCAGAATCGTATTACATTAATATTTGAAAATGGCCAGAGATGGAGAAATCGATTCCCGACAGCAGTGCAGGCTCCACAGCTGCAGACACCGAGGCAGATTATGGAGACAGCAGTATCCTTCACAGAAGTCATTATGCAGAAAACAGACAAAGTTTATTTGGCCTTGCCGTGGCTAGAGCTTCCTGTAGATTTTCAGAGCCTATAACTCGGTTTAGACCTGGTTTTTAATGTCTATTCTGAGTGATTTTATCAAATCCATCCTGGAGTTGTCCTCAGATCTGAACACAAAACCACACTCGAAGGTGGTTGAAGACACATGAGGTCATTGTCCTCAGCTGCATGATCACCTCCTCAGCTGGGGTCCTCTGATGCTTTTTTTTTTTTTTTTACACTAATCCACATCTATACATCAGTGTATTTTTTAGCCACCACACTATAAACAGTGATCGCCATATAATTTGTTTTTTCTAATGGATAAAAATCTTAATTTAGTGAGTACTATTAGGTGGGGTAAAGTTTTCACTTACCACAGTTTACATCATGAGCCATCTGTTTTTAGTTTTCAGTGGAAATCTGTTCCTCAGTGATGACCCAAACCAGACTATTTTTTGCTGTTGTATGTATTATTTCCTGTATACAGAGTGGCTCATTCATAAATCATGTTAATTACTGTCTAGTCTCCAAATATAGGCAGCTTCAACAAAACTAGGAGGAAAACCAAACACTTGTAAACATCAGAAACAAGCAGAAACACAATATTAACAGGACTGCATGTAATCACATACATGAATGTAACTATGCAATAAACTGCTAACACTGTTTTGGTTAGTTTTCTTTTTGTTCTGGATCCTGGCTGATTAAAAATATATTCTTCATTTGTCTTTTGCTTGGCATTTGTGTTAATACTTTCCAAACTCAGTGACATGAACTGATCATTAGTTTTGCTAGTAAACGGTTTGTGTTCTTTACAGGCCAAATTTAGATATTTTAATGACACTAAATGACTGCAAAAAGTCCTGTAGTCCAAAAGATTTATTGCTGCCTATAAAAGGAGCCCTTTCTGTTTTGCTGGTATTTGACTCTGTAGCTTGTCTATTTGTTTTTGTAATTGGCCTAAGCAGCTTGAAATTTGCTATGAACATCAGAAACATATTTCACGGGGGCTTTCCTGTGAAATATGCTGTCAGGCTTCACTGCATAGCCACGCTAACTTTGATCCCCTCTGCCTCAGAACCAAACCTAGAGCCAAGTTCTGACTCTCCGGGCATGGACTCAACTTTCACAGTGACGTTTGTAGCTTTCACTGATATGAAGATGGGTGTTTCCATCCTTGGCCGGTGTAATGCCTCCTACAGACCGTGAGATCTCAGCAATGGTAAGAGTTCATTACCAATCACACTGGGCAACACGGATTAAATTAACGTGATTCCATCATGGTATAGTTCTGTTTGGTAGAGTAGAGTATGGTTTGGAATGGTAAAGCCCTGAGTCAGGCTTGCGTGTCAACTGACAACTGTGGGCTGTTCACAATGGCCGCTTCAGCTAGTGACGTAGTGTGACGATATATCATGATGGTGTACCAGTGGGACAACAAACAACGACTTCAAACATGACACAATTCTGCCGCCCGATCAGCTGACTGTCGTGGGTAGAGCCGGTCTAGCTCCTTCCAGACCGCAGTGTACCATTTTACTCTGATACCCCAAGGGAACTGGTACTGAACAATGAAACTTTGGTACTTTCCTAATAAATACACAAATAAAAATATGCACCATACTGAACCAAACCATTCCACTCTGGAAAGACTGGAAACATGGCATTAGATGATTGCAGACTGTACAATGCTGACATCTGACACCTGCGAAATGATAGTCAATGACACAAGACATCGGCAAAGATGGAAAATTAGCAAAGTTTTGGAGTCATAATCAAAGAATTTGCAATTTGCTGCGACTGTTGCACATTGCCTCTTTTGCCTGGTACAGTGTACAGTGGGCCCACTGCAGGTGAGGTCTACTAGGGTTAATCGGTGGTTTTCATCAGCCCCCTCTCATGATTTGTGCCTACATATCGGATTGTACTCACGGGAACCAGAATCCACCTGGGCAAGCTAAGCTCTACTGTAGCAATGCCGTCCATATGATATAAGCTACAACTCAGAATTACAGAATATCAGATTCTTATTTTACCGCGTCGGCCTGAATTTCCTCTCCCACGAGCCATAGGAACAGTTAAACCGTGGTTTCTCTGGGAATTGACATTTGCTTTTAGTTATGGGCATTAGCGTCCCTCTTATGGGAAAAATCAAAGGCATTTTGCACCCTGCCCCCTCCCCCGTAACTGAGCTGTAAGGTAATACACCAAGCTCCCTCATTCTGTCGCCTCACATTGAAAGTGCCCATTATTGCTCATTGGGAATGATAGGAGAAAATAAACCTGATTGATGGCAGAGCATGTGAAGGGCAGCAGTACAGTTTTGCTGGACTCAGCTGTGGCACCATAAGAAATGTAAAGTTTAGGTTCTTGCAGGATCACCGTGCAAACGAGCCAAATTTGTGTGAGGCCAGCTGGAAGGAACTACCCATGTCGTTGCCAAGAGCTACGTTTTGAAACACCATGACTCAACGAGACCCTGGCTCTTACATTTGTCTCCCAAAAGTGATGTGGTGAAAAACGAGAATAATATTGAGCAGCTGTGTCCAAAACTATCAAATAAATAATACAGAATCCATGAGATATCTTGTGAACAATCGCCCAAAGTGCCTAAACACATTTAATGCTTGAAATGCATCCTTTCGCAGGATTACACTCTGAAAGGCTATGCTCTCCAACAACTTGGCATAAGTGTGACATTCCATTTGCGAGAGGTAGTTCAGTTTTTTTTCTTTGTTTTTTTTTTTAGATGATGTACCAGCATGTGAAACAGCTGCTGTCATGTTTTAGTGACATCATAGGAAGTCCTGCCTAGGAAGTGGCTGGAATTACAGAGCTGATGCATCCTTTTTCCTGTATGAATCACAACCACTCACATGTGCACAGCGCGACCAGCACTGTACCTGCTGGAAAAATACTGTGTCCCACTGTAATTAGTGAGTTTTGACATTTATTAAAAACTATAAGAAGACTAAGTGAGGCTTAGAGAGGACAGTAGAGTGGATTATTTTGATGGGCAGTCTCCCGTGGCTGTTACTCTTTCTCCAGAAATGGGGATTTCCTGCAATGAGCAATTTTATTCATGCATAACTGGAACTTATCTTGGCCTACATTATAACATATGGCCCAGTTTTGCTCTTCCCAGTAACCACTCCCTTTATATCTTAATATTTCTTTTTCATCCTCATTAATCCTTGTACGTACTTGGCTGAGTTCTTTCACTCGTCTCCTTTCCGTTGCAGCCACTCAGACAGTTTCCATTTCTCTTAATACCTGTCATTATTCTTCTTTATTCACACTCCTTTCATTCTCTGTTTCTCTTCGCTCTCTGTGTGTTTTGCGCCACAGTTTTCACTCAAGTCCAGACCTGTGGGGTTTGGGTTTCTGCGCCAGCTGTGTTTCGAGTGAGGCCTGGATCTTTCATGCAAAAACACAGCGTTGTCCGTCTCTCAGTGGTGTTCAGCCCCCAGGCTTGCTGTCCTCTTGCCACAACCTTAAACTCCTCTGCTGCCATCCAACACACAGTGGGCTGCAGATAATAATGTCCCCTGGTTTAGTTAAATCCTGACACAGTTTGTAACGCATAAGGATTTTAAGGTAATGGATGTTGACGCTTAAAGCGACATATTGTAGGATTTCAAATTTCATATAATGTCAAATTATATGATAGATTATTTGGATCATACAGCCTTCTGGTTTCAGGTGTGTGCTCCAGGTAGAACTGATACTGAGTGGATGTCATGGCAGAGGCAGCACAAAAACTGAAGAGGGTTAAGAGGAGTGACAGAATTGGAGGCTGGACAAGGAAGGATATTAGTTGGGCTTTTTTGGAGTTTGATTTCGTTTCTTCAGTTCAGTTCCTTCAGATACTCCAGTACTTGAGCTTACTGTGTGTCACGCCGTGTTATTTAAGTAATCTCTCATAATTCGGGTGATTCAAACAATGTGCATACAATAAAAAAATTTGTTATATGTAAGTCACAGCTATGCAAACGAATGCGCTGTTGCTCTTTTGTAGGTTAGTTTTTGTTTCTAATATCTAGAAAAATAAAGAAATACAATCATTTTTGTGTAAAATTATATAGGATAGGCTACTGTACCTGGTCTGAAGACATGGTTTGGACATTATAAATCCTGATTCAGAGTTCATCGGTGGGCTGGCTTTTTAACAAATGCAACACCATCTACCAACTGTGGGGGGGGCCCAAGAGCAAATTCTACTTTGTGTTACTTTAGGATGTTATTTAAATATGTTGACAATATTAACAATTAAACAAATTGTTAAACAAATACACAAAGCGAATAATAAATTTACATCTAAACCATTGGTGTGGCCCCCTGCTGGTCACTGAAGAGAACAGAGATTTCAGGCATTTCTGCATTGGCTTCACTTTGTTAACTATGCGGATTCATCCATAAATGATATTCCAGATAACGTGAGGGTAACACGACCAAAACAGATAACTAAAATGGTGCTGTAAAGATCTACTAAATTTGAAATTCACATCATATTTAATCAATGTAAAACTATCATATAATGAATATAATTCCATAAAATCCTTAAGATAGAGCTATACCCTCCACAATACAGACACAAAGCTGTATGGTAAATGATTACACCATAACATAAACCCTTTACTTTTCATGTCACATCAAATAAAAGCATGACTGAGCATCCTGGTGTTAATCTGACTCAGGATTACTCTAACATCAGTGGCAAAGTGAGATCAGTCCAGTTAGAAACAACAGGAGTTTTCCACACTGAGTGCACAGGGATTGTCCACTGATGTAATGCTCATCTCATCCTCTCCCTGTTACTCAAATACATACAATCACATCTTTGTTTGATTAGTGTTTATACAATAAGCACATGGGGCGGAAACGTGAGCTCACACACCACCTGCTGAGCGGACCTTCCAAACCTCTTTTTGCCTTATAACTTGGATTTAATTAGTGGTGCGCTCCGAAATATGACTGACACCGATGATGATGATGATGATGATGTCAGTGCTTGTTGAAAATTACTGGTATAATCGCTCTTTAAACTGTCTTTTGGTTTGTAGTTTCATCTTCCTACTGTCTGTCGACACAACCAAGATTTTCTTTTTGCCTGATGTTGCTTTGCGTTTCAGATTATTCAGTATATTATGTCACTGCTGTGACATTTCTGCCCAATGCTGTGTCTGATATGTGTCCAAGAAGCAGACGTGTAGGATAATTTTGGGTTATAAATCCTTTGCACATCAATGGTGATGCAAGAAAAAGTTGTGAAATTTGAGTTTAAAATGAATACTCACCTCTACTGACACTTCACAGTTGAGTAAAAGGTGTAGTTTCACTGTTTTATAATATTATTTCTATGTGTGTAATTTTCAACTTCTCAACAGAATATGAGCTTAAAAATCAATATAATAATTTTACTGTAGTTTCGTCATTTTACCTACATTTCGCCGCGTGAATCAGACGACCAATTAAAAGTGCCCATTTTCTGTTGGATAGTAATGAATGACAGACTGATGGAGAGAAGCAGGAGGAGGGTTTAATTTTTCCCCCCAAATTGCACAATCTGTCCTGGTTTTGATCATCAGAAATAAGGAACAAAGCTCGTTCTCTATCTGTTCAATATGGAACAAATCGGTTGGTGAGGTTGCTCCCAAGTTTCCCAGTTCGAAATCAGACTTCTGGTGTAAGGAACGCCACATGAACAGGGAAAATCCAAGTTCCGACTACCAATGGAACGCACCATATGTCCCGAGTTGTTTCCGGTCACCTGTGTTCCAATTTATAATTGGGCTTGAAAAAACACAAGAGATATCAGGTGATATGCATTTATTATGCATTATTCTGTTTTCTGCATCTCTGCCATAAATTACATCATCATTTTTAATGCAAACACCCCGGTTTTTACCTGCCAAGAGGACGACAGGGTGAAATCAAGACTTTTAGGTGGTCAATAATCAATATCAATGCAGATTATAACACATAATGACAAAAGTTTCATTTATTAGCTTTTATTAAGAGAAAAATCCATACCTGGTTCCCACCAAAATAGCCTATTTAAGATATACGGGAGGTCAAGCTTGTTTTGTAAAGTCTCAGCTGCATGCATTTGTATATGTTTTAATTTTTCTACCTTGGTGCAAAAAAATAATAGTCGCAATACTGGGCTGACAGTGACTTGATCCATGTTTAAAAGTATGATATTAACTGATAGGTAAAGAGCAAAAAATGAAGTATAAAGAAAAAACAACACAGACAACAAGGTTGTAAATTTATCAGCAGTACAGTATTAAGCTCACCTAATAATCGTGAGCAGAAAGTTATGTCAAAGGTCAAAAGTTCAAAGGGTCCTTGCTGTTGTTTCTCACAGATTTAAAATATAAGATGCCAAGAATGACCCCTCTTTTTCTGCACTTTCACAAACTCAGATTTCCCGATAAGCTGCTCTGTAAATAAACCGGATTATAGCTGCTACTCAGATCTGTGCATGTCCATTACTGTCTTGAGACAACACCGATCAATCGCGCACCACTGGCTCGACCCGTGCTTTAAATCAGGTTGAAGAGGAGGTGAAGGTCCAGCTGTGGTGCGTCAACTCCAACTGGATGTGACACGTGGGCCTCTGACTCTGCTCCAGGCGGATTAACTGCAGTGAGGGGGAGGACGCTCTTTTCTTCCCCCACTACTACTACACTTCTGCTCATTCTGGAACAGCGTCACACAGCCGATTGTGCCTTAAACCCTCAGCGATGCAAATCCTATATGTGGCATTTCCTTCATTAATCTTCAGTTTCTGTGATTTTTGTCGTTGGTGATTCTGGCTCGGTCTTTGCCAAGAAAATGTATCAAAATTACAGGGGATTTCTCGCCAAGCACATGTGATGCAGCCAGTGGGTGATGAGGATCATCTGGCTCTGATGCATTCACACTGAAAAAAACAACCAAATAGGCCACCAGAGAGAGAGAGGGAGAGAGAGCTCCACTGTAAGTGTGGGGAGGTGCAGGGAGAGGAATGAGAGGAACGGATTCCTCCTGATCTGTCCCATCTGGCGTCATGGCGTCCCGCTCAGCTGTTCCCTGGACTGGCAGAAACCCAGTCTTCTGCTGCAGACCTCCTCCATCTCCATCTCCGCCTGCCAGGAATAGACAAAAAAAAAAAAAAGAAGAAAATACTGGATGCTTTTCAGCTACCAGACGTTTAAAACTCTCCACCTGTCACATGGCAGGGTGTGGGAAGGAAATCAGAGGCACTGGAGGGTCGGACAATGCTGGGCTACAGTTTCATGTTGTCATGACGACATTTCCATTAATTCCTCTGTAGGGAATGTGATAAATATGTGTGTGTGTGTGTACTCAGTTTCAGGTATGAGCCCATACTAAATTTGGTATCAGTCCAATAGAGGTCGAAATCTCTGAAAATCTCCAAAATCTCTTGATTTAGTTTTTGAGGAAAATACCATTTAGTTTTAGTCATATTTTAGATAATAAACATGATCACATTTTAGTTGACTAAAAGCTTGTTTGTATTATTGAAATGTTTCTCTATCATCCTATCGATTAATATGTTATTATTAAAGTTTGAATTTAGAACACAGATATGACTCTTCTGATATGAAGCCTTTCAATCTAATCAAATACCTTTTGTGACATGTTTGTCTCAATTTGAAGACGGTAAAACGTTACACTTGGATTTATTATCTTCAGGTGGTATTATTATTTAAAATCACAAAGTGTTGGTGGTTTGTTTCAGGTTCTTTGCATTTTTTCCCCCTTTGAATTTGACTTCACATGATTTACAAAGCGTTTTTTTCTCCTTACGTAACATCGTACGTGAAATTCGTAACCTCCTCTGATTGGCTCTCTTCTTATTATTCTTCTTTTCCTATTGGTTCTCCTTCGTCTGGTTTTTATTCGTAATTTTATTTCAGTCTTGTTTTTTGTCAATGAAATAAACACTGCTGGATCAGAAAGAGAAACAAGCAAAATCCAGTACAATCCACGCATCCTTTTCTGTTAAATTGTAAATAAGAATCAGCAACAGTTGAAACTTGTAGTTTGAAACTTGTAGTTTAAGTACACAGATGTAGTTTTAAAGGTGTAAACTGACTGTACTGGACTGATATCAGTTGATACGCAATATCGGCATTAGTATCGGACACGAAAAAGGAATATGTGAATGAAAGACTGGTGAGTTTTATTCACATGTCCGCTAATTGGATGTATTCAACATAGAATTAATAAGTTCTTCTGTGGAGGTTGTATATTAGATTAAAATGATGTGATTGCAACCTGTTACTGAAGACACGTGGCGGTGGCTGCGGCTTAAGAGAAAGAAAGGGTCATCAGAAGGCCGGTGGTTTGATCCTCTGCTCCTCTAAGTCTGCATATTTAAAGGTCCTTGGGAAAAAGTGCTAAACTTGAATGTTTCTCCTGACAGTTGCAATGTGTAAATGAGTTGATGCATCTGTGTGTGTGCGTGTATCTAACCGAAGATAGAAAGCCCGCACATAATAACATCCAGAAACACACATTTTTTTAATAATATATATATGCACATATAGATTCATTTTACTGTGGAAAACCATCTCTTTTTAGTCTTTATATGCCTCAGTCCAACTGTAGCTGTGTCTTATGTAACCACAATGCCTTGTGTGTGTTTGTGTGTGTGTGTGTGTGTGAATGTGAGACAGAAAGAGAGACAGAGGCTTTTAGTGCCACAGTAAAAGTAAAAGCTCGCTCTCCGCTGCGTCCTCCTGGGCCTCCACTCTGACCTTCTCTCCGAGCCGCTCCCTCAGCCAGATGGGAACGCTGAATCTTCTCTTCATATGAACTCCACATGCTGTCATTAACTCACGCCAACACAGAGAGAGAAACTGTGTGCTCTATGTTACATTATATATCCGACTCCACTGTGCTGTAAATAACTCTACATATATGTAATAAGTAACTGACGACCACCTGTGAACCTGTGATGGGGCAGGACTTAACGACTGGACATTCATTTTCCAGGGATAGTTCAGTTTTCTATAGGGTGTGGTTGTATCACCCACCCACACCAAAGCCCATTGAGAAAATCACCATTTTTACCTGGCAGGCACTCGGGAACTGCTGGTTTGCTGCTGCCTCATTTGATACATTTGTGTCATTTAGGAGAATCTGAGCCAAAGTTTTCAAACACCAGAGTCACAAAATGACACATTTAAACTTAATAATGGAGGCAGCAGTGGATCAACGGATTCTCTGTGCAGTGATGTAAAACTGCTGTTTTTCTCTATGGGCTTTGGTGCAGCCGATTAAGGGGTTTACAAAATGACACAAGCTTCAGTTTTCAGTTAGAATAGGCTGTTTACTGTTGAGATAAACCAGTGACCACATTCCTAAGTTAGTTTAAACCTAATCTGGTGTTGATGATTTTATGGGGTCAGGCTTTTGTTAAGTGGCTCAAATCAGTTGACCCCTGCTGACAGCCTGTCACTATCCCTTTAAGTGTCATTTGCTGCACTCTGTACACTGTTCTTCTCTGCTGACGTATGAAAGGTAGTAAATGCTGTTGATAATTTTTCAGGATGAGAAAAAAAGAAAATGAATAATGATTTAATGTTTTTATTTACATATGTGTGTGTGTTTTATTAATTATAGTGCTTACATTTATTTGTTTATTTCTTGTTATAGCCACACAGTGTTGACCTCACAGCAGTGGTCAGTGCCAGTGTAAGTGCACACGACCATAATCTCACACTGTTTTTAAAAAGCATGTTGATTTTAAAGTGCAAAATAAAATCAATGGAATCGGTAGCATTGCTCCTCTGTTGTGATCAGATGTTCTGAACCAATCCTGGGGCAACAGCGCCCTCCTCCTGTCATTGGCCGCCTCTACACTGTGCTCACTACACATTTCCTGTCAAATAAATCAATGACGTGTTATAAAATTAATCTTAATTAAGTGCATATACTGTATAATTCCATAGAGAAGCTAGTTCAATACCATGCCACGTAATCACCTTTTTAATAAATTATAAATACAAGGTATGTGGTTCTTTATGTAGAGATTAATATAAAAAGAAATGCTGTGATTTAATGTTTCCACCTTTCAGTAACAGTAAAACAATTTTACTGAGATTCAGTCAAGCAGAGAATTACATTCAGTTTACCTGAGGAATACAACCTGTTTAATTGCACACTGATTCACATCGACCCACCATAGCAAACTTCACTGTGTGTCATAACTGCAGATTACATTGCAGATTAGTATATAATTTGTGTTAAAAGTTAATTTAAAGCTGAACTAACTTTAAAAAAAATGAGTTGCCTAGCATCTTTGCGTCTATAAAGTGATATTTGATTTCATATGTACCATAATTATTAAGTTATAATTAACGGCAACTGAAAAAACAATTAATTTAAAAGTACTTGACAATGAATAATTTCCACCCTGATGAAAATGTTGTAAGAACAGCCTTAAATTCAGTGATCAATGATGTTCAGGAAACTAATGAGGCCACATCATTTCAAAGTGTGACAGCTGCGTGGGTGAGGTCTTATAACAGTGAATAGATTACTCGTGTTTGTTTTGCATAACTTGGAGTCCAGCCTCGTTTTTGATCTGCAGCTCAGCTCCAGGTCAAACCTGGGATAAACGCTGTCATATGGGAAATTATCTGAGTTCTTGTTCTGACAGGAAAACTCAAACTCGGCAGCAGGGAGTCAACTGTCTCAGACTGTGATGACGTCTGGTCACTAGAGGGCAGCAGAGGGCAGAAGTTCAGGAGCACCTTCCTCTCAGACTAAAAATAACCCGTCGCCATGGTGATGGTTCTGGTGGAGGTTTGTGCTTCCATCAAAGTGAGGACCCCCATAGACATAATACATTCCCTAGCCACTTACGCTAACCTTAAACATCACAACTAGATGCCTAACCCTAACACTTACCCTAAAATCAGGTCTTTTAAAAGTTTTTAAAATGTTTGCACAACCTTTAAAAGCCCTTTGAAGAAGTGAGGACCGGCCAAAATGTCCTCACTTTGTCAGAATGTCCTCACTCTGTAGTGTTTATACAATTTTTGGTCCTCACTCTGCAACAAATACAAGAACACACACACACACACACACATTAGTGGTTTACTTTACACCACTTCCTCACTGGTGGATTAAATGAGATTATAGGCTAAATGGGGATTAATTGTGATCCAGCAAAACCTGATCGGGCTCTTTTGTCATTCTGAACTGGTTACGTGAAATAAAGTGTTGGATTTTTTTTTTTTTTTTAACCTGTGCGTTTTACTGTGTCGAAGTTGTGATTATACTCTAATCTACTGACTTTGATTAGACAGGAGCTTCATCAGGGACATGTTTATGCCTAAAAATATAAGTA
Organism: Brachirus orientalis; assembly: GCA_016785285.1. Classification (NCBI taxonomy): domain Eukaryota; kingdom Metazoa; phylum Chordata; class Actinopteri; order Pleuronectiformes; family Soleidae; genus Brachirus; species Brachirus orientalis. The sequence continues at coordinate 1,826,932 of JAFBJR010000395.1, forward strand.
AAAAAAACAACAGATCCTGGAACTTCGTACCTGAGTCAAGAAAATCTTAAATAACTGTAAATGAACACTTAAAAAGTACTTTCAACACTTTACCTAATGACAGTTCCTTTTTATGCAGTTTTTGTTTTATCAGTTGCACATAATTATTTTTATCTAATTTGTTATATTTGTTATATAATTGTGTTTTTATCTGTGTGTTTTTTTCCCCCCAAATAATTGGGTCAATGACTTGAGACACCTATGAAACAGACCATGATAAAATTATATCTGATTATTATCGTATCTAAGATTATTTCAGATTTAGGAATCAAAAATGTTTTGTTATTTAAAACATGCCGGCTCTCAAGAGCTTCAGGGTTGCCATGGCAACCGCTTGGTCAACTCTAGTGAACAGTCTTAACTTGGGATCTACAAGCAAGTCATGATGAGCAGATACTATTATTATTAGTTTAATCATTATTAGGGCCTGAACACTCACACAGTGGTGCAAGGACCCTATTGTAATTTTTGGTATTATTATTATTGTTGTTGTTGTTGTTATTATTATTATTATTATTATTATAGTATTAGTATGAGGAGGAGTTTTTGTTCTTTACTGTTTAATACAAGGGAAAAACACACCTTCTGATTATACAAACTGTGTAAGTGAATGGGAAATAAAGCATTTGCTTATTCAATCTTATTCGGTTTGCAAAATTCCATTTAGAGACTTTCTACAAGTCACAAACAGCAGAAAACGGCTTTTAATTGTTTTTCCCCTCATGCATCATTTGGTTCTTCTGAGTCTGAGATGTATTTTTCGATACACACACTTAGGTACAGCAGAAAAACAACATCATCTTAAAAAACAACAAACAGCATTAAAAACACACAACAAAACATTTGTTTTATTACATGAATGGAAAACAGATGGAAAAATGTTCAAATAAAAAGTTGTGTCGGTCTCTTATGGTGGTTTTCTGTTCTTTTGTGTGAAAAAATGTTACATATTCACTGTCGTTATCAAGAGACAGAGGTCAGAGGTCACAGCAGTTCTTACTTCCTCTCTGCTGTAGAACAGAGGAAGAGGTTTGTCAGCAGCTCAATCTTTGGCCTTTAGATGGAGCCCGTGTGCAGTTTTTAAAAAGTAGAAAGCCGTCGGAGGAAATTCAACACCGGGCACAAAACCGGATGCGGATGATGATTTTACCTCCAAAATAAAATAAAAGAATACAGATTGAATGGTTTTATCATTAAATATCCCCAGGTAAAAACAAGATTAGAAATAATACGAAACATAACAGAAAATTTTAATTTTGATGAATGAATTACTTTTGTGAATACATTTTTTAATTATGTTTTTGTATTTACTTAATGTGATTTGGTTTTGAAGTAATGATCTAGAACTAACTCTGTAAAAACAAATGAGATAAGACTAACAGTGTTTTAATGAGTGACATGTATTTTAGAATCCTCTGTTGAGGTTTGTGAGGTTACTGAAACTTAACAAGTTGGAAATTCGATTTTTTGATTCTTGATATGTGGCCCTTTTCCCTGAGGCCCCCGAACTCTGCATAAAACGTGAGTGGGGTCCTTATTTTGAAATGTGGGCACCGGATATGCAGCATTACATGTTAAATGTGCTTTGACGGCGATCAACTAATCCAAGTGTCAGTGAGGAGACGAACACAGCAGCAGGTCGCGACGTCTGTGACAGCCGAGGGAGTAGCCGGACTGAGAGCGCAGGTGCTGGTAGGAGCGACGCCGAGCTGTCACTGCATCCAGGGAGAGTCACTTCCAGGAACATTCCCCGAGTTTTGCCTTTTCATTTCTTTTTCCCTTCGCGGAACACGACAAGTGCCACTTTGGGACACACGCACACACACGTACACAAGGACGGGGACAGGTTTTGTGGAGAGTAGTCGGTAAGAAAAGAGCAGCTGAGGCGTTCACGTTCCAGAGTCGCTGCGTTCAGGCTCCAGAGTCGCTCACCTTAACATGGCTTCAACGACCTGCACCCGGTTTACTGATGAGTACCAACTGTACGAGGAGCTCGGAAAGTAAGTGATTTTTCATTTAATCTTTTTTTGACATTGAATTTTTAATGTTAAGCAAAATTACACCGTATTTTTATTAAAGTATGGCTCTTCAAACAAAACAGAATCTTTTCTGCCGCCTGTACCTGTTCCCACCTTGATTCTCAGAAAGCGCATGGAGCAAGCACGTCATAACGAATCCCATTCAAAAATCCTACCACTTATTTCTGTCTTATTCATAAATGTATAACACTAAAACAGACTTAAACCTCAAATTCATGTTTTAAACTTTCCTCTCATTGTTATCTCTACTATTCGATTCACCTCTCTCACTGATTAACGCCCACTAGCTTGTGTTTTGAAGGAAGGCTGTTTTATTACTGCCAGCTGTGGCAGTTTTAAAAGTTTTAAATTGCACTACAAATCGCCACTCAGTGCTTTGGAGTGCTTGCGGAATTAACAAGCGGTCAATTATAATGTGTCATGTTTTTTAAACTACACTCCACGGTGCATGTATATGTGACGAGAAGCAAGGCAAGTAGAAACAAGCAGAAATTTGACTGGAATTTCGTAAGCGGAGCAGGACAGACCAGCTGTCACCCGTGCACTGAAGGAAGCTGGGGTTAAAATGCATGAACATTAGAGAAAACGTGTCTTCCTCTTTTCTGTGTTTTAACTGGTTACTGTATGTACTGCATTTAAAGTATATAATTATAGTCAGTGGTTTGCACAAGTTTCCGCCCCTGTTGTGGAGAAGCATTGACATTCTTCAGTGGCTCGTCAGGCACAGAGTGGTGACCTCACTTTTACTGTTTTGCTTCCTCTTGTGTGTGTTTTCTGCTATTTTCTCTCCAGCTCCATGTGCTCACTTAGATATAGAAAGGTGTGGAAGTAGATGGAGGCGTCTCATTGGAGTACACTGAGTGGACACTGTAAGGTCACAGGCAAAAGGGCCCCCAGTGGGCCCTTTCATCAAACTCAACTAAAGTGGCATTTGGCATAGCTGTCTCTATTTTAGTCAATAATTAATTGTCAGTCTTTTAATTATCATTAATAGTCCAGTATGTAACATTTCAGAGGGTTTATTTGCAGAAATAAAGTGTGTAATAGCTTTAAAATGTCTTGATTTATGGGGGCTGCCGTCTTTTGCTGTCATTTTTTTACAGCAGTCCATACGAAGAATGAAGCTCAAAGTGTGCAATCTAAATGTTGAAGTGAAAGCACACTCTGCAGACAAAGGAAAAATGACATCTTTTCTGGTATGCAAAGGCCACTGTAGGTCCCTGATGCCCTTTGGATAGGGAGGGTAGAGTCTCACCATTATCACTAATTCTTACATGCTAGACCTTTTTGGAATTAACAGATTAGCCTAAAACTATAGAATACACGGTGGTTGAAGCGCCAAATTCAACACACTTGAAGTAACTGGTGACCACTATTTTATGTGTTTTAAAAAAAAAAAGGAATAAAAATAAATAAATGAATACACATATTTTAAGCCTAAATGTTCTTTTAAGCCTCCTAGCCATTTGATTTGATGGTATCCAGTATATTCAGACTTAAGAGGAGGTTCTGTAGGTTTAATAACTACTTAATAATCTACAGACCAACAGTAGATGTCTGTGTTTATTGAATGTGTAGCACAAAGAGAAATTCTTGTAATGGCAGCACGAACAGTACTTTATATTCAAGGTGTTTGAGTTGCATAAATTTAGAAAGGGTGACTATTTTTTAATCCTTTGTAAAGTCGGGGTGTCACACTGCCTGCAAGAATCCCCTCAGTTCATTAGGCATTCACATGCGGTCTGCATTTAGACCTGTACCTTTCACACATGTCATGTTCGTACTTCCCTGGCATCCTTTAACACCTCCATCCATTCACAGCTCATTTCTGTAATGAGCGGTGCATTTCTGTGCTGCCAGTCAGTACGTTTTGAGGGAATAAACAGAAATAGGAATTTCTGTTTAGTGAACTGAATATATGCATAATTCTGTCGGCAAACACCCAGAGATACACAGCCCTGAAGGTGTTTTCAGTGTTGTCTGTATATTCTGTCAGTTTAAATGCTCCAGTTGCAGCTTGAGTTCACTTGTGTCTGACTGTTTTGGGGCCTTCATTTTAAAGGTACAATGTGTTAAATTTTGCATAATTTATTGGTGAAGTTACACCTTTCAGTTGAATATCTCTCACCTCACCATTTCCCATGTAGCATCAAAAATCAAAATATGTTGAGTTTGTACATTGTGGCCTATTGTAAAAACATGGTTATCCAAAATGGCTGCAACTGTTGAGCTGATTAGGCTCTAAAACAAACATAAATCTGAATATTTTTTGGCTTCTTTGCTCCATATAACAAAAAACAAACAAACAAAAGACTGGATAATCTCAGTTTGTGGACAAGACGTTTGAGAATAGGGGTGGGACTCACGGGGTACCTCACACTATGATACACGATACATGGTCCACGATACCAATAATATCACGATACAACAATTCTGTGATAATCGGTATATTGCAAGACAAGCATATAGCGATACATCATGATATCTGTGGAACAGAATTAAATTCAGTTCAATTTTATTTTAGCCAAATCACAACGTACATTATCTCAAGGCACTGTACATAGTAAGGCCAAAACCTTTACAATGAAGAAAACAAAATATCCATGAAGTTAAAAGTGAAGGATTTCTCTATTTATTTACATCGAAGAGAACAAAGTGCATAAAGTCTATGTATTGAACATGGATGGGGCATCCCTAAACATAGATTTCTCCACCATTATCCTGCTGTAAACGCCCTCTTTTTAGCCAGGTATCTCCTCCCCACGTTTCACTCATTAATTTGAGCAGTGCCACCATGAGGAGACATGAAATACCAACACCCAGAGAGTGAAACTGGCAGGGTCTGTTTACTTTAGAGTGCCTTAATTTGTTAATTATTTGTATCGATATTGGCCCTGGCATATCAATTATTGTATTGCATGGGGAAGGACCATGATATAACCCTAAATCAATATTTTAATAATTTCATGGTTTGGAAAACACTGATAAACATTTTATGGACATTTCGAAAATAGAATTAAACCTCATCCTTTGCAATTTATTAATTACGTTGTTTCATATTGAGATTTTGTTTTTAAGAATTGATGGTTCAGCCCTACATCACAGGGTACAAAAGTTCTACTAGTAAATCCAAGAGAATGATGGCGTCCATTCACTTTTCTCTCAAGATTTTTGTATGTCTGTTTTTCCACCTGTGCTTGTTAATGCTGTGACTGATCCGTGCTGTCTTGTGTTGTGTGTGTGTACAGAGGCGCTTTCTCTGTGGTGAGGAGGTGCATGAAGATTTCCACGGGGCAGGAATATGCCGCCAAAATAATCAATACCAAGAAGCTGTCTGCCAGGGGTGAGTACACGCAACACTGCGCCCTTGAAAAGCTGCTTTGTTACAGATACCAAGGCATTCTATCACTCAGGCATGTCACTGTGTAAACATGCTTCCCTTTTTTTTTGACTTTACTTTTTTCTAATTACCTCTCTGTCTTCCTCATTGTCATATATGAAGTAGCAGCTGCTGGCGGTCCGTTTTCTCACTCCTGCATTGCTTTTCCTTTGCTCTGACTTCACTCATCAATGTGGCACCAACACACAGGAGGCCAGGAGTGGCATTTTTATGACTCATTTCTCTGATATCAACCACAGCTTCTCATCTCTGACTCACAGAGCTGCTTTCACATTAAAACACAAGACGACGAAGGCAGCATTCTGAGGGAAAAACTCCCAGTGCCCTTTAAAAAAACACAAAGAAAAGATTGTGTTGGTGCTTTTCTCCCCCCTCTCCTCACCTTCCTCTTTCCCCACCATCATTATCTGTACAGTGTGGGCTGAAGCTCCCGCTGTCTGGAGTTTGTGCCGCTGATTGATCCCTGCATAGGGCCTTAATGAGGTGATGGGGAAAGTGCACAAGACACAAATGCACAAACAGAAAGGAGATAGGCTTGAATAAGTGCACAGAGATGGTGAGAGGTAGCAGATGCAGCATCTGGTTGGAGAAGTGGGGGGTTTCCTCTGTGAAGAAAAAAAAAAAAAGGGAGAATGTGGTTTTAAAGTGATGGTTCAGTTTTTGTATGTGTGTATATGTAAGTGTGATTGTATGAGTAACTGACACAGAGTGAGCACTGACTCAACAGGAGCACAATGAAAAAACTGATTTTAGCCCCTTAAGAAAAGTCTCCCCCTAAAGGAATCCAGCCCAGCTTAAGTTGCACCAAAGTCCATTCAGAAAATGTATGTTTTTAGCTCATGGGAACACATGAGCTGCTGGTCTACTTCTACCTAATTTTATAAGTTTGTGTCACTTAGGATTATCTGAATGAAGAATTTCAAACACCGAACTCACAATGAACAAACATGAACTTACTGGTGGAGGCTGCAGTGCATCGACAACTCGTGTGCCACAGTGTAAAATTGCTGTTTTTTTCAATGGACTTTGGTGTGGGAAAATGAGAAAGTGACACTTACTTCAGTTTCTCGTCAGAAAAGGCTCTGTAACTGTGAGATACAGCAACAAACATAATCCTAAAATGTTGTAGAATTAAGTTAATGTTGATTTTGTTAGGTAATCCTTTTGTTAAGTGGCTAAAATCTGTTTTTCTCCTTGTGTCCTTGCTGGCAGCTATGTTTTGTAGTGTTCTTTCTGCAAATGGGCTGCACACAATTCAGTCAGTGCAACTTCAAAAAAATAAAATCTAAAACCAGTGTCCATTCTGCTGGTTTTGATGAATCACAGACAGGGTATCTCTATTCATTCTGCACAAATGGTGGAAAACAAAAATGAGAAAGTCTGTGGCTCCTGGGTCTAATCTGTGGAGCTGTGTCTGCAGAGGTGAAAGCAGAACATGAGTGATGAAAGGGAGGAGAGCAGAAAGAGAAGAGGGCAGATGTTTATTGAGGGGGGAGTCCATGATTGATTCCATACTAGGATTGCTTTGGCCCAATGCCTTAACTGATGCCAAGTCTCCCTCACCTGAAGGAGAAAATGAGATGGAATGGAAAGGTTTCTTGAGGCGTGGTGTGTGTATGTGAGTGTGGGTACATGTGCGAGACTATTTGTCGACATCCCTGCTCTGGTGTTTGTACAAGGGGAAAAAAACTCCTGGTGGCAAGAAATAAGATATAATTAGTTCCTTATTATTTTTGAGTTAACCCAGTGGAAACATTTTAGTTCACATACACAGAAAAAGCAAATAAGAACTCTGCCTCTCTGTTTTCGTGGTCCTGGTTGGTAAAATGATCCATGGTCCCTGCAGATTCAGTAGTGAGTGATGGAAACAAGGTGCAGGTTTGACGATGACTTTAAGGCAACAATGTGTTTGTGTGCTTCTTTTGTTCGGTTCGGTTCTGTGGCTGAGATGTAACCGTCGTGTTTGTGGCCTCTGCTCTTGCTTATGTAATTTATATGTCCTCACTCCTCTGGGTCACCACCTTCACTGTGAAGGCCTCATGGCTATAACTCAAACACAACACCGGGATCCCAACATCACCATTTCTCACGGAAATGTTCTGAGAAGTGGTTGCACGCTAACGCTCTAAACTTTAATTCAACTTTCAGCTCTGCATAATGATCCAAAAGATGGATATGTTCGATATCTGTATCATATTGAAGCCTGTGAAGATTTAAACCACTGTCATAAAGCAGCAGTGAGTGTCAGAACTGGGGGCTTATTATCTCCTCAGGCTGATACAGTAGTGCACTGTGAAACTGACAGATACTGGGGCAGGCAGAGTGACCTCAAGGTCATGCCCAATGAGGGGGAACCCCACAGTCACTGCTGCCCTCACTGCTGCTTCGGCTGCTGCAGCTGCGTGATGAGAAATCCTAAACAGGAAGCTGCGTCTCTTTGGAAAGACCTCAGTGTGGCTGTAAACCTTGGCTCCACACCAAAGGCAGAGCGCTGACATAACTGCAGCTGGAGTTAAATGGATATTTCAGTTTTTTTCCAAGTGTGGCTGTGCTGGATGCTGACACAGACAATTGTTCAGTGAAAACACAAGAACAACAGAGTTCAGCCAATTAACAAAAGGCTCACAAACCAACAGTGCTGTAGCTAATAATTTACATTAACTCTTTGTATTGCTGTTAGAAAGCTTTTTATGACTGGAAACCAAAGTCACCCACTGTCCCACACCAAAGTCCACATAGGAAATCAGTGTTTTTAGCATGCAGGAACATTGAAGCTGCTTGTCTACTGCTTCTTTGTTCGTTTAGCTTGTTAACACTTTGGTTCCTGAAATCCTTCGTTAAGATTTACCTGAGTCACAAAATAACACATTTGAGCCTACTGTTTGAGGAATTAGTGGATCAGCAACTTCTATGTGCTGAGATTTAAAATTGCCAATTTTCTAAATGGACTTTGGTGTGGGAGATTTAGTGGTTTACAAAGTGGACCAACTTTTCAGTTAGAAAAGGCGATATAAAACAGCAAATATTTTCTTTAATTGTAATAGACTGAGGCGGGCAGAGATTTTACTCAGTGTTATTTTATTAAGTGTCTGTATTACGCGTCTAAAATCTGTTTGATTCCTCTGTAGGATGTTGTGCTTATGATTCCGTCAGTGGCAAGACTCTCTGACCAATCAGTGTCTGACAGTCTGTCATTTGATGTCAACAGACAATACAACTATCCCTTCAAAGACCTGTGGACAAATAGTCTGTTTATATTGATTTTTATTTTGTGGGAAATACCATACTCTATTTTCCACTTTTCTCAATCCTTTGATTGAACCTGTGTTTGTAGCACTGAATTGTCTTTTGCTGTAAGATAGAGTTAGCTCCAGCCCTATCAAAATATATTTTAGCAACAGCACAGAGTAAGGTCACCCCCTCCACACGGGGTAATCGGGAAATGGGCCACTGATATGGAGATGTGACACAGCTTGGATTGAGAGCAGCGTTGGTGTATGCAGCCAAGTTTATTAGCTTTAATGGAAACAGCAATATATAACAGATGTGGATGCTCATGTGTCATTGTGTAACATGTAAACAGGCCAATGTTTGTGTGTTTAATTGCTTCATTTTCTTTTAATTTTCAGTTTACTTGTGTGTACAGTGTCTTATGTTGTTGGTGAACTCTGGATTACACTTGGAATATTTGATTTAAAATGGGTCTTAATGATTCTGCATCAAATCCAGGGTTATGAGTTGGCAGCTGCCACTGGACAGACTGAATAGTTTTGAATAGTGGGTGACTGTCAGTTTACAAAAAATGTGCACACACAACCTTTATAGTCAGTAGATGATAAAATGTATAAGCAGAAATGTACAGTAGATTTGGGTCTTGATTTTGTCACCTATGGTAAATGGATATTTTCTACTCTTGTCAAACTTAATAATAATAATATTTGAAAGGGTCAGAAAGTTAATAAAGTAAACTGTTATCCAACTGGAGTCAGTGCGCTTTATATTTTCATGTAAAATGCAAGACAATCAAAATCCACTGTGGTCAATCAATGGCCTTCAAAATTATTTTCCGCTTGGCTTTTATGATGAATAAATATTTTCTGGGATTGGTTTGCGGCCTTTTACTTCTTCCCCTGTGGTTAGTTAGACAAATTATTGAGAAATATAGCATTTTTTCCAGCTCCCCCCCCCTCCCGTCTAATCTTAGGACATTCACCAGATTTTCATCTTGTTCTTAAATCCTCAGGTCCTTTTTAGGTCTTGTAGATCTATTTTTAATTCAAGTTATTCATGTGCATAGTTGTGAATTGCTGGTTATACAGTATATAAATCATACATTTAAAAAATAAATTGATGATGATGATAATGATAATAATAATAATAATAATAATAATAGGGAACATTGCAAATTTTGAAAGAGCTTGTGTGCATCCCTCGCCTTCAAGATAAAAGCCAAGACATTTGACTGATACATTGGCTAGATTTTGTGAACTTAAAGCATGTCTTCAGTGACAGCGCAGGCCTGCATGAGTGGAAAACTAGGACAGTGGTTAAACACAGACCTAGTGATGCTTGGACTTGGCCGAGTGGAAATGATCACTTGAAAAACCCACCAGGCTGTGGAAAAAGCAAGATCAGGTTCAGGAGCCTGTCATTCTGTTTTTCTTTTTCTTTCTTTTTTTTTTTTTTTGCTTCTGGAAAATACCCGAGGCCGTGGTCGCTCACGGTGAACTACTCATTCCCATGGAAACAAAAGAGATGGAGAACTAAATATAGTCTGTGGGGTAATATAGGCATTTGACTATATTACAGGCTTTGTGCTGTTAATTGGCCGAATACATGATGCTGTTATTGTTGTATGAATCACTGAGCTCAGACACATTTAGCTGAACCATGAATATCATATTCAAATGCACACAAGTGGCTCCTTCTTAAAGGGACAGTTCAGGTTTTTTGAAGTGTGTTTGTATGAGGCACAAATATGCAGTCAGCTAAAGTGAGATAATAAAATTACTACATTCCTAAGACAACATAGTCTGGCTTTAGTGTCAAGTGATCATTGAGGGTGAGTGTACGTGTCCCAGGCTGGTTCTCAGCACTCAGTCTGTACACATTGCAGTCAGCACTGACTGTGTCAGTATTTTAAATAAACACACTTGGGAACAAAAAAAAAAAAAAAGAATTATCCCTTAAAATGCTGGTGCCAACTGCTTGTAACACCCATTGACCCTGTGGTTTACGTTCAGTGCATACACCCACACAAATGGGAAGTGTATTTAAATGGAGTGCTCAGTCAGAGGTGGAGTGTGCCATGTGGGGCAATCGCTGTCTTTGCAGTTAATGTCACACTGTGCCCTGTTAAGACCAGGCATGAAAGAGATGGATCAAGGGAGCTGAATTATGTGTGTGTGCGTGCGTGTGTGTGTGTGCGAGAGAGTCTGTGTGAGTTTGCGTGTCCATTTATAAAGGGTAAAGGACACATGAAACACAGTGTACATGATATCTGAGCGTGTCCTGTCTTTGTATCCACATCAGCTCATCCCTCAGGTCCTAACTGACCCATATGGCCCATAAGTGGGAAACCAGTGAGCTGTTCACACAGACCCATGTTGACACAAGCATAAGTGATGAGTCAGTAAAGCCTTAGAGAACATCCCCGTGTCTTCCTCACCACTTACACAGTGTGTCCCTTCCTTAAGTGATTCCACTGACCCTGATTACTTTTTTCAGACCCTCAGCAAATTGCAGTGAACACATGAATGAATGCTGAAGTTGTGTAAAATGTCACAATGTCCCTTCATATAATTATCTGTGTGGAATGCTGTTCTTTCAAAACTCAGATCTGAAAGGTTTGTATGTTTTTCATTTAACCATTTAATTATCTGAACATTTGAGGTGATTAGGGCTGTCACCTTTTTACAAAAATTAGGTTTGAATGAATGCAATGACATGTTTTTCCTTTGAATATATAATAATTGAGGTAATTTTGGTTTGCACACCCAAACATGGCAGCATTAATTATTGTCACACTTGCAAATAGCCACTGCTCATCTGTGATGCTTCTTCTGCAGCTTCACTCGGGTGGCGCTAACAACTCAACTAACATTCGTGTTGGTGAGAGCCAGAACTACTTCCACACGCTGCTTCTAAGACAGTTAAGTTTGCTTGTGTTGTCCATTTTCACAACAAAACCTTGAGTGAAGACTTTAATCCTTAATCTGTGAGCATCAGAGCATCACTTTCTTATTTTTGGGTTAATTCATAGTTAATTTAAGCTGTGCTCACGGTGCTCTCTGATGGACCACACAAGAATTACCTCAGAGGGTGTGATGGAACAAAATCTTAAGGTTTGAATTGAAACTTATATCCACATTTCTGTATGTCTGTGTCTGTCTATATAAGAGCAACATATTGCCAAAGAAAATTAATCATATCCTATAAATAAATTGTATTTACACTACAACAAAATGCTTGTTCTTTCTCTGAATTTTTTCAGGCTTTTCTAAAGCCTCTCATCTTTCTGCTCTAAAAGTCTTTCCCAGGGGAAACAGTTGGAGGTGTTTTATCTACTCGTGTTTCTTTTTTCCCCCTCCTCGCCAAGGCTCTGTTAGTCTGCATTGATTTTTACATCACTGTGTTTAACCCCCTGTGATTGATTCAGCTGAAACCACAGGCTTTGGACTTTTCTTGCTTTCTGCCTTAAACTGTATCGGATTTTGCAGCCGTCAAATGGGTTTCACAATATAATATACAGTATATGTGAGTGTGTAGAGTTTAAATGCATTAGTAAAGTTTAACAGGGGTTTAACAGCGGGAGTGCTTGTATGCTTCCAATCTTTCAACTCAGACTCCCCGTTCTTGTTACTGATGCACAGCTGCTTGCGGTGTTCTAAAAATATCTCATTAGAATGACGCGAGGGAGCATGAAAAGCAGAAATCAGGCTGCCATGTAATAGAGCAACTGTCAGTGGGGGGTGGAGGACTCCTCAGTCCATGGCAAAAGGTATTTTCATCTCTGCCTGAGCTAATTTACCCATCAATCACCAGGGAAGAGAGACACCTATTTTTCTACCTTTTTGTTTGTTTGTTTATTTCTTCTTTTTAAATCGCCATTCCCTTTTTCCCCTTTTATTTCTACATAAAATATGTTTAAACTGAGGATGAGATGAATTATTGAAAGAACAAAAGAATGGAGGACAACATAATCAGCATGAAATATGTACTGTATAATGATGAAAACAAACAGAAAGGCAGGCATCTGACATCACCTCTCAAAAATTAACCTATAACAAAGCAGAATCTAATTCTTTCATTTTGCGGTATTACTTTATCTAATAAAGTGTCATTATGTGACGCATTGTAATTTGTGGATTCAGTGGGATACAGTTCTTCAAAGTAGTTGTTGTTTTTTTGTTTTTTACTGCTCAAATGGCAGGCAGCACACGGCAGGTACCGAGTGTTTGATGATGAAATACGTCAGTGGGTGCTAAGCTGATTTGTCTCCTATCACCCACTCAATCAAAGCCCACAGGAGGCACCTCATCAATACTGATAAGCTGCATTGTCTCTTCTCTTGTGCAATAATAACACTGGATGGATTTCTGTTGATTGGTGGCTCAGTCTCCCTGAAGTCAAGCCTTTGTTTTGCCGAATCAACCTGTCACTGAAAAGAAAGAGCCGGGGTAATTCTTACGTCTTTTTTCTTTTCCTTTTTATGAGGTTCAGCTTCACAGCAAGAACATTTTATGAAATGCATAGTGATAATTCTATTCTATTCTATTCTATTCTATTCTATTCTATATAGCTATGAAAAGTGCAGTCTATAAATGCAAGGAAAATCTGTCCATCTGCGAATTGCATAACTCTGCAACGGTTTGCTTGATGGGCTTCAAACTTGGTAGGTGACTTGTTAAAGGCACCAGTGTGTGTGCAGTTGGTGTTTGGATAAGAAATGCAAAAGATATTGGTAGAAATGCAACGCAAAAGATCCACTTCTGCCCCACTCACACAGATTAGCATCAATAGATATTCCATTCATTTTGTGGTGGTTCAGTGAATCTGTAGGTTTTAGGGCTGCAGCGATTATTCGAGTGTTTTTTTCAATATTTAAAACCACCTTTCTAATTTTTCAGCTTCTTAAATTTTCAGACATTCAAGAACATCATCTTTTCCATGTTTGGTAAACACTGATCAGCAGTTTTCAAAATTTGCTGACATTTTACGGACCAAACAAGTGCTTGATTAATCAAGAAAATAATCACCAGATTAATTGATGATGAAAATAATCGATAGTTGCATTCCTAGTAAGTTTACTTTGTTACTTAAGCACTTTATTCAAACTCATTTAATCAGATTAGCTGGTCATGTGACCGAAATGTTTTATTGCTTTTCAGATAAGAACCTTTGTTGTGTAATAGTAACTGTGAATGTTCAAACACACCAAAAATACACATAAAAAGCCCACCAACACAGGCTCATATTGAATGGGTACTGCTGTAGTATTTTTTGATTTTAGAAATCCTTGAATGCTGTTGGTCTTCACGTACAAGCACAGATCATTTGATGATGACATAAGTTCTTAACACAGTACAAAGGCTCCTAGTCTGGCTGTTTTTCAAGAAATAATAATATAATAAAAAAGTCAAAGTCCTGAACAACATCACCAATCAGTCAGTGTTTGCTGTTTTTTAAATTCATTTATTTGTATTTATCAAGAATTTATCAGTATCCAGTAGCCAACACAGTTTCAATTGCACTTATTATTTTGCTGTGTTGCTTTATGGTGGAGCTGTGTACAGTGCTGTTTCTCTCATGCTCACTTGCCGTATCCCGTTTGCACACACGCGTCATCGACAGGATTATCATCCACGCAGACAGTCTGAACCCAGTTTTCAGCGGCAGCTGCGTGCACATACTTGCGAATTGTGTGTAGTGCAGTTCTCTGTGTGACACCACTGTTGGCATAGAGTCAACTTGGGAAACATCGGATGACTTAAGTAAATGATTTTTGAAGAGGCTTGCTTGCTGTGAGTCAGTGATATCACAAATTTTATTACCTTTAAATTGCTTTTTTATTGCAAGGCGGTGCTGGGCTACTCAAGGCAGTACTTATATCCTTAAATCTAGCTAAGTCCTTCAGGTCTTCCTTGAGAATACCAAGAGTTCCACATGAGATACTGATCATTCCCATAATGTGTATTGCGTCAGTCCATCACTTAGTTCGACACGGTTGGGATACCTTCACTAGTACAACATATACATTGACCAGACTATCAGAACAGGACCCTTGGCATTAAAGAGTAGCAACGTTACCTCTTACCTCTGACTCTACCTGAGGTGTCTGAGTATATTGCTGTATCCCTTACTCTGAGCTCTTTTCTTAATGACAACAGGTTTGGTAAGGGTTTAGTTCTCAAATCATAAATTTGGCCTCATTACCACACAGCAAGTCCACTGCACTATCTGAGTGTTGAGTTCTGCCTTTGTTCTATCAGGGTTTTCAACTATTCCACAGTCTCACAATGCAGCTGACCTACAGCTGAGTTCGTTGAGGCCTCAGGACTGGGTTTTTGCTTGTTGCAGATGATGTAATTTCATAACATGCCTTCCAGCATGCACTGAGGTCAAGTATTTTAAGATGTAGTTCATGGAGGGAGTTAGTGAAATGTCTTTATGCATCTATGATTCTTCTGTTTTGTCTGTTTTTAATGTATAATTGTTGGAGCTACTCTAGGTAAGCACTTGAACCACTCAGGTGCTGTCTCTCTCTGATTCTTTGAAACATGGGAATAAATTGGAGTAGTCCTTGTAGTCTATTCTAAATCCTCTTTTAGGCAAGTAGGCCAGCCTCTTGAGGGACAGACTGCCTGCTTTAATTAGGGCTTCCTTGTCTGTCAGTCAGAGTACAGGTCCTCAATCGGGAGAGGTACTCTCTTTCGCCTTAATAAACCATTCCACTAGCACTGAGGGTCCAAGGTCAGCCCATCACTGTGCCTCTGAAGCTCTGTGGCTCTCTGGAAAAGAGCAATCCCTCTCCTTCATCCTTTTATCTCTGCACCTGCTGTGAATGGGAAGCTGTTCCACATGGCATTGACTTCCGAGCTTAAATCTTTGTGTTTGTTGCTGATTCCATGAGGAGAGGAGGGTAGGGTGGGAATGAGCTGATAACCTGTGACGCCATCAAAAGAAAACACCTGTACTGAATTTGAATAATGTATTCATGTAATTGCTGCTCTGCTACACGAGGATTTTGCCATTAAAAAAATAAAACAAGTAGTTGTTTTCAAAATATCAATACTTATCAGCACCAAGGAAAAAAAAAAATAAAAATGATTAGAAACATGAGACATTCATTCAATAAAGGGTTTAAATTTATGTTCAGTCAATTTGAAAAGCCATAAAAACATATTTTAACACTGTTTTGACTGAACATCACTGTTGCCTCCATAGCTTCAGTACAGTCAATCTTTATTTATTATACTGAAGGGTAAGTAGTAGCTTAGTTCACTACATTTTCCAAGCAGCTTTCTCATCAGCACTCTGAACCACCATGAGACAGCCGACAGTTAATAAAGTCCGTAGAGCTCTTTTCTTATGATGACCTGAATTGTTTAAAGGTGCCCTGGGGTTTCTCCTGGAGTAATTACCCACATCACTCATGGAACTAGCTGAAGTTTCCTCATGTTGCAGAGGGACACTCTCTGGACTGTGTCAGTATTGAGGCTTCCCTACTGCCTGGACAGCCTGCACATATTGTACACCAACAGCAGAGGTGAAAAGCTGCCAGCGCCATGTGAAAGGCGTTGAGCCCTGCAGGACCACTCTTGGCTAAAGCCTTGTTTTGTCTCTCTCCCTCCTCGCCTTCCCTCCCTTCAATATGTTTTCTCTCTCTCTCTCTCTCTCTCTCATGCTCAGTGTATTAAATCAGGAATTGCATCAGTCGCTGGGGCTGTTTTGAGTCGTGTTTTTAAAGGGAGCTACAGCAACAGCTTACTTTTTTCTGCCTGAGTAACATTAACAGGGTAATATTGTGTGGAAAACGTGGAATACTGATCCTCCTTTTCATTGTCACACTGGAGCCAGTCCACACTTATTTTATTATTTGTTATTCTCTCTACATGAAAGGGAAGATATGCTTTTTTGTTTGTCCTCCATTTCTAAATTTATTTCCAACACTTGCAGGTCTAGTATTTGCCATAAATGAGTGCAGCTCCAATTTCCCCTTTTGTTTCATATAACAGGGTTAAAACATGGTAATTGTCTTGATAAGACATTGTCAGATTTAATATTTATCTAATTTGAAGTAGGAAAATGCAATCAGAGAGAGCAAAACTCTGCCAAGCAGTATCTGGATCATCACCAGAATCGAATAATTTATACCTTGGGCCATAACCTACTTCCTCAGATGTTTTATTAAACTGTGCCCATTAGTTTTTTGAGTTTTGTTGCTCACAGACAGACAAACAATGGACAGATTATAGAACAGCCAGATTTATTGTTTTAATATTTGATTAACTAAGTGACATTCTTCCTTGTCCTTTTTAAAATTTGTTTTCAGATATGTTAGCAACAAGTTAGCTCCTTCCATTTTCTTTCTCTCTTACTTTTTTACTTCAAGCAGTCATGTGCTCACGTGTTGACATTGCTGCCACAGTTTGTGATGTTGCCATGACACACACTTCTGCTCATTAACACAATTGCTAAAGTTCAGAATGGCTCCAGAGCTTTTGTCTGACCTGGGCAGGAGCTGCTTCCTTTTCTTATCATTGGAAAGATCATCCAGTCAACAATCGGCCCGGCAGTGGAGGAGCTCGGAAACTGAATTGCTTGACAGCAAGGTCGATGAATTCTGAACAGCTGGGATAAACATAATCAGAAAAAAGGAAATCTAATATGGAAAAGGATGTCCAGGTGGGAGGAACTTGCTCTGTAAAGACTGTGATTCAATAGGAGTGGGGCCCAATTCTCTTCATTGTGGAGCAAAACCATCCTTAGAACACTTAACCTTCAATGGAAACAAGGGCTGTTTTCAAAACAGTGAATTTAAAGGAGAGAGTAAACACTGTTTGCATGGAGAGGTGGAAACATGCAATAACAAATGATTTGACCTGAGGTTAACAGTGTTTTCTGTTTTTTTTTGTTGTTTTTTTTTCTTTTTGAGAGCAATATAGGGAAGGCACGACAGGTTAAAAGCACACAGAGAGGGTGAATAAATATAGTGAGTGGAAGAAAAAGGTTAGAGAGTGAAAATGCAAATCTTTTCAGCCTTGGGGAGAGAAGAGCATGTGGGCGAGTGCTAATGGAAGAAAAGTTCTAGTGACTGGACTGGGGCAGCTCAAGAGGTAAAGTGGTGTCCATATCTGGTCTAGCAAAGAGCTTTTTTGATCCCTACAGAAATTTGTAGATCCTAAAGGTTCGCTAGAGACTCTGAGAGAAAACATGTGTTAAGTATTTACACTGTCGGTCAGGTGCTGCTTTGTTCCAGACTAAAGAACTCAATTTTGGTGATATAAATTTTCCTATGACACCACAAGCGCTTGGTTTTAAGGAACATGCATGTCTGGGTTAAGAAATCATGAAGAAACATGTTAGCTGAGTAACAGTAATTCTAATATACAACGTTATTAGTAAATTAAGGAGCTAAATTAAACAGTCCCTACCAGTTTCACTTTTTGCTCAAATGAATGGCCTGGTAAATTCCTCCCAAATTTCCCTGAAAGAGGGAGATTACAGCAGAGAGAGCTATGTTAACAGATGCCCCATCGACGTTCAATACATTGACTTTATGCTCTTTGTTCTCCATGTTGTGAATACATAGTGAAGGTCCAGTTTGGGGTTCTATGCGACCATGATTGGATAGCAGTTCGATCTTGATGTGGACACTGAAGATGCATGTTAATACCAGGCATAAATGCAGTAAATACATGTGATGAAGTGCAATCCGATCGCATTCAAATGACTCAA
The DNA here is from genome assembly GCA_016785285.1 of Brachirus orientalis. Taxonomy (NCBI): domain Eukaryota; kingdom Metazoa; phylum Chordata; class Actinopteri; order Pleuronectiformes; family Soleidae; genus Brachirus; species Brachirus orientalis. Next base: position 1,845,370 of record JAFBJR010000395.1, read on the forward strand.
AAACTTTGAATTCACTCAACTGTACAGTTTTGTAAGCAACTGTTAGCCTTTCTTTTTGCAAGACGGATAGGAAAGATATTTTTGGCTGTATAAAGTGAAGAACAAGAATTTGCCATCCTGGAGTTATTGGAAAGATGTATGCTCCTCCTTGAGGCACTTTAAAAGATATTTGATGCTGATGACATATTAACTTTTGTACAATTTAAAAGAATTAGCAACTATCAATAATAATAATGATTGCAGATGTGATCATGTTTTTATGACTTCTGTTTCCTTTTTAAATAAGAAGTAAATGTAAATTATTTGTCCTGCAGCCCATGCTTATCTCATTGTGTATTTGCACATGAGGTCATCATGTAGCTGTGGGAAATTGAACACTCTGAAGGGTATTTGTCCAGTTCACCGTGATGTCAGAGCTGGTGTTCTGCCAGTCTGAGCCGGATAACACACAAAGTCAACTGTTCTTATCATGAGCTTAGTGTGGAAAAATATGTTTTAGCACTGATCTCACCACAAACTGGAATATTGACTGCATTGATCTACATTTGTCCACGGCACAGCTATTTATGCCTTACTTGCTGTGAATTTCATTTCCATAAGCTTTCATTCACACATTAGTCCCCGAGCACTAAAACATCACTTATTTACTGTCACAGTGAATGTGGCACAGTTTGAAACATAATCCCTCTTTCATCCCACCTTATTTCTCTTTTGGCTGCACCTCTGACGTTTGCCTCCAGCTTCCTCTTCTTCTTCTTCTTCTTCTTCTAAACATTGGCACAAGAACATTCCCAGCTCAATTTTTTAAAATTTTCAGACTAATAAATATCGTCACAGGGCCGCGTGGAGACTGCTTGAAGTCGTCCCTAACAGATGGTCACATTGCTCAGCGTTGCTGGACTGACAGGAGAAATGCGAGGCTGACGCTGTAATTCCAGTTAAACTCAGGGATTCCACTGGCACTTCCTCAGTGGATACTCATAAAAACACAGTGGAAACTGGAGCACGTTCTCTAAACACAAGTTGAGATTTAACCCCAAAGGTTTTATGTATCGGTTTACACACAGTAGATGAAATTGTACAAAATTTTGAAATGTAGATTTTACAGTGTGAAAAACTCTTTTGCCTAAAGTTAGATTTTTATAATAACTAAATAATGTAAGATTTGTTTTTGTTTTTTTTAAATATTGTAAATGTATTCTTTTGTTTTTTCCCCTACTGCTTAAGCAAAGTGGAGGAAAAGTGTATCTTGATCTCACTACTCATTATATACTCAGTAAATACTCAATAGATATTGCAGTTAGGAATATTTTGGTTTTCATGTGTTTCTTGTCAGCTAATGAGCTGAATCTTTGACCAAATACAATACTGTACATTTTTAAGAATATTTTTTTAAAAAATGTAGAGCTGAATTTTGGAGGTTTTGTAGTTGTTTAATTAAAAATGAACACAACTCCCATTTCAGCAAAACTCTAGAACATGTATTCATAAAAAAAAATAATAATTTAGTATGATATAATAAGACTTAATTTTCTTAGTGAACCATTGTCTCATTTTGTTCCGTACAGGGTGTTTTGGTGCTTCAGCTTCTGTTTGTGTTTTGATCCAAATGCAAACTTACATCAAGGATTTTCTGTCTTTGTCTGTGTTAATCATAATCCATTTAGATCACAGCCTGAACCGAACTGAACGCCCCCACACAGAACAGAATGGAATGACACAAATGCACTTACAATTACAGCTCTACTTAAAAATAGTCTCAATATTAGCCTTAATAATATGTAATATTTTTCATACTTTAAGTAAATGTCAGTGAGTGTGTATGAGGTTGGTGCAGCTGCACAGGTTGGGGAAAATAAAACTGACTTTATTGACAGATACTTTGATTCGAATTCAGTTTTGAAGTCCAATTTGAATTCATTGTTGAATCAGAATCGGTTTCATTGCCTGTTTTATTGCGAAGAATCTTTAAGACATCATAGCCCTGTTTTTTGTGCATCTGACATGTTTTCAAATATAACATGACTGGTTTTCTGTGGTGCATATGTTGAGTTTTGTCATGTGTTGGTCTCAATCTCTTTGACACTTGGTAATTTTGACCTCCATGAGTTACTTTAAGGGTGATATTCTCACTGGCTTACACCTTGCATTTTTAAATGAGTTAGAAGACACAGAATTGTTGAATAATGCTGTGAAATAACTCATTGTCTCTGGACGTGTTACACAGCTACTGTTTTGTACTTACTTAAAAAAGTGGCAAAGCAATTAGTTCCTGTAGAAGTAAGAGTAGAATCTGTTTATCCCTAAATATAAATGTGACAGTGGTCGTGTTCTCATGTACAACACAAAGTTTCTTGTTCGTCCATTAGATTGGAGTCTGGAAATGATCACAGTGGCTGCAGCGAGAGATAATTGCGGTTGTGTCACACCGCTGTCGAGATTTACCGCCTCCACTTGAGGGTGACTCACTTCTATAAATTGACTCAATGAGGTACAAGAGATGGAAAAAAAAATGTGTGGGTCCTTGTTCTCTTGTTCGCTGCGTGTCCATGTACATAGTAGTTTCTATGATTTTGAGTGTCAGGAGATCTGCTTCAGTCCTTTTTGTCTCATTTTTCAAAGTTTTAGAGTCAAAGTTGGTGTTCATCAAAAGCAAATTAGTGTCGCTCGTGACAACCGGTTAAACCAAAGAGCTATTACAGAGGGAACAAGCCCATTAAGATATACATGTACTTGTCTCTCTTCAGAGAATTGTTCAGCAATGAAGCTTTAAACATTTCACTAGCTTAATCTACAACGTAAATACACCGTGGTGTCAATTTTTTGCTGCTATGGATAATGTTTTATCCATTTCTGTCTGGAAACAGTTTGTGGCGCTTTGTAACCACTCACTTTTCCACACCAAAGTCCGCACAGAAAATTAGCATTTTTAGTTGGTGGGTAAATTCAAACTTTTGGTCTACTGCTGCCTCTTTTTTGTAGGTTTATGTGCCACATGATTAAATTCTATGAAGGAGTTTAAATGCCAAAGTCACAAAATCACACATTTGAACTTACTGATGGAGGCAGCAGTGGATCAACAAGTGTATTTCTATGATGTAAAATAGCTGGTTTTCTCCATGAGGTTTAGTGCAGGAAGTGAACATAACAACACAAACTTTTTTTTTTTTTCATTTCACTTATCCCAGGTCACAGCCATGATTTCACTGAGCTTGTTTCTGAATGCTTCTCAGCAACAGTCCCATTTATTTATCTATTCCACTCCTCTTATCTGAGGTTAGGTTGTGGTGGCAACAGGCTAAGAAGGTTGTTCCAGAGATCTCGATTTATTTATATCTTTATATCTCTCCCAGGCTGAGCTCAAACACCCTATGGAGAAAACTAATTTTAGCTGCCTGAATCTGTGATCTTACTCTTTGTGTCATTAACCTCAGTTTATGACCACAGGTGAGAGCCAGAACGTGGTTCCACTAGTAAATCGAAAGATTCACCTTCTATTTCATTATATGAACAAAGTAATGATGTGAATTTATAGTGATACTTTTAGCCGTTGTAGTTGTAAGGAATTTACAGTTGCTTATTATATCTGACTAAAAATCTACTCTCATAAAATCCAATTCACTGATGCATCTGTTAGCTGTACAGTGTTTTGGCCTCTGACCCTCACTGTTGTTGGGTATAGAGTGACAACAACATGAAATGATGATATGCTGAGCCTCTAAACACAGGAGGTTTCAGGACTTGACTCCTGTAATTGAGTAAAAGCAGGCCCAAATCCAGTGGTGGATTTATGTTTTTGTGTGCCAGCGTGTGTAATCCAGGCTTTATAATCCCAGTCTCGTGCGGCTGTCAGTGCTTCGCAGCCAGAGAATCACACACACACACACCTCCTCCTTGCTCTCAGCCGCTCTGGATTATGTCCCTCCTCTGCTGGCTTTGTTGTTCCTCACGGTCGTACATCTGTCAAAAAGCCCTCTTGGGCAAGAGTGGGTTTGGAGAAATGACAGCTGGGAGTTAGAGACGAGGAAGTGGCGGTCCCCAAGTGAGTGCGCGGTCAAATCACATTTCGAGCTCAGTGCCATAACTAAAGGTCATCTGCAGACTTTTTTCCATCCGTTCATGGACAAGATGGATTGGGCATCATCAGTGCTTTGGTCAGAGCTCAGTTATATTTTTCCACATTGCCTTAGTATTAATGTTAAGGTAAATGGAAATCCCATGGTTTGGTCCAGTGAAAGCGAGAGTGCACTGGGTGAACAAAATGGCCTTGTTGCCTATACTGTATATTCAAGAAGAACTTTATTTATCAACACATTTACAGACAATAAAATGTGTGAATTTAGGGGGTAAGGCATAATACAATATACGATGCATGGCCCAAGAAAACAATTAAATTATGATGCAGCAAGACAGCTATAATTTATTACAAGATAATCATATAAACATCCATCACGATATGGGTCTCACTACAAAAATTACCCTAAAAATGTTCAAGTGCAGGATTTCAAGTGAATATTCTTTGTTGTCTAGAAAAACGCAATTTCTTGGCTCTGTCATGAAGTCTCGGCAGCAGCAGGACAGCGGTGCTTTTCCTTAGAGTCAGTATTATATTGTGTCAGAAGTTCTCCTGCTTGAGAAACACAGTAGATATCGCATGAACTCTATTCACTGCAGTGTTTAAGATTGGCAATATTGCATTTTCTTTGTGCTGTAACTCGAGTCACCTTGGTGGCCACAAAAATAAGACGGTGAAAGCGGGGCTTATGGGAAATCAGTATAAACGCGGATGGTGTCAATTTTCTATCTCCAATACACTGTGCAGTCAGTTCTGTCATGACAATGAAAAGCCAAGAAGTGTTTTTGTCTGCCACTTTTGTTCCCTTCCTGCCTGTGACACGCAGACACACATACACACACTTCCCCACAGACAGATAGTTGTGATCAATTTTCCCCTTTAATCCCATGGACAGAGTAAGATCAGAGAGCTGCTCTAATGTAAGTTCGGCATCAGACAGCATTTCCTGCTCTCTTGCTTTACAGCCTTTCAGTCAACAGTCAAAATTATCATTCATCTTTTTTGCCTTAATGATTTGGCTTAACTTCTATCACTTCTTCGTTAGAAATGTTTCAAGGTTTCTTTTTTCAAACCCCCCCACATTTCCTTAATTCTTTGCAACATGTAAGAAAGCTGAACAATTAACACACACAACTCTTTTAAATAAGCACTAATGACATATAAGCATTTGGATAATGATGGCAGGTTAGACAGGAGTTAAACATAATGGAATTTGTAACAGAGTCCCTGCACTGTGCAGCAGACAGTGCAAGCCAGCAAGTGTTGACTCATTAAACCGACTGTTTTCCCAGCTGACGGTGACTCACGCCTGCAGCACTTTGGAGCTGATGAGTGTAGAGATGTTTCGGTGCCTCTTTTCCCTTCAAATACCAATTTTGATACCTGAACCTTGCATATGTGCCGATACAGAGCACTGATCCCATGCCACTGCTTTTAGACATACACTGTATGGACAAAAGTATTTGGCCGTATTGAATTCAGGTGTTTCAATCAGGCTTTGGGCTAGGCCCCTTTATCTCCAGGGGGAGACAATCTTAACGCTTCAGTATACCAAGACATTTTGGACAATGCTATGCTTTCAACTTTGTGGCAACAGTTTGATTGTGTCCTAGTGCACAAAGCCAGGACTATAAAGACATGGTTTGACAATTTTGACCCACACAGAGCCCTGACCTCAATTCCATCAAGCACTTTTGGGATGTACCGGAACAGAAATTGTTATGGAATTAGATTTTTGTCAGTATTATCAAACAACACTTTTCACGAAGCAAGCAACACTTTTTAAGAAGCAAACAGCACTTTGTGACTTGAGCAAACAAAAATGAACCACACAATATTGAGTTAATCATTAAAAATTATTGTATATTGTATGTTTGAAAAGAAACTTTTTGTTTGCAGTGATTGGAAATTTGCTTGCTCCGACTCTTTTGCATTTGCATTCCAAACCCGTGACTACTTCTGGTCCATTAAGCTGTTGCTCCAAAACTCAGTAGCCAATCAATAGGCAGCTTTCTTTGGTCCTCCCATGGTCACAATCGCAAACAAAAAACCAGGAAGCACAAAGAACAAGTCTGGAGCAAAAAACGCATGAGTCATTCCCACTTTTGTCCTTGTAATGTTGTAATTGTATTTGAGTGACTTTGGAAGTGATCATTCATATTTTTGTATGACTTGGCTAAAGTTTAACTCTTAAAAACAAGCAAATTCATACAGACAATGAAGGCATTAAACTTATTTTATAATCTAGTTTTACACTCATAAGTCAACAAGAAACAACACCAACAAACTACACCTTCAAAAGTTAGCAAATCTTCTACTAAATGAAAATTTAATTGAAATCATTTCAAAGTGGAGCCACAGTTTACGAAAGAAAGTTTGATTCCACATCATAAACAAAACTGAACAGTCTTGCATATATTGGATGTAGACATTATACTTGAGGAATTTTCAGTTTCCTGAAATTTGAGATAACTTTTGCTAAGTTTTGTAGAGGAAAGTGATAAGCAATTTTCTTTAATGCAGTCTTTGCAAGGTTATGCGGTGATTTCCGTACTCACCAATGCCTAGAATTTTCAGCTATATCTAAGGTTTTGTAATATTTCTAGAATTGTGGAAGGTCATGTCCAGATGTCCATTCAGGGCGCAAGCAATTCAATTTGACCCCCTGAACCTGGCCTTTGGAAGCCTCTTTGATCAAAGTGTAGCAGACGTAGTGGAAACGGTGATTTATCCGTCTGCACTTTGATGGCTCTTTTACTGAAACAAACACACTAAACAACAGTCATTTTAAAGACTCGCTGGGGTCAGGTCATGCCGAGAAAAAGCAGCAAATGACAAAGAAAATTGGGCAATTATTATGAAACGAGAGGTCGAATGCTTTTGGTGTTTAAAAGCGGTGACTAAGCACGTCTTCACATGTATACTTTTGCTCTAGTTTGCTCTGGTCTGAATAAGTTGAGTTTCTTTTAACCAAGAAAAATCTAATGCTACATCTTCCTTTCACCATTATTGTTAATAAGGTTTGGAGCCCTTAAATGGAGATACCTGGAAATTTGCTCTGTTTTTGTTGGAAAACTCGGAGTCTGCGTTTTAATCAGGACAGGCAGAAATGGAGACTTGTTGAAGCAGTTACCCTCATAAGCTTCCTCATTGGCCCTTATCGGTCATGGCTGCACCATGAGCCGTGAACAATTACTTTCAGTTTCACCTCAATGTCAGTCCCCTAACAGAAACCCTTAGAAATGTCAGTGTGGCTGCAGATTACTTCTCATATGGAGTCAAAATGCTTGTTTGGATGTAGATTTGATCTGAGAGCGTCCATTACAAATGGAAACAGTCTGAAGTGAACTAAAATGTGATGCTAAAAGATGAAATAGAGCAGTGGTTCTCAAAAGTTTTATACCAAGTACCACCTGAGAAAACATTGAGGTCTCCAGGTAACACCATTATCGCAACGTTAAAATACAGTGGTATAAATAGGTCGAGCAAAGTCAGCTACAGACTTTTCACAGGAGGCAGATTTATTCCCAATGAGATAATCTGTTCTCTCATCATCCTCCACTTCCTCGCATATAATAAGGTGACTCTACGTATTATTATTCAATACATTTTTTTATTTGCGGTCTCCCCGATCAAAATTCTTCAGCCTGGTATATACAGTAGAACAGTATTTCTGATTTCCGTCCAAGTACCACCAGAGGAAGCTTGCATACCACTGGTGGTCCACGTACCACAGTTTGAGAACCATGGACCTAGGGGCTACAGGCTGTCATAGTTAGTTTTTGTTAAAAAAGAAATTGAGCAGTGTAACTTGACAGTTTTGGTTCACTCCTATGTCTCTCATTACTTTTTTCCCCACACATACTAATGAGTTTCTGTCAGGGAAAACACAGTGCTGTACCTGCCCAGCAGCAGACACACACACACACGCACACACACACGCACACACACACACACACACACACACACTTAGAGAGCAGCTGATGAACACAGTGCAGCATTTAACAGCTTAAGAGCCTGATGTTTTTTCTCCAGGGACTAAATCAGAGCTCAAAGGAGACTCATTAATGGACTGGGCGGACACAAAAGTATCTGCGTATGAATGCTAGTGTTTCCTCCACAGCTGCTGGAGCTGTAAAAGGACAGACTTTTGCTATCATAAAGCAATAGCAGCATCATTAATAAGTAGCACCTTAGTTGGGTTAAATTACAGTTGCATTGTGTTCAGAGGATCTTGTGAAGCTTTTATATTAAATGACAAAGACGTGAATTTGTTGTCGCTGTTCTCCCTTTCAGCTTCCTGTAAAATCCAGTCTGGGAGACTGTTCGGTTTCGTTTTTTCCAAAGTACTGAATCAAACTTTTCTTTAAGCCAACACGGTCCCCCACAACCTCACTGTGTCTGCATGATTCTGGATAAAATTGTCCTTTTTTTTTAGTGGAAAATGATGAATCACGTTGACACACGTTGACGGATGAAAGATGACAGCAGAATTGTCAGTGTCTCTTTCATGTAGGATCCATAACTGATGGTCTTGGAAATGTGACTGTGCAGCATTTGTCACTAAACTGGAGCATTACATAGGAAAATAAAACTGTCATGGTTTGGAGATAGTTTTATGGAAAACATGAAATGTACTATCTGTCATCAGATGTGGGTATGGTATTTGGAAAGGGGTGTTGTGTACAGCATTTTGCTTTCAGCATTGCTTGAAATGCCCATCCCTACTAGCTACCTTGGTCAAATTAGTGATTATTAGCTGTTTTGAAAAGTAATTTTTTTTTATTGTGTGTTAGAGGGTTAGGGTTATCATTAAAGGTAATCATTAAAGCAAACTTTTTGTTTTTCTTAAATGCGAATATTTTTTTGGTTTCTTTGCTCCAAATAACTGAACACTTTTGGTTTGTGGACAAAAAAAAGCCATTTGAGAATATCATTTCCAGGTGTGGTAAACACTGATCAACACATTTTATGGACCAAACAAATACACAATTAATCAACAGATTAGTTGCAGCCCTAAAGAATTATACTATATTGTTTACGCATCAATAAACATCTGGGAATTTTGACCAAAACATCTGAGAATGGCTTCTTTGTGGGAAAACAGATGATAAAAGATGGTTAGATTCTTGTGCTATTTCTTTAAAGTGGCACGTATCTATATACGTGCCACTTTAAAGATATATGCACATACTTACATTAATGTGCACATACTTACATTAGGGTGAGAGGTGTGGTACAACCTGGACAGGTCACCAGTCCATTACACATACAGACAGACAACCATTAACTTTCACATTCACACCTATGGGCAATTTAGAATGTCCAGTTGTGTCCTAATCCCCAAATCTGCATGGTTTTGGACTGTGGGAAACGAAAAGGACAAAAACAAAAAGGAACAGTAAGCTGCTGTTGCTTACTGTCATGTAACGGCATGTATCTGTAAATACAGTATACTCTATAAATAGTCAGTTTGGCCAGTTTTTGTTGCTCTCTGTAGAATATGTTTATTTTAAACTCGCAGACGCAACAGTAACTGGATATTTTTGGGGATATAAGAGGTCGATTGTCTGCGACTGCACTTTATTTTAGCACGTTTCATGGTTTTTGGTTTTACTAACCACAAGTTTACTTTTGTGCATTGCTTTTCAGAGTACAGCCTGTTTTTGGCATGTTTAAATAGATCAGCTTGGGTGTGACTGTGGTCCAATTGATGGTTTACACTCAGTGGCATCAGTTGGATGAAGATGTCTACATTTATTTTAAAAGTCCAGCTTTAGTCGGACCAACACAATAATTTGTTTTTTCTACTGTCATGTAAACAGGCTGTGATCACTTAGTCCAAACCTAGAGGCTTAACCTGTAATGTAAATGCTGCAAAGACAACTGGCTGCAGCTTTGATGTAATTTTCCATAAGAAGCAGAAAATAAATGACACCAAATTCTGACTGAGGCTGAGACGAACGTAAGGCATGATATACTCCCTTAAGCTGTCACAGTCAGTTAGGTTCAACATATTTTTAGTGTGAATGTGTTGTTTGATGTTATTTGTGAGATGAGGAGTCTGGGGAGAGATGACAGTGAACCAGTAAACTGTAACAAAATGGTGAAGAAGGGAATAATAAAGGAAGAAGAAAGATGAAGGGATGGAGATGAAAGTGAGAGATGTGAGAATGAGTGTGGCATTAACTGAAGGTCGCCAGCGGGGGATGTTCTCAGTGCCACGATCGCCTGGGGTTTGATAGGCAGGTCATGTGCTGACGTGCTTTTGTTAATTGCTCATGAAAATTAAAGAAGAGATTGTGTTGCTACAAAGAAATCAAATACTTTTGCAGTATTCCTCTGTCGAGAGTCTTTCCTGCCATTTGCATACTGTTTTTGTCACATACATTGAGATTATTAATTTGCTAATCCTTCGTTTACCCAATTAAAGCTTTAAAACATACTCAAAAATACAAATAAACAAATATGTATTGACTGTGTCCATGCATACGAGGCAATATGAAATGTATGATGTGGTTATTAGGGGTGGGTCAAAATATCGATTTGTTGATATATTGCTGTCCTTTCTCATGCAATATGATAATCGAGGTAGATACTTTAATTAACAATGAAGGTGCTCTAAAGAAAACAGTCCCTGACAGTTTCGCTCGCCGGATTTCATTACTTGATGTCTCCTTGCGGCGGCGCTACTCAAATGAATGACATTGGGCAGAAGTTACCTGGCTGAAGAAGAGGGAGTTTACGGCGGGATACTTAGATTTTATACACTTTGTTCTCTATGTTGTGAATAAACAGAGAAAATCTGCACTTCTAACCTTTCATGGACGTTTTGTTTTATTCAGTAAGACAGATATCGTGATGTATCGCTGTATGATTGTCTTACAATATATTGATTATAACTGTATCGTGAATTGTATCGTGATATTATTGGCATTGTGGACCATGTATTGTGTATTGTATCATGAGATTCCCACCCCTAACGATTATCTTGACTTGATAATTGTCATTCCCGTTTGATAATAAACTCTTTAATTATGAAAATCTCTTTATCTTACACTTTGATACGCATAATCAAAAGACGTTATTTTGAAAAACCAAAATATGTAATAAATAAAGGTCAAAACTTTTAAAACACCAAAAATGTTCAAGTTTTTATTGAAATTTAAGCAGGTCAAATGCAGTGAACAGCTTGAAATGGTGCAAAGTGAACTAAGTCATGAACTTCCAGAGGCTAAAGAACAAAGTGAGGTTACCCAAAACTGAAAAATAATGTACATTTCAGAATTAAGGTGCCAGTGAGTACAGTTTCCTTCACCATCAAAGGCACTCAGAAACTGGGGGAAACTTTGAGAGGAAGAGGTCTGGCAGACCCAAAACCACAACAGAATCAGAAGACAAGTCTCTGAGAGGCAACTGTTTGCATGATGGCGGCTCACAGGACAACAGCTTCAAGCAAAGCTTTATGGTGGTCATAGTAAGCAAGTACTGTAAGGATTTCCATTTTATATTGTTTTATATACATTACTGAATGTCTTTTTACTAATTTGATATTTGTATTATTTCATATAATAATATTGTACTAGTAAAACTAAAAAAAAGGCATAAACACTGTTTTAGACATTAGTAAGATACTGAAGTGCGATGGTTTGAAGTATTTCAGCTCAACACTGTTAGTGCGCCATTAGAGGGCAAATTCTTGTTCTGTCCAGGCTTTTTGGTTGTAACGTTAATCCCTTAAACCCTGGATAACCTCCATGTCTCGTCCTCCCTGTTTGTTTGTCAGCTTGCTTAAGCATAAAAGTGTTTTTTTCCCTGTTTAGACAGACTTTCCTGATGGAACATTTTGCCCAGGGGAATGTGTGACACCCAGTTGTGTGCATTGCATTCTTTAGTGTAGTTTGTCTCATAGGTTTTGTTGAAGCAGGCCCTGACTTGTACATGTGTGCTATCTTTGACTTGGTGTCAGGAGTTCACTACTGATTTTGAATTAGATTGTTGCTATAGTGTAAAAACTTGATTTAAAAAAAAAATACCAAAACATGAAATTAATCATTTAAATAGTTTCTGGTTATTTTTCCTGATTCTTCAGTTTGTCAGTCGTTTCAGATTAGTCAGTTCACAGTCCCACCATTATTATCACAGTTTTGGGGGAATAAAAAAAAACTACTTTAAAATAGATTGCTGTGATGATGTTAATGATGGTTTGTTGTAGCAGGTGTGAAGCTGACACCTTCACACTGTGTGAGGAAGGGTGTGGGCAGCTGTCATGCCAGAACGTTTTTTTCTTTTTATTTTGCTGAAGTAACATGCTGTACACTGTACAACAAGGTGTTCCAGAATCCTGGGTGTTCCCCAATGATCCCTGCCAAGATTTGTTTGTGTCCTACTGAGATCAACAGTTGGAGGAACTCAGACTTTTGGGCAAGTGTGTGGTTCTGTGTCTCCCTTTTAACCATACTTACCAGTATGGTTATAGTTACCAGACTAATACTTCATTTTAACATCATCAAACGTATGATTTACGTCATTAATATTGGGCTGCAAAGGTTAACTGATTGCCAACTATGATCAGTTTGAATGAAATTAAGACATAGAGGCTTATTCTCATTAAAATGGCGACCATTCAAAGCTGCTCTACACTGTATTTTTGCCATTTACCCATGTTTTCATACACTGCCTCCATTTTGTGTGTAAACTGACAGAGCTGGGAAGTGAACCAGCAGCCTTTTAGTTGAAGGACGACTCACTCCACCACTGAGCCACTGTTGCTCTGTGCAGCTTTTAATGCCGGGAAACTATACTTTTGAATTGCTCACTCCTTTTATACAAAACTCCACCGAGAAAAGAAGCAATTTAACATTATAACATACAAGAGTTGCTAGTACACTGCTGCCTCCATCAGTAAGTTTGTTTGGATTAACGTAAGTAACCAAAAATTGACCAAAGGAGGCAGCACTAGACCAGCAGCTCATGTGCCCCTGTGAGCTAAAAAACGCTGATTTTCTCCGTGGACTTTGGTGTGGGAGAACAAGTTGTTTACAAAGCGACACAAACCTTCAGTTTGCAACCTGAAGAGGTGAGCGAGATAACATGGCTAACATAGTCTTGAGATTGTGTGCACATTGCATGCACAATTTTCATATACTGGAATATATTCTATACTTAATCACACATGTAAAGACAGTGTGCACAGTTGACCAGAACATGAATTTAAAATAAAAAAAAGAGCATGCATCATTGTGCAGTTCACTGCCCCATGAGAGGAAAAAAACAGTACAGAAACCCAGCTGGTCTGTCCAAACTCCACCTCCTCCTCCTCCTCCTCTCTCTGTGTAACAGCTGGGCCTGTTCTCTTCCTGTTTACACTACATCAACTTCATCACATGATCAGTCTAAGCCATCAGCACATGCAATCTGGCTGTTTTGTGAGCAGAACCACAGAATGCATTTGTTATTTGAACGTTACCATAGTCAGCGATAAAGCCGTGCACTTTTAGACAGCAGTCTGTCCTCTGAATGTCATTTTAAAGATACTTGCCATATGTCTTCCCACTGCTGTTAATCTCTTCTCTCTGGTCATTACTTACTCTCCAGAATCTCCCTCAGTTCATCAAAACTGGGAGCTGAGTGTGGAGACAGTGCGTAAGGCGTATCAGAGAGCTCGCCTGTCACATGCAGGATTATGATGGATGTCCCACTGACTGCTCATGACGGCGTCTGAGCGTCTGGCTGCCGGTGATAGCAGGCAGAACGCTGACAGCAGCTTCCCCCGGCGATGCCACCTGGCCGCCCACATGCTGACCCATCATATCAACCTAACGCCACGTATTGAAGGGACGGGTGGAGGGAACAACCAGGGTGTCATTGAGTGAACACTGCTGGGACAGAGAGTATAAAGGATCAAATAAAGTAGTCGAGCACTGATCTGATGGCAAATTCCTGCTTGTATGTCCCCTGACGAGACCTTATGCTGTTTGACAGGCCTTCAGCAGAAAACTGAATTTCCATTGATGGATGTCATGTAGTTCTTGGCTTTTAACCTGTCAACTTAGAGCAGTTAATTTCCATACCTAGGACTGCATTTAAAAAATAAAAATGTAGCTTTATGGTTTCAAAAGTGAAGTAGGCTGGAAGTAGCAGTTAGCCACCGGGGGGGAATCTGCTGGTTGTTGAACTCGGATTGAATGGAACTCTTTGGGAAAATTACTTCTCACTTGATTTTAGGGCTGCAATGATAATTCAATTAATTGATTACTGAATTAATCATCAATTAATTTGATAATTGATTAATTCTTTTCAATATTTTGTATATTATGTATACAATACATAATTTAAGGCCTGCCCCACACTAGAGGATTATTGGCCAGGTTTGGCTCTCGAGCTGGCCTGTCCAGCAGTCGTGGGTGCTTTGCAATTTTAGGCTGATTTGAGCAGATTATCTGGCCAAATTATCCGGTAGTATATAAAAAGTGTTTGATATTTCCAACTCAACAGTGATTGGGGCATGAGCAGAATCCAATGAGAGCGAGTTGACCGGGAAATGGATGTTGTCTACTTTTGTTTAGAACCGTACCGTAGAAATGTGTACAAGCCAAGTTGTCTTCTCAGCCATGACTTCGTCCACAGTTTTTTTTGCATTTCTCAGCACAAAACATCTCACTCACAGCAGCTATTAACTGACGACGCCAACAGTCTGCCTTCATGTCTGTTTATATTCTGAAGTCATGTTAAATTACATTAGTTTTCTGCAGGAACCCAAATGAAATCATTTGATTAAACGCCAAGTGTGTGGTCCTGCATCTTGACTGGATCGTCTAGTCTGTGCTTTCTCAGGATTAAAACATTGAAAATCTGTTACAAAGTTTGTTGTGTCTGTGGTCTCCCACGTTTTTAAAATCAAGCCAGATTTGAAAATCCTCTAGTGTGGGTCAGGCTACTCACATAACGCCAACAACAACAAAGATTTAAGGAAAAGTGCTGTCAGTAACCAGTATCAGTACTCCATGCATGAAAAATTGAAAAGTGGATATTTTGTTATTATATTCCTAAGTTATCTCAATGTTTAATTAAATTTACATAGGTAAGACATTTGCACAGCATGTACATTTGTTTTTATGCTGTAAATCGGCCACTGAATTCACATGAGTTTTTTGGCTGTACATTCCATCCTTTTTCCCCCTGATTCTTATCATCATCTTCCCTCTTCGCCTCCCACTCAATCCAGGCACAAACTCTCTGAATGTTAGTCACACCTGCTCTTTGCTCTTGCCCACAGCAGCATCAGTCCGTCTCTCCATGTGTGTTTGTGTGTGGGCATGTGCTGTGGTTTCCCAGCCTGGTTTATTTTTAATCCATTCACGTCACATCTGCTTTTTCCTCCTTCTTCCTTTTCCTTTACTGATGCTGTGATGATGATGGTGTTCTTGTCTTCACGTAACTGTACAGGTAGGCAGATAGGGAAGGGAAATGTGATAAATGAAGCATAAATACAGTAGCAGCCACCTCCCGCACAAATGCACTGTGCTTCGACTTTCTTTCTTCTGTGCCTTGGTGAACCAGCCACGAAGAAGCGGTGTTGCTATTCAGAGAAAACTCACTGCTGCTTTTGAATACTTGGTTTTACAATCTAGAGTCACAGTTTTTCGAAACATTTCTCATGTTTTATAAAAGGATTTTTCCTGTTCTTTCCATTCAGTGTCATCATAATGACAACATGAGCTGTCTGATGGCTGATGCTCTGGTTTGGGCTTTGTTATGTGGTTTCCGAGCGGCTACAGTGGTCAAGGTTCTGGCTTGGAATATCATCCGTGGGCTTAACTGGGCCAGAGCTTTAACTGAGTCAGTATGAGTCTGTGTTGATCTCAATGATTTTGGCCTCAGGAAGACCAGAGAAACAGAATATGGACTGTCATTGAATGTGGCAGAAGGACACTTTAGAGATAAAAAGGAGTCTGTAGTGGACAGTAATCTAGATGACAGGTAGAGACATGATTGATGGATATTTCAATAATACTTTTACTTCTTTATTTCTTGATCATCCTTAAGCCTGTGCTGGTTACAAAATGTAAGTCTAAGGGAAAATGTGAGTTTATTTTGCATAATACACAGTTGATGTTGTAGCATGAAAAATGTGAAACTTCTGCTTGCCTGACTGCTTCATATTTTCCATGTTCTGCATCCACAGAGATGCAGTAAAGTGTACGTGTCTACAGTTCTGTTCAAAGAAGAATTTTAAAGTTAGGGTGAGGAACATGCGGCATCCAGGCCGTGTACAGTCTGCAAGAAAATTCCAACCCATGAGGCAATTTTTAAATAAAAGCAACTCAGGAACCACAACAAAAAAATGTTATGGCAGCAATTATTTTCGTTTAGATCATAGTTTGACATACCCCCAGCTCCTTCTCACTGTGAAGATGCACATCAATGCAAATGGTGACAATCCTTGTTAGCTACAGCTAATTGCATTTTAACAGGGCTCTTATTGCAATTCTTGCAATTACACACACCCAAGAGTCTCCAGTGCTTCTGCAGCTCCACCAGTAAATTAAGTCACAATGATTACCATTGCTAATGATGACCGTCAGCTCAGGCGTCAGAATAGACCTTTGTTGCTGACCCACTACTCCTCCGTTGGGGGTTGCACATTGAGGATCGACATACTGTGGGATAAAAGCTTGTCTTGTCTTCTTCTCTGAAGTTATTGTCTTATTCATGAGCCAGTATGTTCGGGTTGATCTCAGGTATTAGCAATTCTAACATGGCAGTGTAGAGAATGTGTTTGCAATATCTCCATCACTTTATTTTTTAGTTTGGTTTCATGAAGAAATGGATCTCATCACTCAGCATTGTCATTTGATTTATTCTGTTTATGTACATGAATTAAAGTAGAATCTTACATTGTTATTGGCCAACATTATATGGCGAGAAAAGCAGCAACAATTACTGTCACACTTAAGTTAACATTCAGATGTTGCAAGTTTGGTTTGGAACTCGTATGTCATCGGGTAAAAGGTATAACAGAGCGTCATCTGCATACAGTTGGCAGCAAATACTGATATTTAATTTATTTTCTTTCCCAGTCAGTCAATTCTTCTGTAAAAAAGTTTGATGACAAAAATTCTAAAAGTCCTAGGTGATGTGTAATTGTGTTGTCTTGATTTTTTTTTCAGTTCTAAAAAGTAGCCAATTGTTAGAGAACAAACTAGAAAATGGCAGATTTGACCATGAGGCACCAGATTTTTAATCTATTACTATTGTACCAGTTTTGTGGAGTGTCCCAAATATTAATAAATAAATAGAAAACAGCATAGGACCATATATGGAGCTTTGCAACACCACTCCACTGAAACATTAGTTAGAAAAAAAAACATTTAACCACGGACGCTACAGTGCTGTAAATGATGTTAGAATGTAGAACTTTACACAAATACTATGTTGACTGATGATGAAACCCAAGGTTGTCATATAAGTGTGAAAAAAATAGATCAATGATGGTTCCCTGGGGAACTCCACAAGATACAAGGTGAACAAAAGAGAGATATTTGAAAGTTGTAACAGAAAGTGTCCAATTAAAGATTTATCAGATGGACCATTTTAAGGCCACAGCTACTGACTCTGACCCATTTTTACAGTCTGTTAGTAGGTTGTAGTTCAAAGTGTCAAGAACAGCTCTAGGTTTTTACCACTTGCTCCATATTCTGTTCTCTTTCCAACCCTGCCTTTTGCATTTTGGCATCACTGGAAAAGGTTGACTCAGTCTGCTGGAGTGAACATGTGAAAGGGAGAGCCAGAAAATGAGAGTCAAGATGTTGCCTGAGGGAGCAAGCAAAGTAAAATGGGTTAGTATGTATATGTGGGCGGTTTGATATGTCAAGGGTGTTTTCATCACTTCTGCCATTTTCTTATTACATTCACTCTCTTAGTCTCTTGGCACCAAACTCCATTACTCACTTATGACTTAAATA
This sequence comes from Brachirus orientalis, assembly GCA_016785285.1. Taxonomy (NCBI): domain Eukaryota; kingdom Metazoa; phylum Chordata; class Actinopteri; order Pleuronectiformes; family Soleidae; genus Brachirus; species Brachirus orientalis. The sequence continues at coordinate 1,863,412 of JAFBJR010000395.1, forward strand.
AGAGCAGGTGAAAATGGTCAGGAATGACAGATATTTTCTTTTTCTCACTCAGCGATTAAAGGTTAGTTGACTGAGAGCATTTTCTGCCTTTCCTCACATTTTAAATAGAGTAATGGTAAAATTTATTTATTTATTTTTTTTGTTCCAAGGTGAGTATGTGACAGTAATCCCTCGATGTGCTCAGTCATCGAGGGATTACGTTTTAAGTGACTGAACCTTGCTGTCTGTGATTGAGAAGCCAGATGTGCTGCTTTAGTGTGAAGGCAGTTCATTTGATCAGTCAGCTGAGATGAAAATAGCTTGCTGTCCTCCTTTCTGTGGCCTGGTGATGATGTTCAGGAGCTCATGTAGGTTTAGGAAATGGGCCGGCTCCTGAGTGAATCACACCAGGGTCTTAGGTTTATGTCTCAGAAACATGGTGAGGTTCAATTTCATAAATTAAATGTTAAAAAAAAAAATCAGCTGAGGAGTTTCTGAACTGGTTCTGCCGCGTTGTGCAACATTAATGCTATAGAACCAGCCCACAATGAAGCTCTATCCATCCTGTAAAATATTTGATACTTTTGGGTTTTAGCTGGGAACCAACTTTTTATATCATGAACCGGCTGATAATTCATCAGAATGTCTCAAAAATATGTACCCAAATAAACAATGCCTTATGTGTCCAGCTTTATTAATATTTTAAACTGTTATGTGTTGTTTTGTAGATTTTTTTTAAAAGTCAGGTTTGTCTGAAGTTGAGTCCTTATGTGTTTAAGATATCAGGGAAAAAGTTATTTATTTCTGGTCAAATTTGACAATGTTAATGAGACTTAAAAGAAGGAACAGTGTATCTGTGTGCAAAAGTCTATAACCCTAATTACCAGACTGCTGAGGATATTGGATTTTGGCCCAAGATTGTGTGATAATCTCTGTGCCTTTTCACATTGTGGTTAAGTTATTTTTAACACCAGAGGAATTACAGTTGAAAAAGGAGTCTGAGTCAAATTAGAATTCTGGGAGGAAGTGAAACAAATCCACATTTTGTGGTCACATTTACTTTTAGTTTTAATCTAAATGAATATTTCTACCTGATCTGATCAAAAATGTACTCTGCACCCTGTGTGTAAATTTAGCACTTACACACACGGTATAGAAGATTATACACTGTATTCTACATGTGTATTGCCTTGCCCCTAGTGGAATCATATGGTACTGTAAATGTTGTGACACATCTTTGTTTTCTTCTACTTCTGGAGCCGGATCAATAAATCTTCCAGACTGTTCTTTTTTTAATCTAATGTTGATAACACCTCTACAGTATGTGGATGTTCAGTAATAGGTCAAATTATATCGTGCAGCATATATATTTTTTTTTTATGCTGTAAAGATTGTAATGTAAAATGTTTCCATTAAGAGCGTTTTTACTCCATTTTAATTTCACATGACAAAAATATAATTTGCGTTCCAGTTTTTGGCCTCAACATGACAAACACATTAATGCTAAATTTTGAAATTAAAAACAAACATTTTGGTACAACTGCTTTGCATTTGCATGTGTAGTGACATTGGTGCTGCTCTAATGCATTCATGTGTACAATTTTGCAAAGTAAAATTTCTTTCATGATGGTAACTTGGGGCATTTAGGAACACATCCATCCATCCATCCATCCATCCATCCATCCATCCATCCATCAATTGTCGACTGCTTTATCTTCCACATAAGGGTCATGTGAGGGACTTTATATTTCATGTATTTTCAGTACTTTCAGTACTTAATTTTGCAACACATCACACAGAAAGAGATGTAATTCCCTGAAAAGTAGCTGCCACCAACATGCAGCAGACTGATAATGAAGACAGTGAAGGAGCGGAAGGAAGTGACAGACTGTGTGGAAGGAAAAGACCAGTTGCCTGTGGTGTCATGTTTGATGATGAGCGAGCACCACTCGTGCTGTGAATCCTGTTATGTCACAGATTAGCAGCAGGCCGTAAGGCCACTGGAAAGGGTGATGTGGATAAAGGGAGAGAAGTCTCCTTCAACCCTGACTGACAGGATTATGCCCCCTCCCACCCCCCCGTGAAAGGGCATCCCATTGGTCAGATTAGAAACTAGAAACTGATTAGAAATATTGTGAGGTACCCTGTGATTCCCACCCCTACTATGTGCATATGGGACTTAAATTAGGCCCATAATGGGAGACTTGGAATGCTCACAGGGAACATTTCAAGTCACATAGATTGAGACCTATTTCCTTTGGTTGTTCCACTACAGATACTTTGCATTCCCCTCAGTGGAAAGATCACCATTGCAGCTCCGAAAAACATGGTATTACGCCGCAAAGAATGCTTAATAATGGAAAAGAGTCTAGAAAAAGAAGAAAGACAATAAACAAAATCAAACCTGTGTCAGGGTAAGCAGAGAAATATAGAGTTTGTGTCTTTGTGTGAACATTGGATGAGAGGAGCTCAGGACAGAGAGCTGCGATCCCAAAACTATTTTAACAACCACTTTTTTAAGGTGAACGTTTTAAAGTCACCCTTAATGAACAATGCACCAAACACCCACTCATAGTATCTAGTGCTTACTGAGCTTTTTTTTTTTTTTTTTTTGGTACAACCTAACTCTATTACCCAACCACACCCTCAACAACTTAACCATGCTCCGTTGTACGTCCTCCCTCAGTTCTTCCAACTTTCCCCACTGAAGACAGTTTTTTCCTCCAGTGTCCTATGATTTTTGCCATACTTTTGAGATTTCAGATTTGATTAACAAATATAGTTCCAATGTTCCTTGTGCTTTTCCAACAGAACTGCTGAGTTTGCTATTTTATCTGCCGCTTCATTTCCCTTTATTCCTACATGATCTGGTACCCACATGAACTCCAGCTTTATGAATCCTGTAACATCATTTCTGTGACTGTTTCTGATCTGGCTTTTGCATTTCCCTTGTTTTATTGCTTCTAAAAGGGAGTCACTAGGACAACTTTTGAAACTGTCTTAGATTCTTCAACCCACCTGAGGCTCCAGATTATTGGCAGGACCTCTGCTGTACATCAACAGCATTGTCATTCTTCTTTTAGATAAATTGGAACTCCACCTTGAAAACTATGACACAATTTCATTCTAAGACTTGCTGATATTACTATTTGGCTTAAAACATTGGGCACAGTTGCTCCCCATGAATCAGAGACTTATCTCTGAGCTGCTCTGAGAGCTGAGATTAAGTGTTAGCAAGGGACGTAACCTGTGATGGAAACCCTTCAGTGCGTGAGTGTACTTCACTGAAGTGTGAATTCCCATGAGTGGATGTTAACATTTATTCACTTCCCATCCTGGCCTCACCATATGCCGTATGAAAATGAAGTGATCAGTCACTTGAACACATATAATACTGTCATCAGACTTTACATTCAACATTTATGCATATGGTTACATGACATGCCATAAGAGTCGAGCATGTCAACGTTACATTATTCAGACCACAGTCGTCATTTGCCTCCTCAGTGTCAGAATGTTTTTTGTCACCATGTATTAAGAGTATTGGTGGAGACATTTTCCTCAAATTGATTTCCGTACCCTGTAATGAATTATGATTGTATAGTTTATTTGATCATCTCTTTCTGAAAGGGAGGGGTGGGTGGGCGGGCGGTGTTCAGTATGTGGAATCACTGTAGTGATGTTAAAATCTCAGACAGATGTGACATCATCTTATTGTCTCTTGCAGATCACCAGAAGTTGGAGCGAGAAGCCAGGATCTGCCGTCTGCTCAAGCATCCCAACATCGGTAACCAGCACTCCCTTACTATTTCTTTGTGCCTGTATCTGTCATGATGTCACATCAAGAGTTATGTTTAATATACTATATATCAGGGCCAGAAAATAGTCAGGGCTCAGGGCAACATGCTCTTGAAATGTCTGAAAGTGCCCTTGAAATTAGCAGAAGGGGTATTTTAATGTCCCTGTAAAATGACTAGTTAACAGAGCTGTATGATTATAGCTTATTATTTTAAACTATTTGTGAAATATATAGTTGTGGGCTACCTATGGCCCAGTGGAAAGGTAACTTTGCAGGTCTATTGAAGGGTTGCCAGTTCCATTCCTGACAAGTCAAGGGCAGGGGTACCTCTGAGCAATGTACCAAATTCCAATTGCTCATTAGTGATTGTGTTACTTGGGCACTCTAAATTGACTGGCCGCAGCATATCCAGTGTACTCCTATTACTGGTCCCAAGCCTAAATGGGAGGGTTGCTTCAGGAAGGGAGTCCAGCATAAAAAATCTCTGCCAAAGAAATATGTGCATCACTGAAAAAGTTATCTGCTGGGGCAACCCCTAGAGAGGTAGAAGCACCAGTCAATAACTCTTGGTATGCAACATAACTTGGTAGTTAATACTTGTCTAGGACTAAAAAAAAATGATACTGGTGCTCCATTATATACTTTAAATGTAACAGTAGGGCAGTTGGGATTTAATTGAATTCCAAGTGATATTAAAAAAAAAAATCTTAAATTTGATTTAGTGAACCTTGGCAGTACCGTGAGAGAACACTGTATTTCCCAAGATTTGATAAAACTGCCGGGAAATGATCCAAAATAGCAATGAAGCATATTTCTCCAGGGCAAAAAAAAAGTTAATTTCCTATCCTGCTGTATAGCCTCACCAAAAGAGATAGAACAACTCGTTTATTATTTATACATAAGTTGTTTTAACCATATGAACAAAACATGTGACAATATTAGACATTTTCAATACATCGAGACCAGTGGTTGACCTGTGGACCAAAACTGGCCCATTAGCAACAATATCTGGCCCAAACGATAATTTTGGCAACATTCATATTTATATGTTTAGCCTGCAAAGTAAATCACATGGTTCAGAAAAATGCTAAAGAAAAAATCTGTTGATCCCCTGATCTGGACCCTTAATTCAGGTCAGATGGGTGAAGCCACATTAAAGTTGCTAAAAAGTCTTATTTTTCTTAGGTTTACTGTCAAAGCTTTGAAACATGGCGCTGATGAATGTCTAAATTCTTTAATATTCATGTCCTAGGGCTGCATCATAACCTTAACTCCAAGGCTGTAGATCTACCTGTTAAAGGTCCTTATATTTGCATGAAAAAATGTAACCCACTCATTTATTAAAATGATGCCAATGTTTAGAGTGTGGGGATGTACAACACAAACCACAGAAGAGTCTTTACTGTCAATGTAAATGAGTTCTGCCTCAAGGGGCGTTGCTGTGGTTGACATTATCCCACACTCATTAAGGCTTTTGCTTGGGCTTTATCTACAAATATAGCACATCTGCATATGTGGACCCCCCCCCAACTTCACACATACTCACACATGCACACACTGGGAGCTACACAGGCCAAATGACTGTAATTACCACCTCAGTCATGGCATAATGAAAACTAGCATTTATTGGTTGTTTGGTCTTTTTCTTTTCCCTTTAGGGAAAATATAGATGATTTTGAAGCAGCGACAAAGGAGTGGATGACATGTGTGGGTGTGTGTATATTTAGTTCACGGTTCTATTTTTCCTGGTGTCCAAGACTCGATGGACCGACACCTCACCATGAAGGGTTTAGATAAGAGAGGGCTATTTCACAGAGGTTTGGCCTCCCATGTATATTACCCAAACTGAAACGAGGCTTTATTTCAATGGAACACAGCAATTTTACATTGAGAGAGACAACATTAATAGGTGGTTAGTTTACAGACCAACATTTTAGATCTCTTTAAATAGACTTGAACTGTTTCACAGTTAAATAAGGAGGGAAGCAGTGGAACATTAAATAAACCTGAATGAAATATTGTCAAATCATCTGAAAACTTCTTAAATCTTGCCCTTGGTAGACACAAGCTTCTCATTACTCACCTGTTCACAAACGCTGTCACTTTTCTCCTCAATAAATGTTCCACTGCTCTCTCATTTTGTGACTGACGTGTCGCCCGTCTCCTGGTGATGCGTTGGAAGCAGCTGGTGCTGGTCTCATTATTATAGTCACAAAGGACTCAGCTTGGGAAAAGCCCTAATTCCTTTAAAGGATTCAGACATTAATATAGCGTTTTCTAAATATAGAAACAGTATAATGGATTAATGAAGTTAGAGACGTCTTTGCTTTGGAAGCTTTTCCAGACTCATGTTCCTGTAGGTGTGAATACGTCCTTGGCCCTCCCCACATGATGGTGGCTCCAACTCCAATTGGCCGTGATGATAACATGACAACTAGGTGGACACACAAATGTTCATCCATTTATATTTAAATAAGCACATAATCACTTAAAACCCACCTGTCTGCTGTCAACAACAGTGAGTCAACAAACCTGAGTCACTGTGGCTACACCTTATTTTCATGCCGTATATGGACTGGGCTAGTTTTGCCATTTGCATCCATCTTGTAAATGACTTTAGGCACCTATTTTAGTCTTAAATAGACCAGTTCCCTATTTAAATGAATGGGGAAAAAGACATAACCTGATTTTTCATGGTCAATCAGGCATGAAAACTACTTTTCAAATCTAATGAAAAACCTCTACATATCTAGGGCAGACTTTAGTGCATGTATGACCTCTAAAGTCCTGCAGTGATAGATCTCTGAGATGCTAATTAGGAAATTAGTTTACAAAGATGTCAGGGAATTCTTTGGGGAGATTGTTGCCTATTTTAATCTTTCATTTATCCATCATCTCCTACTTTCTTTCTGACCTGTCTCTCTTTAACCTCTCGAACACTGAAATTGCAATGACCTTTTTCCTGAAGCCCCTTATTTCCATATTTATAAACAAGCACAGTACAATCATCCACTGTCGATGGTATTTCCAGCAGAGTCCACTTCACCCAGACGAAAATACCATAACTAGCACACAAGTTATTCCTTGCTGACCTTATACAGGCCAAACAAATCAATCGTGCATTATTAAAACTGAGCCAAAATCAATTGTAGCTGAGCTTTTTTTATGGTGCTGCCTGTTAAAGCCGCATTATGGTGGATCTTCTACACTGTAATTGATAACTCATTAGTTTAACCCTAACCCAAGTTTTAATTTTCAAATTTGAAGCTTTGGAAATCACAACTGCAGCTAAAATGTGACTGAAAATAATTACTTAAAACCATCAAAACGATAGCGGTAACATTATTTGTTTCACAAAAAATGTCAGTCTTCTTCATTAAAGGCTGTTCTTGGAGCAAAATGAACACTTTGGTGTTAAAGACATTCTTGCTGCTGCAGTCTGACAGGTGTAACCCTGGAGCTGCTGCTTCATTAGAGACTGTACGTCTTTCTGCATCACAGACTTGTGGCTAGTTTCACTTTTACCCTGTTGGTCACTTCACAGTATTTAAATGTCCAGTTGACAGAGATGATAATTGGCTCAGTGAAAAACTCAACCAGCTGACAGAGCTCTTCCCCCTGCATTGTCTTCATCTTCGTTTTGTTTAGTGTGGTGAAAGGGACAGACAGTCTCAACGTTGGCATTTACACAAGTGCATAAATAATCCAGATTACGACACGGAATCCATAGCAAACAGATCATAACACAAGGGTACAAAAAGGAGTAACCTAATGGGAGATATAGCACCACAATTCCATACAGAAAGTAAAAAGTTTTTTAGGGCTGCAACAATTATATGATTTATCGATAATCAATCGAATACCGAACCATTATGATCATTAATTACTCAATACTGGAGTTTTACTCAACAGTCTAAACAAGTTCTCTGAAATCCCCTCTTCTCCTAAGTGTGAACATTCCCTAAAATTTTTAATAACCTTGTCTACCTGCAAGTACCTTCACAGTCCATGATGTTGTGGTGAACGACCACAACACCATATGAAGCTAAAACTTTTTATCTTGCATCTATTAATTGTAATTCTTTACATATGTAGTTTTTTTTTAATATAATGGAGTTTCTTAATTAGTAAGACTGAGACATCACTTAAAAAAAAGCTTTTAATTGAAGATGCTGGGCTTGAGCTGACACGCCAGCTGTTCTAGGTGCCAGTTTTATGTCTTTTACAAGAGTTGTTACAACTTATCAAATCAGTAAAACCAGAATATTTTATTCTTTAGTCTTACTAAAAGAAAATACCATATGCTGTCACTGTATTGTGACCGCTCAACCTACTGTATATAGCCAAATTTGGGCTTACATTAAATTCAACACATCCACATCTCTAGCCTGTCATAGAGAACAGAGGTGAATATTGTCAATAATTACTTTTTTTATATTGGTGTATAAATTCACTCTGACAACATATAGAGACAGAGAGTAATAATCTTCACTGTGCTGACATTTAAAGATTTATTCTGACAAAACACCCGAGCAGCAATTTCATTTACTGTACATCCACACTTAATGTGGAAGCTTCATTGCCAGTGTAATCCACGGTGGTTTATTTAGTATTTTTTAGTTAGATATTTATTTTGAGGTATTAGGGGTGGGTATCAAAATATTGATTTGCTGATCTGTCCTCGTCCATCCTCATACAATACAAGAATTGATCATTATTTTAATTAAAAAATGAGGGCACTCTTAACCTAAATGGTCTTTGCCATTTTCACTCGCCTGGCATTTCTACTTGATGTCTCCTCACAGCGGTGCTGCGCAAATGAATGAGGGGAATCTTACCTGGCCGAAGAAGAGGGTATTTACAGCTGGATAATGGTGGAGAAAGCTGCGTTGAGAGATGTCCCATCCATGTTCATTACATAGACTTTATGCACTTTGTTCTCTATGTTGTGAATAATGGAGAAATCCTGCACTTTTAGAGCATTTTTTGTTTATTACAGTTAGACAGATACCGTGATGTATTGGCATACGATTGGCACAAGTATATTGATTTTCACAGAATCGTTATATCATGATATTATTGGTTTTGTGGACCATGTATTGTGTATCATATCGTGAGGTACCCTGGGATTCTCACACATTATTAGTCAATTGATTATCTTGTATTATATTATCATAGCATAAATGTATATCTATAGCATATGTGAGTTCCCGTTCAATTCCCACCCCTATTGAACATGTTTGTTGGCAGATTGTGTGTCTTTATACTTTGGTTTTGTTGAAGGGTATTAACTTATCTGTGTCAGTAAGATTAACGGAGTATTCACATTTTCATTCACTCTCTTCTTTCAGTCCATCTCTGTTCTAGAGTCAGGTTTCACGGAGAAGCTGCAAATGAAAGATTTGTGGCCTTTCATCCGCTCAGAAAATCCTTCAGCAGAAACTAAAGTGTGCTGTTAAATATTAATATACTTGACAAAAGAACAGTCACTTTGACGAATAATTGAACCTTTTGGGAAATCAACTCCTTTTTTTGTTTCTACATCTGAAAGTGACATGAAAAGAGTTCTTTCTGTCTGTGTGTGAGGACTAAGGAGCTGTTAATCTCTGCAAACTGTTTCTGAATGTGAATATGAGAGGGACAGGGCGGAACAGTCCATGTAAAGAGCAAAAGAGATCCAACACAGTGCCTGAAATGTGGAAAACAAAGGTCTTGGCCCTGATTTCTGCTGTTTTCACCAGAATCCATTGGAAAATATTGGCAAGTCGAGGCTAATTCATCGCCAAACAACATAACTGAAGGTTTCTGCCCTGTGGTTAGCCAAGATTAGCATAAAAACTCAAAAACTTTTAATCTTAATTAGGTCCAAACATTCTGCAGAGATTTTAAATCATTTAATCAAGTTTCTTTGTATCAGGACTGCAACAGATTTTTTATCTTAATAATTGATCCAGAAGATCAGAAGATTATTTTCTTGATTATTGATAATAATTATTACAATTATTAATAATTAATAAAACACATTCTGTTAAAAAACAAAAAAACAAACAAAACAAAACTCACTCAAACTGATGAGGTGATTATGAAAGTAGCTCTTGATTAATTTAGTCATCAATAGGTTACTGATTTTGTTACACACCTAAATTATATGTATCAATGTGACATAATCTGTCCTTAAGGAGAAATACAACATTTTACTGGGGAATAAAACTGAGAAAGAGACACTATGTAATTGAATATCTTGAAAAACATGCACTGAAGATCTCTCTTAATCCTATCCTTGCTTTTGCACAACAGAGCAAATGAGAAACCTGGCAAACTAACTGGGATAACAAGGCTCTGGGAATAAAGAAAAATCTATACCTTAAATGGTTTCATATCATTTTCCTTCACATTATGCACATCATTTGCTTAACCATGGACCATAAACTGTCTGTAACAACAAACCCTTAGAGCAGATATTTAGAAAACAGGGTGATCTTGGTTTCAGAGTCTTAAACAGACTCCCCACTGAGAGGAAAAAAAGACAACTCTGGAGTTCAGTGCTCAGTTTGTGCATCAGTGTATTGTTCATCAGTCACGCATTTACCTCCTGCTGCTGTCAGTGTGGCAGCTTCCCTGGATCTGTACAACAGTGTCATACATAATAGAATAACTTTCCCTTGTCTTTTGTCCCCTTCCTTTCTCCCCCCTCCCTCACAGTGCGGCTCCATGACAGCATATCAGAGGAAGGATTCCACTACCTGGTGTTTGACTTGTAAGTGCACAGATTTTTATTTTGCAAGTTATTTTGCTTTATGTCACCTCTTTGTCGCTTTACGACACTCACAGGTTTAAAATGTGCTCAACATACAAAGTGCCACAACTTTTTTTTTTATAGTGTACAAGTTAAAATTTCCCCTTGGTCACATTCGTTTGAGTGCCGTGTGTCAGGATAGATGAGAAGATGGTTATCACTTCTCATTTAATCTGTGTAGTGAACACACTTTGTGCTTCTGTGGGAACTATAACTTCACCTGGAGTGAGCAGGTGAGTACAAATGGGTTGTAAAGGCTGAGAATTACCTGAAGCCCATGGGAATAACAGCAGTCCATTAAAGCTGCAATATGTAACTTTTAAAAAAGATGTATACTATAAAACCTTTTAAATATAACAAATGTTCCATCCTAAACATTGCAAAATGAGTCCACAAAGTGCTCATGAAGAAGAATCAGCTCTACATGACTCTCAGTCAGTGCATTTACATGCATGTTAAGTGTTGTTAAGTCAAGTGTCATGTCATGTAAACACGTTCACGTCCAACTAAAATTGAGGGATTCTTAGTCGGATTAACATACCTGTGATTTATAGTCCTGCATGTATATGCTTAGTTAGACTGGAGTCTGACTTTCATTTTTCCATATGGCAGTGGCGACTTTCTTCAGACAAAGCAGCAACCAAAAGATCCATGCTCGATCTAATTTGTATCACAATTAACATGTACAGCAGCTACGAAACATACAGAACCACAGCACGATCCATCTCAGTGTCCATCTCGTGGTTCACTGTTTGTTTTTTGTGTCTTAAAGTTCGACAGGAAACATATTCAATATGCACCAGCTTATAGAGAGGCAGAGTCAGACTTACACAGCCAATAAATTCTCCTTTCTCCTCTGCGTGTATACTCGGACTCATCAAGTTGTCCAGTTGCCTGTCTTACTCGGACTATGGCCTCGATTATACCATAGCTGTATATTTAAAATATATTTAAATATATATATAAGTGTTTTTGTGTCTGTGGCGACATCGCACGCTGCACACAGCATAAAGCAAAATACCTTTACACAACAAAGCAACAAGAAACACCCATGAAAAGTCTCAGAAATTTCTATTGCTGAAACTAAACCTGGACGTTCAGTTGGTTTAATGTAGGGTCCCCAGGTCCCTTTTGTCTGGGGCCCTTTTAGTTTCCAGACAAGTTGTGAAAACTCTACAAAGTCACAACTCCTAGCTAAGGAATCGTTTGATGTATAGAAGTAGATTAATATAAATAGAAGAAATTGATATTTATAACCATATTGATGTCTTCTACATGAACATTAGTTGCTTTTAATTCTGATGCAAATTTAAAGCCTTGCATGGTTGATGTGAGTTTTACATTATCAAACACATTCCAGTGATTTATGAGCCAATGTGAGGAAAATTTCTCGCTGGCGAGGCAACATGAGCTTGATGTTTTGTTTGCTTCCAACTCTAATCTGCTGTTCTGAAGCATAAAATGTGAGTGGTTTTGCCTCATTTCCTGCAGCAACAATCATCTATACATATACTGTATGTTCTTGATATGTTCTTTTGATGATAAACCTTTATGTTAGTCCCATGAGGCAACTCGCTCTCTATTAAACCCACCAACGTCCTCTGCTGCTGTCAGTCGTCATCTTCCTCTACATCTATTGCATCCGTTTCCCAAATTGTTAATCACGCAGTCAATATCCTCTCCTCAGTGTGAACCTAACATGCCATGCTTTCTCTCTCTTTGAATGCATTTATTCTACTTCTCCGTTCTCTCCCTCCTCCCAACCCTCCTCTTTCCTGCATGTATGGTCAGCTGTTTGCAGACTAATTTGAGCTTCATTTTTGTCATAAACTCTGCCTTTAAAGCTGGCGTATGCAACATCATTTTCCTCTGATTAAACAGTTATTTTTAAGTGATTTGAGTTTGGACTAGACTCTCCAGAGGAGATGGCCAGATTATCTCAGGTCATCTATTTGTGCTCATTTAGTAAGAAAGGCTAATCAAATCTAGGCTGATATAACACTGTATGTACAGAATACTATGTGGTTTTTATGTTGTTAGGTTTTTACAGGACTTAAGGTACAGGATGTTGGGTATAAATGTGTCTGTTTTCAGTATTTTCCAATTGTAAACCATTTTTCCCTCCACTGTTCATAATCCATTCAGATCACAACACAAACACAAAGTTGAATGTCCTGTACCAAATAGAATGACAGACTCCCTTAGTAAACAGAACCTTGTTCCAAGTGTCCATTTACCAGCCTCATTCGGAGATCAACTACTTTTCCTTTGGACTGCCGTCACATACGTTACTCTGTCATTAGTATATTTCCATTCTGTTGCTGATGGTGCAGTTGATGTTATTTTTGAAAAGCATTGAGAATTAGTACCAGAGCACTGTCCGCCATATTAGGGCATTTTGAATACTATTTTTATTCAAACAAACACAAAAAAAAGAGTTTATCGAAACAGTTTGACGCAACGTTATTGATGGATCAATAAAACCATGTTTTTGGAAGGGAAATCAGATTTATTTTTTGTTTACACTGGCTGTACACTGGGTCTATGTTAGCAGCGAACCAGAAACAGACAAGTTATTTGATCAATCAATGCTTTTATTCACGAAGAAGAAGGGATAAATAAAGTTAAACAAGACAAATAGGAAAACAAAGCAAAGAAATGGCTAATGAAAAGGAAATACTCCCATAAATTTTTGGTCTGTTTGGGTGTACAGTATGTGACAGAAATTATGAACAATACAAAAATGTGATTCCCCTTTCCCCTTCCACAGTCATTTGTTTATATTTGATATTTATCCAGTTTGCGTCGATCTACATTTTAATAGGTGTGTGTGTGTGTGTGTGGCTTTATGTATTTGCTTACCAAATTGTTGACCAAGTCACTTCTTGATCTCAATAACATGAACACACTTATTGCATCTTTTCCTAATTGTGTAACATTTGGATGTTTGCAACCATTTTCCTTGTCCTGCAGAGTCACTGGTGGTGAGCTGTTTGAGGACATCGTTGCCAGGGAGTACTACAGTGAAGCTGATGCCAGGTCGGAGTCACACCTCACTCTCTTCATATTTCTCAACTCATGTGTCATGTGGAACCTCGTTTTTTTTTGGATCATGAAAGCATATTAAAGTAGAAACACAGTCACTGCTTATTAACATTATTATACCAAGTTTTTACCATCTCTATGTTAACATGTCTGTGCAAATATGAACGTTTTAAACCCAAAACACAGTATTCTTCAGCAGTATCAAAGTGTCTCCTCTTCATATGACTTTCATGCTCCAAATTCTCTCTTCACATTCCTCTTCCACCTAAATTTTCAATCCTGAAGCTAGTGTCACCTTCCTTCCTGTTTATTAAAAATCCACTCAAAATTTACCATTTTTTTTTGTAAAAAAAGTCGCAGCTTCATCCTAAAGAAAGTCTTCATACAGTTTTCATTCATTCAGCTGGGCTGGAGCTGGGCTGAAGCTGGGCTGGAGCTGGGCTGAAGCTGGGCTGAAGCTGGGCTGAAGCTGGGCTAAAGCTGGGCTGAAGCTGGGCTGAAGCTGGGCTGAAGCTGGGCTGAAGCTGGTCTTCAGAGCGGCTCCAGCTCCTCTGATGTTCAGAGTTGTTCTTTTATCTAAATAAGACCTATACTATTGAAGGTCTGGATTTGAATTTGCAGTGGATTTTACTGATTATATATGTTTTTTGTTTTTTTTTCATAAAAGCTTTATTGATGAAAACCGCATGCGTGTGACCTTTGTGTATTTCTCTATGTTGAATAGCCTAAAGGAGCAGTTCCACAATGTGCTTTCTTGAGAACATGGTCAGTAGTTAGCAGGAGTTAGCCTAGCTTAGCATTAAAACTGGAAAAAGGGGAAAGCTAGCTTAGTAATGTCTAGACAAGGGAAATACTCATCAATATTTTATCTATTCAATAGATAAAATATTCAATATTGTATTCAATTATATCTATTGAATAGATAGCATAAAGGAGCTAGTCTTCTTTTTGAAAGTGACTGTAGTTTTCCTACGTTTGATATAGGGCTTGAAACAGGGGAGAAAGCTAGCCTAGCCATGTCCAGACAAAAAAAAAACAGCCATTTGTGCTTCCTGTCTTTATGCTAAGCTAGGCTAATGGCCACATAACGGAACTGAAATGACACATAAGATTGGTTCATCTCACTCTTTTTTGCAACAACAAAAAGGTGAACTGTTCCTTTAAAATGTTTCCTCTGTAAATGGAATGTTGGTACACATGATGTGCTGTGCTGTGTTCTGTCTGAATGTTCTCCTGACATTCACCTGTTCTCCCTCTTCCTCTCCTCCTTGCTTCTGGCCTCCTGGTATCTGTCTCTCTCCTCCACAGTCACTGCATACAGCAGATTCTAGAAAGTGTAAATCACTGCCACATAAATGGCATAGTGCACAGGGATTTAAAGGTTAGTAAGTGATGACAGGAACGGCCAAAAGACACAGGCCTGCCCACCTGCGGCGCCTCACCTCGCTCCTCCACTGCCTGATCAGTTGACTAGTTAACCTTTTCGCAGAGCGCCGCCTCCCCGAAAAAACACAACCGCCACCACCTCCCTCCGCCAGACGCCCTCACACGCCACCGCCTGACAGGAGTGTTTAAATGACCACTTACTGCAGGGCAGTGTGGGCAATTTGGCAGGAGGGGAGGCAGTGGGTTTTGTCGTTTCCTGTGGAGGGGCTGGTAGATCTCGTCCTGACCTGCCTCTCCTGTATCCCGGGTCACAAAGTGCATGTAGCATCTGACCAAACCCACACTGTGAAGAAGCAACTGAGAGACTGCGACATGAGGGAGGGAAAAGGAGGAGGCTTCAGGGAATCGTCTGCACAAATGTGTGACAGAGTGAAATCTAAATTCTGCTTCTGATTGGCCTTTTGCTTTTTGATTTAAATTTAGCGAACCAACAGCACCTCCACTAGATTATACCACCACTGTCTTTGTCAACATAAATGAAAACTGTAGTGTGTAACTTTTAAATGTAAACAAATGTCTCTCTGTGTTCCTTAGTTTAGTGGTGTTTAGATTATGTGCTGCACACAGGAAGTGATTTGTCTTACATCAACACAGACATAGGCAACAGCTCCATAGCTCAAGAAACCTTTCTCTTCTGTTTTCTGACTTTTTATGGACAAAATCACATATTTATTCATTTAAATGAGGAATCATTGATAGTTTAATCAGAGTTTGAACCCTTATTATTGATATTTTGATGAGGTAATCTTTATTATTCCTGCCCCCTTTTTGGCTTTTTTTTTGATAGCAAGTGGAAAAAGATTGCACAAAAGTGGCCATGATATTAAATACTTTTGTTTCTTTTACTGATAACAATAATCCAGTTTTGCTTTTGTGGTCATATTTGACAAACTGTAGCTGCCACAGTTGACAGGACAGACAATTTTAACCTTTAAGGTCAAAGTCTCTGAGGTTTTATCTCATAGCTGTGACTATAACATATTTAAACTGACAATGTGGTGTGTTTAAATAAAACCAGGCTTTTCCTATTTTCTTCAATCAAATATTCAGAAAATTGCGGTCAGTGACTCTTAACTCAGACAATGACCGTGTTGGCTTGAAGGATTGAAAATCTTTCAAATCAAAAACCTGATATAAGAAAAATTGAGTGTAAATAATCTACTCCACACGTTCTTTTGTGTCACCTGGGTCGAACAGGTTTGTGAAGGTGATGTGAGTATATCATGTAATCCGCGACTGAGCCCAGTTCAGCTCTGACGACCTGTTACATGAGAACCAGCTGCAGAGTGAAACCTCCCCCCCCCCCCCCCCCCCCCCCCCCCCCCCCCCCCCCCCCCCCCCCCCCCCCATCCCCCCCCCTCCTCCTCAGTCTCTCGGGGTCCTGCTTCTTGTTAGCCTGGAGCTAACACCACTTCTGTTTTGGGACTTTGGCAGAGACTTGGCCGTGTTGTGTGAGCAGCAGATGATGGCGTAATTACAGCCATGTTTTTCTTTCCTGGGTCTGTCACAGCACACTCACACACACACACAGTCAAAAGAGAAAAAAAGTTGGGGAGAGTGCATTTGAGTAAATGGTCCATTTTAGCATAAATTGCTCACCACTGTGGCCTCTGGGTGAGTAAATTACCACAATGCTGTATAGTCACGAACATGGCCATGCTCTCCCCCCTGAGTGTCAAAGTGAGCTCACAGCCATATACAGTGATTGGTAGCTTGTCACTAACCCATGGCCCCCTGGTGTTTGCATGCAGTCATTGCATTCAGCAGATCCTAGAGGCTGTGCTCCACTGCCACCAGATGGGCGTGGTCCACCGCGACCTCAAGGTAAGTAGACACACAATACAGATGAAGTAATCTCAAAAATCGTAGTCCCTCATTCCAACAAGTCTATGTTTTTACTTTTGTGTCCCCTTTCTCTGCTTTTGCTCCGACTTTTATGCTATAAATCCTCTTAAAATAATTTAACATGATCATTTCTTGCCGCTCGACTTCACTTGGAGATGTTGGTGGTCAGACTTTCTATTCAGACCTGGATTATTATCCATCCTGAGAGATCAGATCACATGTAGGGATGGGTTTTGTTGGAATAAAGATAAAATAAATTTCAAATGGGGAACCATTTGTTGTGACACTGTAAATAATCAGAGCTATAATGGATTCTACACGTGTCTGAAGAACATCTACCAAGAACGTCTAGGTGAGCTTAGATGTTTTAGTCACAACATTAGTGTGATTGTTACATCCACAGTGGTCTCGTTTCCGTCTCCTCTGCTGCCTTTTCTCACTGTACTTTGCTCCCCAACCTCTGGATTTGCCAATCAAATGAACCAGGTGTGTCTGAGGTTTGGTTTACCTTCTGCGATAATAAGCTCTCTCTTTGCATTTGCCGGCTGCCGCCTCTATGCCATCTGATTGCCGGTTGCCGGGCAGCTGCCACAGCTCGCTGCAGAAACACAAAGACAAAACAAATACAACCAAAACAAACAAGCACGCAGCAGACCAGAGGTGCTACGGGAAAGCACTGTAGGCCACTTTGTATATTTGTAGGTGTGTGTGTGTGATTTCATTTCTCAGAATGATGATTTTCAGCAGCACAGTGAAAAAATGCAAACACACATGAAAAGCACTTCATAGCTGCCCTCTGTAAGTTCTTGTAAAGCCTGATAGTTTATGCAAGAGTCTAGACACATGAATTCACCATGCTGTCATAAAGTGTTATAACGTTTTTTTAGAAGAGTATAGCACACACACACACAGGTTTGTAGAGCTGTTCTTCTTAGGACTCTGCATTGACTTCCATTCATTTGGCCCGCCCAAAAAAAACCTTATCACTGACCTTAACCATACCCTTAACCTATAACCTATATAGAAAAGAGTTTCTACCTCATTAGGACCAGGTTTTGGTTTTAATGGGGCCAATGTTCAAGCCAGAAAAGTCCTGAAGACACACAGTTCATTCTCAACTGACCCTGAGTGGCAGATAAATAAAGTAGAGCTTAAAAGAGAGGTAAAAAAGAAAATAAAAGTGTTGGCCTCTGCTGACAGTAATAATGATATGATTATGCAACACAAAGTAAACAGCAACACTGTACATGGATCAGCAACATTGCAATGGAAAATTAATAAGCTGAAATTAAAATAGACACACTTATTCACAAAAGGGAAAGTACATAGTTTCTTTGCAGTAGAAAAAAGTGAGCACCTCAGCTCTATAACCTCACCTTTAACACCTTATTCTAAATATCCAATAAAACAAAAGTTTAAAGAGCTGAAATTTCATCTATAATTAAAAGTCAAAAACATACCCGATGATACGTCATCAAAGAAAACTGTACATTGTTTGTACACTTTTGACAATGAACGCTGCCTGTGCATTTGTCAGAATCAGCATTAGTCCTCCAGACTGCAGCAGAACCCTTGGGCTGCTTTTGTAGGCCAGTAATTCTATTTACTTTATGGCTCGCAGTATTACACAGAATCCAATTACAGCCATTACACACACCAGCAGCAAGGACGCAGCATAAATCCTGATCAATCTGATATGAACTGTACTTTCTGCACACATACAGAATGTGTGTGTGTGTGTGTGTTACACAATCTGCACATCACCAGGTGTTAAAGCACACTGAGCAGCGTCCACACAGATCTGTGTCACACCATCTGTGGCATGATTTGAAGGCACTTTTTCCAAATGGATTCAGTTATTACTGAATCAAGGCGAAACACGGGTGTACCTCATGATATTCTACCATATTGATTTTCTTCTCATAGCCCCAGTGCTGTCACTTCTGAAGTTATAAAGAGTGAACCCAGAACCTGTAAGTGCAGATGCTACAGATGAATATTTCAGTTTTATCATCACAGTCCTGAAATTGTTATGTTCAAGGCATACACCGTACATAGAAATTAATGTAGTTTTCTTGTTTGCATCCTGAAGCCAACCAGGAAATAAGAATACATTGAATAGCCACTAGGAGGCGACAGGTTGCAAAAAGAATTGTTTGAATGCATTGAACATTTTCCCTTTGGAGTTAATTTTCTCAATTTGTAGTTTTGTAGAAATTGAGAACGGAACATGACATAAATTTTGTGGATCATGTTCTTGTTTAGAGAAAAGTAGAAGATAAAGTAAAGCACATATGAGTGGACACGAGTGTGATTGACAGTTGGTATTATCCAATGGGAGCCTAGTTGTGGGTGAAGTCTGTAGACTTTTGAGAAGTTCAGAGTCCTGTTGTTAAATCAGTGCTCGATTCAGTAACAACTCAATTGTAGATTTCCTGAATGTCACTTCTGATTCGGTGACATTTGAAGAACAATGACCTGCATGGATGTGATTCTACAGTGAAAGTGCCTGGAATGACAAAATGGAAAACTTTCTTTCCTTTTTTGACAAAACCTTCCTTTTTTGTCCTTCATTTGACCCTTTTGCCAATCCTCCAGGTCACATGGTTGTTTTCCAGGGATTGCATTGGGTGTTTGTTGTGGGTTACAGTGGAGAATATCAGGGTCCAATGTTTGCAATGACTGCATGATGTTAATGAATGCATTTAGCCAATGTCCTCCTCCCTTTAAACCTTTTCTTCCTCCCCACCACACCACACAGCATGCCCTACTCTTCTGCACGTCTCAGAATTTGCACATTTCTCCACTTCTGACTGCTTCAGAATCCCTGTAAATGCAGTTTTTTCTGATAAAATGATTTTCTTTCATGTTCAATGAAAGGCATGTGTGATGCCCTCTGGAATAAATAGAACAAACTGTATGTGTTGATGATGTGTAGGCTGTGTATCATGAGCGATATAAGCCATAATTCATTCCGCATACATTTATTCTGCTCTCCTCCACACTTATTTTTAACAGATCGGTGCATATACTGTATGACACTGTGTGTCTTAACTAAATATGTAAACTAAACAACATACACTATATGTGAGTGGGTAGTTGAGGGATTTTTAATTATATTGGCTAAGGAACAGTTCCTTTGGAGTCCCATTTAGCATCCTCAGTTTCAGGGTGCAAACTGGTTCACTGACACACTATTCTGACTTGCATGAACTGTACAGAGCCATTGTTAATCTGATTAGTATCACTTCTGCTTTTCCTGCTGAAACATGCCACAATGGCTGCTGTGGAAAAGGCCCTCTGGAGCGGGTTCTTGACCATTTTAAAGGATTCCTGATTATGACTTTTTGTCAGTACCTTAATGTAAAATCAGAGCAGCAGAATTTGATCTTGATTATTGATCTTAAAATTATTTACTATGGTAAGTAGGGAGATTATTTTTTTCAGATCGTGTTTCAGTGTGACAGCAAAATACAAATTACATTATACATCTATATAATGTGGATTTACAAACACAGAATGCCTGAGTAAAACTATACAAACATCTGAAATAAAGTAATTCACAGTGTGTGACAGGCTCAGAATGAATTATGGCTTGCTCTATGTCTCATAGCATACAGTATATGCAGGGAGCACACTGCTCTGTAGAAAAGTAGGTGTAATTGTTGCAGAATAATTTCTTTTCAACCGCAGCACGCTCCTCTTTTGTTGTGATTATGTTTCACTTCAGTCACTTTGAATAATTTCCTGCTCTCAGAATGTCAACAAATACATTATTCATGTTGTCTGAATGTTTACCAAAGCTCCGCCCCCCCAAACTCCCCTGCTCTTCGTGCTTGCTTGAGTTATAGTCATGAGTCACTGTACGCCAATGGAAGCTGAGCCAAATACAACTGACTGTCTCAAATATGTTGTTCCTTTAACTCCAAGCCGGAGAATTTGCTCCTAGCCAGCAAGTTGAAGGGGGCAGCAGTTAAACTGGCCGACTTCGGCCTGGCAATCGAAGTGCAGGGAGACCAGCAGGCATGGTTTGGTAAGTACACATCATTTTTACAGCTTTTTAGTCTTTTAAATAACATCGCATATGCGTTTTATGTTTTAAATGATCTAGTTCACAGTGTCTTTAAAATGGAACAAATCCATTTTTTGTCCCAGTTTTTACTTTTTTAATGCCTAAATCGAGTTATCTAGAGTTTTTAATCATTCAGAGCCTAAACTAAGTCCCTGGTTACACCTGTCTGAAGGGACTGGGTGTGTCACTGCTCCTGGCTCTTACATCAGTCTGGATTGGACAGATGTCAGGCCTATTTCTCTCTTTCTATTCCCCATAGAACAGTGGAATAATTGGTCTGTTCCCTCAGTTCCAGCCTTGCACTGTGTTGTGACTTTAATACTACTTGTTGTATGTTTCATTGCCCCGAGGGTCTGCTGGTGCTTTGAGCTTTAAAACTAGGCTGCGGTGGTGAGGTTTAGTGCGTGTGTGTTGCAGGTTTTGCTGGAACTCCAGGGTACCTGTCTCCAGAGGTGCTGAGGAAAGATCCCTACGGCAAGCCAGTGGACATGTGGGCGTGTGGTAAGATTTTTTTTTTTTTTGCTCCTCATTTTCATCCCAGTGAAGCAGGTGCTTGTTATTAGTTGCACACAAATCCTGTGGTCTGAAACGTTCAGTCACTTGGACGACCATTACTTTAAGCAGCAGAAGTTTTGTAGCAGATGCTCATTTTGCAGTACCCAAGGGGCTTTTACACAGACAGCACAGATGAGTTTTTTAAATGTGTTTACCTGACAAATTAATCCTTTGTGTTAGTTCATGTGGGACATGGTAGTCGTACGCCCCAAGTGTAATCAGCTGACTAGAATCTCGCCAGCGTTTCCTATACTTTAACAAATTTGTGGCAGGCTGCCACAGAATCAACAGTGACAACCACAAATTGATTCTGTATTTCTTTAAACGCGATTTAAAAACACAACGCACTGTTTGGTACATGCATGCAGCCAGTATCAAACAATAACTTGAAATCCTTGAGTCCCTTGACTGTTCTTGAAAACTGTCATAAATAGACAAAGGTCATTGAAAGTGCTTGACATTTGTGCAAGAAGTTAATTTGTCTCTCTCCACCGTTGACAATTAACGTGTAATGTTAAGCAAGAGAGCGCAGATGACGTGAGGCCTGGGAAATGCAAATTCCAAGATTTCAGTCTGACCCGAGAAAATGACAGAGACTGTCTTGCCCAAGATCCCAAGTACAATCAGTTGTCCATATTCAAAGCGTGCTACAATTCAATTCAAAAGTGGACACTATGGGTGAAGCGGTCCTTAGTTAAGCTGTGTGAGCACATTCGGTCCTTAAATCTTAGGGAATTTCACTGGAAATTTCTTGAAAAGTCCTTGAATTTGATGTCAACCAAGGTGTGGGAACCCTGACACCAAGGCGTGTGTCTGTATGTACCACAGAGGAGAACAGAGGGCTCTGACCTCCTGAATTAATCATTGCTCACGCTTATTACACACACTTGTGACGGGCCAGGCCACATGGGCCTGGGATGTACACACACACATGCAAAAAACACACACTCCTGCTGCTTTCCACACACACCTGTATACTGACTCACCAGCTGCACAAAAACAATGGCCTTGTTGTGTTTGTGGCCACTGTTAGATAGAGGACCTTTCATGTTTTCCTGGCAACCAGCCTGCCAATCAGAACCCTCCATCCCTGGTAACAGCAGTAAAATCAGGCACTTGGTTTCTGTTTATATTATACAAACACACTGATCTATACTTAGACATCATGCAGGTTTATTCGTGTCTCTCTTTATTTCTCACTTCACAGACTGTCAGGGCAAAGTTAGGATTGTGATATTTCGGTTATTAACTTTGCGGTCTGTGGTATGTGTATGTGTGTGTAGGTGTGATCCTCTACATCCTCCTGGTGGGCTATCCTCCATTTTGGGATGAAGACCAGCACAGACTCTACCAGCAGATTAAAGCCGGAGCCTATGATGTGAGTGGATACATTTACAAGTGCTAAATGCAAAATTGAGAAGCACCATGAGCACAAACACAGTCATGATTGTGTATGTGTGTATGTGTTTTGGCCAGACAGAAAGGAAAACAAAACATGGAGAGACGTGAAATTTTAGTGATGCATAAATTTACCTACGAGTCCAGGAGAACATGACTTTTCTCTGGAAGTAAATCCAGAGGGTTAGCTTTAGCTGGAGGCTTTGAACTACTTTCTGCTTCTGCTGTGGACATAGTTATCCACTGGGTTTTTTTTTTCCGTTCAAGTTAAACTTGTGAACTTGTAACTGCGACATGGAAAGTTATGTAGAGGACATCCTGAACTTGGAGATTTCAGAAAACTTAGAGTTAAAAAAAGAAACAGTGGACAGAAGATCCTGTACTCTGTCTAACTTGCAACATTTGGGTTGACTTGACCTTCAGCAGGTTAATGGCATTTGCTGACACACCTGTTTCTCAACTCACTCGTTTTAGAGGAAAATGTAAAGTTAGCAGGTCATGGCAGAGCTTGACAAGGTGGCTCCTTAAGAATTCATGAACAACCCATAAATGTAAGAGTTGATTTTCTCCTTTCTTCACTAGCAACAAGATATATTTTATTAATTATTACAACATTTTTTTTGGTTTGCAGTACAATTATTAACATTTATACTTGTTACTCAGAGCTGTAAAATGTACAGAATGATCTTGATTATGATAACTGTAACAAAATACATCAAAATTGGGATTCATAGGTGCTTATTTCTTGAGTGTGTTTATTATCAGTGTTCAGCAATTCTGAAGGTATTTACATGCAACAAGCAGAAGGTTTTAAAAAACAAACATGATGACAAACAGCGAAGGAGATTGACAGTAAAGATCAGCTTGTGATTATAACTTATATTTACCAAGATACTGTTTGTTCCCTAATGTCTTGTAGGCCTAAAAGTTACATATCAGTCCTTTACAGCTAGGTAGTGAAGTGATGTCTTTTTCTTTAACCTTGTTCTAAACTTGATCATTTGTTTGTCTCCACTGGTCCTTGTCGCCTCTTTCAAAAGAGTGTTGAGCGATGTCCAACTGATTAGCAACGTGATGATTTTACAGTAAATAAATCACGACATACAAGAAGGTTTTGTAGCTTCTTAATGTGGGTAAAGACGCTTTCAACATTCGCCGTGGTGTCTCTTTCTTTCAAACAGTTCCCGTCCCCTGAGTGGGACACAGTGACTCCAGAGGCCAAAGACCTGATCAACAAGATGCTGACCATTAATCCAGCCAAGAGAGTCACTGCCACAGATGCTCTCAAACACCCGTGGATCTGTGTAGGTCACCATTTCTACCTCTTGTGTGTAGTTTTTTGAAAGCAGAATTTATCACGAAAGTCACAAAGTCACGCTTCTGTCTCTGTGTTCACAGCAACGCTCCACTGTGGCGTCCATGATGCACAGACAGGAGACTGTGGAGTGCCTGAAGAAGTTCAACGCCAGAAGGAAACTCAAGGTTAGTAACGACAGATGCTACTGAACAAGATGGGCCAAATCCTGTTTTTATTCCAGGAAAGAGGAAGTAGTCAAATAGCTGCTCCTTTTGTCAACACATCCAATATGAATAATTCAGCTCATACAGGATTCAGCCACTAGAGAACTGACTGAAGCATTATTCCTGTATTTAAATCACTTATCTGGCTCTCAATTCAACAGAGAATTCACTTTAAATAGTAGTTTTTAAAGCATTGTATCCCATCAGACCTTTTAGATCTTTCAACAGAGGGTTCTGGGTGTTGAATAGGGATGGAGTAATATAATTTTATCTGAATAATGATTTTCATGCCTCAAGAGGGAGTCTACATCTGTTGAGTCATTCTAATCGAAGAGGCTTGTTTTAAAATGATTAAACCATATTTTCAAAATTATCACATTAATATTGTGACTTGCAATTATTTTTGGTAATCATGACATGACACTTTTTAAAGTTACCCAATGCCTTCTGTGGATCATTGTCTAATCATTAACTTTTCAGCGTATGTAAACATAATAGTCCGTTTGTTTCTTCACAGGGTGCTATACTGACAACCATGCTCGCCACTCGCAACTTCTCAGGTAGGAATCAACCAGTTATGTAGCTAATACAAAAAAAACCTGTAAAACCTAAACTATCCCTTAAAGTATGAGACAGTCCAACTTGTTGTCCTCCTCAACAAAATGACCTTAATTTTTTTTTGGGGGGGAGGGGTTCCCTCTCACCTCCTTGTCTCTGTTTTTATTATATTTTTCTTTTGTTGAAGATGTTTTTCTGTGACGTGCTGATGAATGACTGTATGCACCAATAAAGTCCTGTCTTCAGGTTAAATTGAAAGGACAAAAAATTTAAACCCAGTCTAAACCCGTTTCTTATGTCTGAACATTAAACCTAAGTAACATGTGTACTGTCAGTTGCCTTCAGAGAATGTCCGTGCAAACATGGCACCAGTGTTCACCTTTTGTTTTTCTTCCTTCCTCCTCTTGTGTGGTAACTGGTGTGTAAGGTAAGAGTCCGTGGTGTAGTTGACACTTCTCCTCAGTGTCTAACTACACTGTCAGGTTTGATTCTGAGGCATGGCACGACTGCTAAAGCACCCCGACAATGCTTTCAGCTGACTCAGCGTGTCTGTTCGTGGTCATATTGGAGGAAAAAGTCCATCATGGTCTGATCTCATGTGCCATTTCGGTCAGTTAAACACACACAGCATGTAGGTTCTGCCACTAGAGGTCTCTCATTCAAAACAGAAACAAAAGACTAGTTTGATAATGTTGGGAAGATCATGGAAATTGTAGTCTTCACCTCTTTTGCTGCTGGAAATCTATCAACATAACCTTTCACTGTTTCAAACACTGCAGAGCAAACTAAATTTGTGTACTTAGCCAGGTAGAGGTAGCAATCATAAAGGAACTGGAGCCAAATTGAGTTTTGGTGCTAGTGCTACTTTAAAACTGCAGAAGGCAGGTGTTTTTTGACTCAGTAAAACATCTTTCCGGTGCATTTAGCATCATTTCCAAAACATTTTCATCAAATGTTTGGAAATACCACTTCTATCCTCAACCAAGGTTCTCCATATCAAATTTAAGACCTTTTTTAATATCACTAAGAATAGAAGTCATTGCAATCTGCATGACTTTGATAGATTAAAGGATATAATGAGTAGTCAGTGTGGATTACAAGTTTTAGACAATGTTATGTTGCCTGATAAACAAATATCATAATGTCTCTTATAAAACTTACATATCTTATTTCCTGAACACATATTAAACAATCAGTTTCAGAAATACTTTCCTATAATCTGAAACATTATCTAATCTGTAATCCTATAATACTTTTGTATGCTTTCATTTCAATGATGAAAGATGACACTGAGCAACCTCTCCATATCTATTTATCTTGTTTTATTCAATTTATTGTTCGGCTCTTTTATAGAATCTTACTTTTTTTAGCTTTCTTTGCAGAGTTACTTGATTCACATTTTGCTAAAAGGTTATAATGGAATCATTTTGTACATTTCACTCAGGAACACTTTCCTCCAGTATGGCTGCTAATAGATAGCCAATGTCATTGAAAAGCAACTCTCAGCTAATAAACATGCACATGTCTTTGGTTCGACAAATCACTCCTGCTACTGAAACCCCTCACTTTTATCGAGGAAGAATAAAAACACTCTGAACTCCTTGTTTTGCTCTCCCTACCTCCCCCACTCATCTTTTCTTTCTCTCACTGGCTTTCCCTGCATGTTCACTTCAAGGTTGGTGGTTTTTCACCTGCCAGCAAGAAAAAACACAATCTCCTCTCACATGATTCCAGTCCTTCTAACAAACCCAAGGTGTTTGTCTTTTTTCTGGCGTGTTTGAGATAAAACACACAAGTGCCTGTGTGAAAGTTGGCAGAGAAAGAAAGAGGGAAGCTAAAAAGCTCAATTTTCTCGGACACTTAATGTGCCGACTCCTCAGCACTGCTGCCACTGTCTCTTATAGTCTCATGTGATGAATCTAATTTCATGTTCCAGACTAATGATCCGCTAAGTTTTATTTCATCTCCTGACTTGATTTGCATTTTTTTTTTCTTCTGCTTCCAATTCTAGCAGTGCCCACTTTGAGGTTGCTGGTAATTGGGCAGCCTTGAATAGACCTTATGCATGTGTGTGTTTGTGTGTGTGTGTTTGCATGTGTTAATTCCAGCTGGCCACTGATTTCCCTCTATTGTTGTCTGTTTTCTCAACAGCAGCCAAGAGCCTGCTGAACAAAAAACCGGATGGTGTCAAAGTAAGTCCAGTCTCTTTTCATTTCCTGTCCTGTACGACACACTGTTTTCGCACAGTGTGGAACTTTTGGACTCATTTCAAATGTTCTTCCTCGAGTTTTGTTGGACTGTCATTGGTAAAATACAGGAGCATGAATTATATCAGGAAACTTCCTATTATAGTGTTTTCTTTTTGACCAGAAACAGTCATGTGGATACTTCGCTGTACATTTTCACTCAAAATTTGCTTTGAAGAAAATGGTTCGCAAATCTGATTATAGCAGATTTTATTAATGTGACACGTTGTATGGGCATTTATTGGTCTTTAATAAAAATGTGTGTTATTTAATTAGGGCTGTCTATTGATAAGAGATTACAATACACTGGGATAGTGAAAGCAACTCCTGCTGTATTGTGATTTTCCCACAGAATTGTTTTAATTTAAGGAAAACTCTCATTAGAAAGATAATAATGTTTTATGCATAAACAACACTGTTTTATTTTTCTATTGAGAGGAATGGAAGGAGTCGGCCGAAAGCCCACTGCCAACTAGTGGCACAACACAAAACCACTGTCAACAATATCTGCAATATATTAATACAGCACTTTAAAGAAACAATACAGTAGCTCACCATATGGCATATGGCAAACTTTTAGTGTGACTGTATTTTCTACGACCCTTTCTTACTGAGATTTAAAGCTGCAGTCAATAAACTTTGGCCACTTGGGGGCAGGAAACCTGAGAGACACACAGCATTCACCCTTTTTCTGTTAACATTCAGGTTTACACTCATCAAATTACCATTCCTTTGAATTCATTTCTCCCTTCAGCAAATATATAGAGCCTCAATTCTCTCTTGCCTTTTTGCTCGGCTTTATTCTCCACCAGCTCCTGGGAAAAGTTACCTAGTTGTTTTAGATGCAAAAAGCTCCACTGTGCTCACCAGCTCACCTCTAACTGTGTCTGTTTGATGTTAAGCTGATGGAGCAGTCTGTCAAAGCCTGTTCTCCTAAAAAAAGACATCTATTTGAATCAGGGTTAACATGTCAGAGTAAGAGAGTTGACTCAATATGACGGTGTCAATATGATGTGAAACCCAAACAATGAATGTGAAAAAAACAGAACTTTTTCCTCTCTTCTCTTTCAAAGTTTCATGATGACTTTAACTCTGGCTTTGACTTATTTTCTCTTCCCCCTTTAATCTCAGCTGCCTGAATGACTAATGTGTTTTTCTGTGGCAGTTGGTGACATTATTCTCTTAGTGCTTTCCAATGTGCGCTCTTATTAACCAAACACAAGGCTGTGTGTGATCATTAAAGGTACTTAAGTGATTAGTCTACTTATTATTTATGTTATGGAATTAGAATGAGTCTATTTATTATAGACTGTCAATTTTGTATGATATTCCAACAAATGAGCCTCAGCAAAAGCCCATTAATCCGCTCTACATTTTTATTCCTTCTGGGTTTATGTTTTTGGGTTGTCATTCCATCTGCCCTATTATTGTGGATGTGAAATCTCAAGAATGTCTGGAGGGAATCCTTTCAAATTTGGCAAAAATGTTCTCTTGGAACCAAGAATGAACTGATTTTATTTTGGTGGTCTCAGTCCGAGGTCACAGTAACCTCACATAACATGTTTGTGGCATATGTCCATTCAAGATATGGACTTTTGCATTTGTTACTCTGTAAGTGAGTGTGGCTTATACAGTTATACTTGGGTTCATGAACTGTCTTGCTGTGTTGTCCTTCCTGCTTACCCAAGAAAAGGAAGATGGACAGCTCAGAACATTTGAGGGTAGGCCTGAGTTTGTTCATGGTAGTTAGCAGTAGTTAAAAACAAACAAAAATAAACCTTGTGTTTAAATTCCACCAAATAGCTGCACAGAGATAAAGGCTGGAGAGTCACTGTCTGACTGAACAGACTGGGAAAACATTAACGCACAATGTTGACGTTACACCCAATGAGACACTGGAATGTTCTGATAACAATTAAAATCTATAGGCTATCACCCACTCTCTGGTCAGGGTTCTGGCTACTGTTTATCTTGTATTCTGTTTTCATTTATTATCTTGGGGTAACTTGAATTTTAAATGTTAGATATGGCGGTTTTTACTTTTTGTTTATGGTATTTTTTAGAATCCACGTATTTCAAATTAATAGAAACTAAATGTGTGCGTGCATTGGGGGAAAAAAAATCATATAAAGCATAACCAAATACATTAAAGTTGCTGTCAGTGAAATCCTTTACATCTGTGCTAAATAGCTCGTATTTTGACAGCTACAGTATAACTGACCTAAAGTGTTGGATCAGACAGTAGATCTAGGAGCAAATATCCAAAGAACAGAAAATCTCATATATATATATATATGCTGTATATATAGTCTGAGCTGTTTTCTGGATCCAAAGCATTTTCAAAATTAGAAAAATCAAACTCCTGTGCCCTCATACCTACCTGCGTAAAATAGAACCAAATGTTGTAGCAATACAGGTAAAATAATGTGTTACATAGTGCCATAGTATTCATAGTGGACTCATAGTAGATGTAGTTTCATACTGTTTTAAAATAACCCCAGTCAACCCCCAAAAAACAGCCCTAAAACCAACAGATGTAGAGTAGGGTAGTGATGGAAATAATGTTTGGGAAGGATGGAGAAAAATGGAATAGAAATGGGCCTTTAGTCCTGCCAAAGTGTTTTATCTGAGGGGATTACTTGTCATATTCAGGCCATATGGCATGTACTGTAATCTCCTCAACTGTTTCATTGTGGAACCTCGTGCCAAGTAACAACCCTGTCAAAATAAATTAGACTTTTATCGTGCAAAGTAAGAACTTTTTAGCATGAAAGCAAAAACATGATGTCATCAGAATAACATCCGGAGAATTGAGTCCAGACATTCTCTGGAGCTTACTGGTCATATATGAAGAACTCTGCGGTTGATATATATATGATATATATGTTGAAAGTACTACATCATGTGTTATGGAGAGCAAGCTGCACTCACTCACCAGGTAGATGTCAGTGCAGAGTTTCATCTGGTTCATTAATCTTCTGCAGAGTAATTGGGTCATTAGTTTTACTCCAGACTGTCATTATGTTTTCATCTACCTCGGCTAACAGGCAGACCTCTGAGGAGAAGCCTCCAACTCAATTTGTTCACTCGTCATAAAATCTGCAGATTTCTCAATGGTTTTATTTGATGACCGTGTTCAGCCCCAACTCTGAAGCTGATCCAGTCTGTGCTGGATCTCTGCATCATTCAGCTGTGACTCCCTGACAGAAACTCTGGAAGCACAGCGTTCCACTTTTCCCTCCACAGCAACTGCTCGCATTAGTGTTTGGACACTAAGCCTTGTCACTTCTGCCCTGTCCCGCCTGTCTACCTGTCT
Source organism: Brachirus orientalis (assembly GCA_016785285.1). Lineage (NCBI taxonomy): Eukaryota > Metazoa > Chordata > Actinopteri > Pleuronectiformes > Soleidae > Brachirus > Brachirus orientalis. Next base: position 1,893,988 of record JAFBJR010000395.1, read on the forward strand.
CTCCACTCTGTCCCTCCAGATCAACAACAAGGCCAATGTGGTCACCAGCCCCAAAGAGCCTGTCCCCACTCCTGCTCTGGTACACTGTCTGTCTGCCTTGCTGCGTGTGTGTTTGTGTGCATGACTGTCAAACTGTCCATCTGTTGAAATACATGGATTTCTCTTTAATGTCCATTTGGTGTTTTATTTCTCCATAGAGCCCACAATTGTCTTTTGTAGTGTAACATGAGCTTGTCCACAAACAAAAGGATTGTTTTATTGCATTGCCATGTTGCTGCACATGGGCTACATTCTCCTTTGTTGTTGATGATGACTGTAATGGCAATACTGGGGTCATTGCATGTCAGCTGTTGTCACATAAAAGTCTTTGTTGTCAGATTTAATGGTGACAACAATGGCTTGTTATCAGACTGAAGCGTGTATTTTTACAGTGTGTTTTGAAAAGTAGTAAACAGTAAATAACCATCTGAAAAGAACTGAAAATCAGCTTGAATTTCAAGGTTAATGGACTTTTTCACGTCGTAATGTGTAGTTTGTAGTGGCTCATAGTCGACCATGCTGCAGAAGTTTAAGCATAGTAATTAGATGTTTCACATTTTAGATATTTTGTCATTAGCTTGTTTATACAAGAGGTGAAAAAGAGCATTTGTTTAAGTCCTGGTGCCTTCAAATGTCGTGTTTGTAATGTAAATGAGATGAGACCATGTGTCGTTTCTGAAAACTCAGGGATTAAATTTGTGAGGTTCCTGCTGACTACGCAGATTTAAATTCATATTTTTAGTAAATGGTGAGGTCAAATAATGTAATTTCACTTGTGTAGACTTCAGAATTGCTTAATTTGTCTTAGGAAAACTTTTTCCATTCCCTTGCTTGCACCATTTGAAAGCAAAGCATGTCTTGTACAAAAAGCTGTACACTCGCTTTAAAGAAATGCTGGCTAACATTTTTACAGCTCAGTAATTTTCATGTATTTTGTTTGTAAAGTCTGTGCACAAATTTGAATTTTAAGCGTACACAGTTGCTGGGCTGGCAAATCTGTCAAAAATTATAAATTATTGTTTGTAGAAATGAAATACATTAGGTACATTTGTAAATTTTTGGGATATTGGTAGGTGTTTTTCACTGCTGGAAAGAAAGTGGAACTGCTTAAATCATTTAGCTGTTTTTAACAGATTCTATTGTCCTTGATCATCTCTCAGTCGTACAGCACAAGTGTACGGCAAATAGTTTTGTAATAGCATAAATCTTAACTACATTCTTCTGGTAACATTTTAGTTGATTTATTAAATTCAGTATTTATTGGTTATTGATTACTGACTATAAAGTTGTATGTGATTACATCTTAACCTTCCATTAGTGTAGCTGCTGAAAACAGTTTATAGTCTACGGCTGTTTGAAAGGAAAGATGGATACGGAGTTTATGGAGCAGGTCATTTACCACGGTGTCTGTGTTTGATGTCTTTGCAAGAAAGATTTTACCTGCTGTTCAGGGAACTGTCACAACACCCCATCTGTCTGTGATCGTTCTGTGGTGAAGCTGTAGTGATGTTGTTCTTTGTGCCACCTTCATTTCCCCCCTCATCAGATGGCAAATCTGTAAAATTTCCCTTACTTCCTTCACCACTTTTACGTCTCTTCCTTTTCTTTCCCTGTACGTTTCTGTCCAACTTTCTTCCTAACTCACTTTTTGTCCTGCATCAACCTCTCCAATCAGGAGCCTCAAACCACTGTTATCCACAACCCAGCTGATGGAAACAAGGTATACAGCTGATCGGGTGCTCGTCTGAGGCTGTAGTCTGCTGCTGCTGACGTGTGCACCATTTAGAATAGTGCCTTGATGTCGTTCCTTCAAATATGCGTGTGTGTGTGTGTGGTTGTTCTTGAAGTTAAACATGTCAAGCGAGAGTGAACAAGACAATATGGACTCATATTGCATGCCGTCATCAACTGCATGTCATTACTTAACCTTATCATCTGAGAAATACAGTTTTACATATCTTTCTCTATATTAGATTTTTTTCAAAAAAAAAAGGATTATGTGTAAACTAATTTGCCAAAGATTGAGACTGTTGATGAGCATGTGCTGCCATCGTCATGGTAACCTCACAGTCACTGTCATCATTGTGTGACCAAGGGATTATGCATGCTGCTACTGGAACATAATAAAGTGTTTATTCCAAAGCCAAATCCCGAACAGAATAGCCTGGAGCCGATTGATTTGTTTCTATATATGGTTCTATACATAATAATGTATAATCCATAAGATGGAACATAAGTGCATGCTTGTGTATTTTTGGTTTTGTGCAGTGACATTATGATGTTGCAGCTCATAGTGAAGCCTAAAGTGTTTTTGTGCATAGTATATACGAAGTGAGCATTGAGCTGTTCGCTTAATCCATCACTTCCGTGCAACTTCCTGTTGGTTTAGTGTGTGTGTTTGCTGAATAGGATATTTGTGCATCCATGAGGACTATTGTACAAGTAACATACAATTTAAATCAAAGGGACATTTCTGTTTAACTTTTTTCATCATCGTCCTTGTCGACAACACTTGTACAATGTTTCCTTCAAGTGTTTTAATTAAGCTTTATTACATTAAGTAAAAGCAGTGCTTCAAAGCCATAGAATAATAGTAAAGTATTAATTAAAAGGGGCTACATCCATAGTACTACATTGCATGTGCCGGGATAAAAAGGAAGCAGATTGATCCTCTGCATTTGTTTGTGCTTAGTTCCAGAAAGTACAACCAAAGAAAAACAACAGTTTTTGTAAAATAAGAGCGGGGGATTTCCAACAAATTATGTCAAATGACGACTAATCAGGAAGTAACTTTATTTTCTAAACGTGCCTGTTTGTTTTTCTGCCTGTCCTGAGTAAAATGCAGCCAAGGAGTTTTCAAACTCCTCCTGTTTCAGATGCTTCAGGTGTAAACGTAGCCAATCCAGACATGTAGTAGTGTGGATGTAGAGTTGAGAGTGTGTCGTCAGTTCTAGGATGAAATAAAGACAGTAGATGAAAGCAGCGGTGACAGCAGTATGTGACAGGGTGAGCGCTCAGTGTCCCGTCTCCTCAGCTTGTTTGTGCTCAGTCGTCAGCCTGCTTATACTCACTGGTTTTTATGTGTCGTCTCACAGGAGTCCAGTGAGAGTGCCAACACTACCATCGAGGATGAGGACGTGAGAGGTAGGCAGATTCAAACCAACAGATACTCACTCTTCTTCTCTTTACAGGACTTGAATGTCACGCATCTTTTTCTTCTTTGGTTCACTGATTCATGTCATTACTAGTTTTTAAACTAACCATTAAATGGATGTGACTGTTGCATGAATGTTTTGCATGTTGTATTGAAGTGTTGCCATGTTTCTTTTCCCATCATCCAAGTTGCTTCATGTTTTAGTGTAATGGTTGACCTCCTCTTTTTTTTTTGGGTTTATGTCCGGTATTGATTGCCCAACAGTTCTTGGAATTATGGGCCTGTACACACCAGAACAAGTTTAGGAGACTCTACTAAAGTTTTGTATTATATCAGCTTTTTATTCTCATAGAATCTGCATTCTGGGAGCCCGTACATGCATAAACGGATCCCAGAAAACACCTCACCTTGCGTTTCCTTGTACATAACCAATACCCACCTTTATCACAGACCCACCTCTCTGTTGGTCTTGCTTTTGCATTTGCTACTCTATCACCATCTTTGGTGTTATAATCACCTTATTTTGTTTGGAGTTTGTATATGACATTGTCTGTGGCTTCATCACAGCGCCACATACAGGCCTGGCATATGTACTACATGTAGGACATTTCTTAATACAAGATATTTCAAGATATTGGTTAAAGAAAACGTTTTAAAAACAAATAAGAAAAAAAATTATATAAGAAAGGAAAGGAAAGTTCTGTTTCTGTGTGGCTGATGTCGACTGGTCACCAAGAGCCTGACTTCAAGACTTCAGGAGGGCAAGGTTCCTTTTTCTGGACTGTAAATTAGTCCATGCATTGTTATGTAGTTGAAACAAAATCCATAAAAGTATTGTCTGTTATTGTAGCAGGATAAATTAGTGGAACAGTTGGAACATTGCTCTCTTACGCCCATGCATAGATCTGAGCCTGCAGCCCAGATATAAGCTTCACACAGAGAGAGATTAGGACACTGTGTTGGCTGCAATCAGGAATCTTACAAAACACAAAGATGCCTTGTTGTTCTGGTGACATCCAACGTAAAAATAAGTGGTAAAAGTTTATATGTGCTCTCGACAAACAGGGAGAAATAAACAAGATGATCCGGGCACCGTGAAGATAAAGCTCTGGTCTTTTTTTAAAATTCTAAACTGCTAATATCATAAATTTACCACCTAATCATAATCAGCCATTTCAAAAACATAATTTTCCAACCTTTATTCTGCTGAGTCATACTTAACATTACTCATTTAAAATGTTGCAGCTTTTTATTTTTTTCTTTTAGTCTGCTCCTAGTTAATTATTTGTGATGTTTTCTTGTTTTGTGGGTTCTTTTGGATTTCTTCTTTTCTTTTTCCATTTTCTGATACAATGGTTTTGATACCAAGCATCATATCAGCTCAAACTTATTAACAGACAGACAACAAAAATATTTTCTTACCTAATTATCAACACCAGACAACCAGAAAGGGTCACAGGACTGAGGTACTCATGATTTAAGTCAACATTTTTCTGATGATTTTGTGTATTATTTGGGAGTGGTTATTCCCCTGAAGCCCAATAGAGGCGACATTTAGTTTAACACCAAGCAACCAAACATCTGCAGAGAGCAAAGTACAATAGTATAAAATGGAAGGACCTCTGATTGTCTTTAGCAAAGTCAATATTTAAGACAATCTGTTTAAACTGTCCAAAGACCCTAATTGATTTGTGATTGTGTGTCTCTCTGCCTGTGTCGTGTGATTATTCTTTACAGTATTGACCTTTGATAGGACAGAAAATCTTTCAGACAAATCCGAGTTTGTCCGCATTGGCAGCATCTTACAAAGAATTTTCTCATTCCTCGGGCTCGTCACATTCATCTTTCCCCTCACTATGTGTGCAATCATGCTTCCAGTACATACACCGGGCCATTAAGGGATAAGCCTGTCTCCTTTATAATGACCTCCATTGTTATTCGTAGCCGATGGGGACATCATTCCTCAATGTTCCAGTAACCTGATTCAGTTGGGCTTTGAAATTGCTCTACTTATTACAGTGTTCACAAAAATGTGCTCAGTTTTGTGAGATTAAGACGGTTTCTCCCCCTCATCACTTCTTCCCTCTGTTATTATGATGTGATCGTGCTGCTGGTCTGTCCCACATTTTTGTTTCTCAGCCAGACTTTGAGCAACAAAGAGGCTTAATGAAGAAATCTTTATGAATTTAAGGGGATTTTTTTTAATCATGGCATCTTTTGTGGTGATGACAGTGGCTCTTTTGTGGAGGAGCTAGAGGCAGAATTAAAAAAACTATGGAATTTCAATGAGGGCATGTCCAATTCATATATAGCTACTGTACATGAATGTGGACAGTTCTTTTCTGTCTGTTTTATTTCCTCCATGCTAAATGGAAGTGGGGAGCTTCTTCACTGGAAGAACATGATTGAAAAACCTTTATAAGCTGCGTCTCAAATCAGTGGACGCTTCCTTTAGAGGCTGCATTTGAAGACGGATTGTCTTGAGTGTCATGACTCCTAATTCGTCTTTCCTTCAATACCCAGTGTGACCCAGGATTCATTGCAGGCCAGAGACGATTGATTGGTGTCCAATGTCAAAACCTACTTCTTTTTCTTTTTTTTAATTCATTTTAAAATAACTTTTTTACTTTTGTATCATGTTACATGCCGTTAAAGATAGCTGCCATGTCCAGTTGCAGTTCTGTTGCTAAGCAACATTAGTTACATGATAGACAAATCTCACAAAGGCTGTTCAGCCTCTGCAGTCTACACAGCCAACAAAAGGTGCTTGCTCTCATGGCCTGTGTAGACTGCATTTCCCTGAATTGAGACTTGGAGGTACTGGAAGAAAGAGGACGCTGGAAACGGATTATGAAACTGCTCTACATCGTCATGGTCGTCTCCGGGTTAAGAAAGTAAAGTCAGACTATCACATGTGTTTGTAGCTGTATGTAATAAAATGTGTATCATCCCATTTCTGCTGCAGCAATTAGACAGTTGCGTAGAGTAGATGACACTGATGCTTTTCATGACTCAAAGCTAAAACCTTTAATATTTATCCATAAGGCTCATTTGTCATTGGTATCAGTGTTTACCTGAGGAGAGGTATCATCTTTTCATTTATTTCATTGATTCCATGTTTTTCATTTGACATTTTCTTCTCATTCTTCCTTCACTCTGCTGGTCTCAGCGCACTCCCCTCACTGCAGTTCCCAAATCTACCACTTAAAACACTTAGATCAATCTACCTCTCGCTGCCATCTCTCCTCCTCTCTCTCCTCCTCCTCCTCCTCCTCCTCCTGGTCTTCCTCCTGCTGGTATTCTCCCAGCATTTGGCCCAGTGGTGAGGAATGCTGCCGGTACATCCTCTGGGCACTGGTGGCTGCCTACCTGCTCCTCTTCTTCACGTGTTCCTTTCTGGTCTTTTTCTCTGACCATCCTTCCATGTTCTACTGTGACCCCCATCACGCCCCCCCACAGGGGCCCGGCCCCCTACACGGGGTGCCCCTGCCCTTTAAGGGCCCCAACAACTCCCAGTGTAAGTTCCTGTTCCACATGAACAAACTTCGGCCTCTTCTGATATAGAAAGTTTTTAGTAAAAGTAGATTTGTAGGTTGTTTAACTGAATTTGGAGTATTAGAAAAGTATGAGAAATTAGTGGTAGTGGAAATTAGAGTAGTTTTACTATTTTGTTGTTTTATTTAAATTTTCTACTGTTATTTTGCTAAAGAGGTCCATTCCTCATTAATAATAAACAATAATGTTTTATTTATTTAAAATAGAGCTGAAGCTTTTTGAAGGGTATTTGTGGAGACACAGAGGCTCTCATAGAAAATATGGCTACCACTGAAGACATGAGGAAAAAACTGATTCAAGACAGTGAACTAAAGGTTCAGCTAATAAAATCTGTTAGTTTATTTCCACATTATCCATGTAAAAATATGTAATAAAATAGACAGCCCTCCAGCACCAAAGTCCATAGAGAACATGAGTGTTTTTAGCTCGTGGGGACACAGGAGCTGCTATGCTACTGCTGCCTCGTTTGGTAAGTTTGTGTCACTGATTTAAATTGCAAGCAAATTATTCAATCGCCGAATTTACTAAATAATGCAGTTGAACTTACTGGTGGAGACAACAAGGGAGCAACAACTCCTGTGTGCTCTTATTTAAAATTGCCATTTCTCTCTATGGAGTTCGGTGTGGGGAGTGATCAGATTACAAAGTGACACAAGCTTCAATTTCCAGTCCAAAACAGCTCTGATAAAGGAAGTGGCAAACATATTCTTGAGCTTTAGTTAAGTGTCTAAAATCTGCTTTTCCTGACAGCTAGGTGTCCATGTCTCGAGCTGGTTCTCCTACAACCACACTTGAAAAACCTGAACTATCACTTTAATGTTCCCAAAGTGTTTCATCTTAGACCTCACACTGAGCACAAACGTGTCATTATATCAGCTCTGTCTAATTCATACTTATTTCATATACATGAAACATGTTTGCTCACTGGATTTGATCGTATACAGAATTGGATTTCCTAGTCCTTACATTTCCTACCCTATCTTCAGTTCTTAGATAATTGGAATTCACAGGAAATGCATGAATAAGTTAAACTATTTCAGAAAATTAACCACTTAAATCTGTTCACTTCCCTGAGGCTGAAAGTATTTTAAGGTATTGTGTTCAAAGTGTTCATTTCCTTTTTAGACTTAATTAGTTTGCACATAAAGATCTGAAGCGTAACTATGTCATATTTATGAGTTACATGTATACAACAGCAAATTATCAGCTGTTTTTCAAAGGAATAAAATAATCCTTATATAAATGATTACAATTTTCCTTTTTAGCTCAACATGTTTCTTTTCAAACACTGAGCATTTTAATGCAGAACTGCTGTCTTTCAGCGCCCTCCACAGGTCAGGATTTCTCATGACACCCTGATTCGTCAGTGTCTCTTAGTTGATAAAAATAAATAAATACTTAATTGATATTGTCCCTTTTAAAATGAAATTACAAAGTGCTTTACAGGTTTTATTTTTTACAAATACAAACTTAATTTTAAATACAAATGATACATACAAAATAATAACATTTATAAAATACTGAAATTGTTAAATTAGGCTTGTAATAAGACAAAGTGCTAATGTAAGTAAAAAGTTTGTTTTGCTTAAGAATAAAGCTTAAGTATGCCAAGAAATTTCTTGCAAGATCATCAGGACAAATAGCTCAGTACTTTAGAAATTGTCTTGTACCTCTGAGGTTATAAGTTTGAATCTTACAGTGATCTGACTTTCACAAAATTTTAAAGCTTTGGACCAAAACAGGACTTTAAAACACCAAGAAAGGGCTGTTACGTAGCTTACTCAGAATAGTGTGTGGTGTCAAAATGGGACTTGCATGTCTTAGGTTCTGAGTTCACGTCTCACATTTATTTATTTTTTAAATTCAGTATTCAATGTAAACAGTTAAAAGCTCCAAGAAAACATGTAGAACTGGAGGTGCAGGTAGCTCAGAGGGTAGAATCACTGCTGTCAAGTTCTGAGGTTGGAGGTTCAGTTCTTATAAAGAACAAAATGTTTTAAACATCCAAAGTGAAGATTAAAGGGAGACAAAAAGTCCTAAGTGGCCCTTCATGGTTTGGTGACTTTGTTTGTAGCCATAAGGTTGTTGAGTACATAAAGTGGTAGGTTCACTTCCACAACCATTGGGATGTGTCCAGCTGAACTGTGGGGTTGTTGCAGCTGTAGAGATTTTTTTTTTCAACTGGTTGTGGAGTCACACCTGTCAAACCGTAGCACCACCACAGTTCCAGTCCTCCAAGTCAGGACAACCCTGCAGTTGTTCTAGTCCAGCACTTGTCAGGTTTTGTTCCTCAGATTCTTCAAAGAGCTGTTCTGTTGGCTGTTTGTATTTGAAATAGGATTTTATAAAATTTGCTTCGTCACAATAGATTTGAATCCACATTATCAGTGACACAAGGCAATGTCAAAAAACCAACATAATAGTTACAAGACAAATGGCTCCTTTTGTTTGACACTGACTTGTAGATCTGAAGACTTGGGTTCAATTCCAGAAAAGCACCTGAATTTTTACAACCTTATTAACCACTGAAAAACTTTGTCAAATATCTTGTTCTACCAGACATTGACTTGAAGGTCCAAAGTTGAAGGTTCAAATCCTCTGTGATTATTCACTTTTCAAAGCCAAAAATTCATTACAGAACCTCTATGTAAACTCTCACTAACAACTGAGCAAGTGGCTTGTTTGTTTAGAGATCTGCTTTGCGGTCTTGAGAAAAGTAGCTTAAAAATAAAGCTTAAGAACGCCAAGAAATTCACCATCAGATCATCAGGACAAATAGCTCAGTCCTTTAGAAAGTGACTTGTATCTCAAAGGTTATAAGCTCAAGTCTTACAGTGACATGAGTTTCACAAGATTTTAAAACTTTGGACCAAAAACAGAACTGAAAAACACCAAGAAAGTGATGTCATGCAGATCAGTCAGAATAGCTTGTGTTATAAGAATAAGACTTCTATGCCTGAGATTGTGGGTTTGAATGCCTGTTTTTTTTTCTTTTGGTTCAATATTTAATGTAAACAGTTAACAGCTCAAAGAAAACCCAGTGAGCTATAAGGGCAGGTAGCTCAGTGGATAAGAACACTCCTGAGAACTTCACAGGTCATAGGTTCGGTTCTTACAAGAAGCAAAACTTTTTAAAGTTCAACATCCAAAGTGAAGATTGAAATAAGATGAAAAGTACCAAATGTAGCGAGAGAGTTCATGGTGCAGTGGCTTTGTTCACAACTGTAAAGTTAATCAGGCCACAGGATGGCCGGTTCAATTCCACAACCATGTGGTTGTTACCATTCAAAGAGGGCAAGTTCATTTCCACAACCGCGGGTTTGCATGCATTCCAAAAGGTGTCTGAACAGAATCCACAACCAGAAGGTGGTGTATCATGTACAAGAGGGCAAGTTCACCTCTGCAACCACAGGGTTGCATGCATTCCAAAAGGTGTCCGAACACAATCCACAACTGCAGGGGCTGTGTGCGTTCCAAAAGGTATCCCCAACTGCAGGGGTTGCATGTATTCCAAAAGTTGTCCAAACACAGGGGTTGTGTATGGTGGGCAAGTTCACTTCCACAACTCCAAAGCCCTATGATGTCCAGCTCAAATTAACAAGAGTTTTGTCCACAAACCTTAAAATATCTAAATAAATCTTATAACCCCAGATTCAAGTCGGACACCTTTTGGAATGCACACAACCCTGCGGTTGTAAACAAAATCTGGAGACATTTTCATCATCTCAGCAAAATACAAATTACAAAATAATATTTTGTATTTGAAATATGTTTATGTATATACTCTGGCCAAGATGAGAAACTTAAGAAAAACAAGAAATACTGTGTAAAATCATCAGAACCAATAGCTTTGTCCTTTAAAAAATGACTTTGATCGCTGAGGTTGTAAGTTCCACTCTTCCAATAAAGTGAACTTCACATGATTTCAAAATTTTAGACCAAAACAGAACTTAAAAACAATAAAGTCTTTTCTGCAGCTCAGTCAGAATTTTTTGTGCTCTAAAAATAAGACTCTAAAGTCTGAGGTTGTCGGTTCATCTTTGACTATGATTCTCTTTTTAGTTCAATATTCAATGTAAATAGTAAAATCCTAGGAGCAGGTAGCTCAGCGGGTGAGAACGCTGCTGTGAAGTTCTGCGGTCAGAGGTTCGGTTCTTACAACGAACAAAACATTTTAGATTGAAAGGAGCCAGGAAATCCTAACTGGACATCCATGGTGTGGTGGCTTTGTTCCCAACCATAAGGTTGTTTGGTCCATAAAGTGACAGGTTCAATTGCACAACCATAGTGTTGTGCAATTGTGTCGTGTCCAGTCCAAAAGGTGTCAGGCTTAGTGGCAGAACTGTGGGGTTGTAGAGATCTTTTTTTCAACTGGTTGTGGAGTCACACCTGTCAAACCGTAGCACCACCACAGTTCCAGTCCTCCAAGTCAGGACAACCCTGCAGTTGTTCTAGTCCAGCAGTTGTCAGGTTTTGTTCCTCAACCATATGATTGAAGATGTTTCTTCAAAGAGCTGTTCTGTTGGCTGTTTGTATTTGAAATAGGTTTTTATAAAATTTACTTCATCACAATAGATTTGAATCCACATTATCAGTGACACAAGGCAATGTCAAGAAAACCAACGTAATAGTTACAAGACAAATGGCTCCTTTTGTTTGACACTGACTTGTAGATCTGAAGACTTGGGTTCAATTCCAGAAAAGCACCTGAATTTTACAACCTTATCAACCACTGAAAAACTTTGTCAAATATCTTGTTCTACCAGACATTGACTTGAAGGTCCAAAGTTCAAGGTTCACATCCTTCAGTACAAACAGTCAGAACCTCTATGTAAACTCTCCCTAACAACTGAGCAAGTGGCTCATTTGTTTAGAGATCTGCTTTGTGGTCTTAAGGAAACAGGTTCACTTCCTTCATATATTTTTTTTTAAACTTTAGATTCTGATAAAAAAAAAATAGGATAATACTCTTTTATATGTTGAATTGTCGATCGTAAAAGTCCAATATTCCGTGCAAACACTCTAAAGCCTAATGAAAAGTAGCTTAAAAATAAAGCTCAAGAACGCCACAAAATTGTGTCAAAGGTCATCAGGACAAATAGCTTAGTCCTTAAGAAAGTGACTTCTGTCTCACAGGTTATAGGTTCAGATCTTGGGGTGATTTGACTTGAGCAAAACTTCAGCCCAAAAACAGAACTCAAAATTACCAAGAAATTGTCTTCGTACAGCCCAGACATGGTAGCCCATGCGGTAAGAATAGGACTTGTATGTCTGAGGTTGTCGGTTCAAGTCTCTCTTTGAGTGTTTCTGTTTTTGTTCAATGGTCAATATTCAGTGTAAACAGTCAAAAGCTCTAAATAAACCCTGAAAAACCACTCAGGGAAGTAGCTCAGTGGATAAGAACACTGCTGGGAAGTTCGGAGGTTGTTGGTTCAATTCTTACAAAGAACCAAATATTTTAAAATTCAATATCCAAAGTGAAGATTGAAAGGAGACGAAAAGTCCCCTATCCACAGAGAGAGTTCATGGTGCAGTGGCTTTGTTCCCAACCATAAGGATGCGCAGTGTACAAAATGGCCGGTTCAATTCCACAACTGTGGTGTTGTGTTCCCAAAGGTGTCTGACTGTGGGTGTGTGTAAGAGCCGGTTCAATTCCACAACTGTGGTGTTGTGTTCCCAAAGGTGTCCCACTGTGGGTGTGTGTAAGAGGTCAAGTTCCTGCCCTACAACTGTGGGGTTGTGTGTGTGTTCCAAGAAGTGTCCAAGTCCAATCCACAACATCCTTGGAAAAGGCAAGGAATACTTTTTTTTTTTTTTTTAAATTAAAAACATCAGGAATCGCATGGACAGGACACGATCGTGTCCTGTCCATGCGATTCCTGATGTTTTTAATTTAAAAAAAAAAAAAAAAGTATTCCTTGCCTTTTCCAAGGATGTTGTGGATTGGACTTGGACACTTCTTGGAACACACACTGGACACCTGCTGGACCAGGAATGAACACACCATGCCTCACAGTTGCAGATTTGAGTTGGACACAACCCCATGGTCATGGACATCATCTTGCCCTCTTTGAAGGGACACAACCCCATGGTTGTGGAATTGAACCAGCCATCTTGCGCACTGAACAACCTTACAGTTGGGAATAACGCCACCGCACCATGAACTCTCTCTCTGGAACTGGGACTTTTCGTCTCCTTTCAATCTTCATTTTGGATGTTAGACTTTAAAATGTTTAATTCTTTGTAAGAATTGAACCTGCGACCTCAGAACCTCAGTGCAGCGTTCTTATCCACTAAGCTACTCCCTTAGACATGTTTTTGGGTTTTCTTTGAGTATTTGACTGTTTACATTGAGTATTGAAATGAAAAGAAACTCACCATTTGGCTTGAACTCGCAACCTCAGACATACAAGTCCTTTTCTTACAGCACAAGCTATTCTGTCTGACGTGTTCTTAGTCTGATTTTGGTATGAATTTGTAAAAGTGTTTGAAATTCACTTCATTTTAAGATTCCAACTTATGACCTCAGCGATACAAGTCATCCACTGACAGACTGAGCTATTAGTCCTGATGAGCTTGTACTGAATTTCTTGATGCATCTTTGTCAGATTTTTTAAAATTAACTGTCTTTCAAAATACAGTTAAATAACCAACTGAGCTACACCTGCTCAGACAAGTTTGCAGTTTTTCATATTAGCTTTTAAAATTAACTTAATGACACCTACATTTTAAGATTCACAACTCTGTCTAAAATATAGAGGGATTTGTTCACACACATCTCTTTTTAATGTTTATAATAATAATAATAATCATTTATTTAAACACACTTGAGTACATTTTATGCTGAATGATTTTAAGCTTTTAACCTCACTTTATAAATATAATTTAACTCCAAACACTGTGATGATAAACAAAACAAAGACATTTTTTGACATTTTCAGCATACTAAAACTTTATTTTACCAAGTCATTGAAAATGTCACATACATCACAAGCATATCCAAACACTGAATAAACATTTAAATAAGGAAACCTCTCTTTTGAACTTCTACTGTCAAAGTATCTGTAGACTTTAGTAATAAGACCCCACTTTGCCCCATTGTGTACATTAGCACACTTATCTAGAACAGTTCTGTAAACCTTGCTAATTTAGCCTTTGCTATTTGCTAAGTAAAGTCCACTCTGAGTTTCTGCCACAAAACCAACCAATCAGAGCAGGCCTCCTCTCATCAGCGTCCTCTTAAGCCGTTGGCTGAAGCTGGAGCTGCGGAGAAGGACACTTTTAGACGGGACCATGTTTCACCTCGCGACGGTTAGTTTTTTGGTTCTAGCGTCAGTGGAGGGACTGAGGTCACAGGTCACATGGCGGCCGACTGTAAGTGTTCAGTCGGCCTGGAACAACAGTGGAGTTGACGCTGTGGAAGGTAAATGTAGATTTAGTCTGGTGCGTTCTGTGCATGTGCAAACTTCATTTCAGATCATCTCCACGTTCTCCGTGTCAGTGGTTTTTACTTTTAGCCTCAACAACAGCACTTATTCTTTCCATTCATTGTTTCCTAGCTTACCTACTTAGCATGAAAGGTAATTTTGATGTTGTTTGTGCTGAGCCATATTGACTAACTTCACTTCCAGTCTGTGTGATATTTGTGGTTTTGGAGAATGTTGTGACTCTTCTGTCCCTGATGTTGTGATGTTGGATCGATGTCGTCTTTGTGTTCCTCACTGATCGATTTCTTTTATTTTTGTTCCTTTTTCCATATAATGAGGATTTTTGTTTGCAGATCTAATCGGTCGTTGTCTGTGTCTCTCAGCTCGTAAGCAGGAGATCATCAAAGTCACGGAGCAGCTGATCGAGGCTATCAACAACGGAGACTTTGAGGCCTACACGTTAGTTCAGCAAACATCTCACACACTTCCTCTCATGTTATGCTTGTATTTAAAGTGTACGAATTACTGTAACCCGATTTCTTGGCGCCTAATTTCAGGAAGATATGTGACCCTGGCCTCACGTCCTTTGAGCCTGAAGCTTTGGGAAACCTGGTGGAAGGCACCGACTTCCACCGCTTCTACTTTGAGAATGGTAAACAAAGTCTGACTCGATGAGTCGTAGGGCCGAGTTCAGAAGGTTGATTTTCCAATTCCTATCAATCTACATTTAAATGATTCAATATTAAATATTGCAGTTTCCTACGTCCTCTGAACAAATCTTGCCAGGACTTATTACTTCAAACTGTCCAATGAGCTTCCAGGCTGTATACATTTAAACTTAAATGGATTTTTTTTAGGTTTGAGTTTTACATTAATGGGGTACATTTTTGATGATACACCAGATTCCTGAGATCCCAGTAAATTTGTAGCATTAATTCTGTGAAATTCTTTTTATAATTAAAAATTATTCTATAATCAAGCAAAATTGGTTTAGAATTGAAAAATGTCTCTCAGTGAATTGATATTGATTAGAATGCAATCATAAATCAAATTGAATCCGGACCTTGTGAATCAGAATGCAATAAATTCAGGAAGTCTGTTGTGAAATCACTCTTAATGATTAACCCATTCAGAACATGTCACCGTTTTCTTAAATTCTCTTCTTAAAAAAACAAAATTTGTGACTAAATTTTCAGAATGTAAAATAAGTATTTACTTGTCTGATCGATGCAGCTGTGGAATTTTCTTTTTTTCAAGAGAAATCTGTACAAACCATTATTATTTATTATAGTTATTTACTTGTTCAGCTCACGACTTCTCTTCCCTGTTCTCCTCTGCAGCTCTGTCTAAAGGGAGGCTGCCGATCCACACCATCCTGCTCAACCCCCACGTCCACCTGATCGGAGAAGAGGCCGCCTGCATCGCCTACATCCGACTCACGCAGTACATCGACAGCAACGGCATGCCTCGCACCATGCAGTCAGAGGAGACCCGCATCTGGCACCGCCGCGACAGCAAGTGGCAGAACATCCATTTCCACCGCTCCGGCTCGCCCACCGTGCCCACCAAGTAAGGACTAAGTCCCTCAGCAGACCAGGCTCCTGCTGAAATGAATGGGAAATTCTTTCACCATACATAAAGGAAAAATGCTTATTCACCATGTTCACGCTGAACCGATAAACCAATGAAGTCTGTCCATCATTAAAGTCTGCCATTGTCTTCTTTTCCACTTTGTTTCCTGTTTTTTTTTTTTTTTTGTTGATGCATGTCTTTACAGCGTTTTGTTCTGGAGAAACAACACCATATTTTTAAGTAATAGTCTGTCTATGTGCTAAACCGCCTACTCTCCTACACCATAATCATAGACTGTATACAAAAATGGACACAGTCTTCCAGTTTCAAAACAAACTCCCTTTGTGAAGCCTCAAGATTGATGATTAGAGCGGCACCATGTCAGTTGTCGCGGCGGGAAATTCAAAGACGTCAAGTGCAACCAGGACGAAGACCTGAAAAGTAACTCCTGAACATTTTCCCACAGAGCTGGCGAAATGAGAGTGAAATGCTGCTTCTTACCTACTTGACAGGTTTCACTTTTCAAACCAGAATTAAACTAATCATGTTATACCGTGAAAACCGTTGAACGTGAAAGGTATGTTTATGCCGTAAATGTTCACGTTATAATGCAGAATGTGTAGCTTTTTGCACTAAACCTTTCACACGGTCACATGAAATGTATCACAGTAAACTCTTAACGTAATATGTTAAAAGTGTCACGTTTATACAATAACGCGAAATGTATCACATTTTTGCTGTAACATTTCGGCAGTAAACACGCATCACGTATTAGCAACAAACTTTTCATGTGTTTATGCAGAACATTTTTACATTATCGAGTGAAATATATCACATTTTTCCTGTAAGTGTGTCATATTATAACGTCAAATGTATCTTGTTTTGGCAAAAAAATGTCCATGCTTTTAAGTGAAGTGTATCACGTTTTTGAGTTTATCAAACGTATCAAATTTCTGCGATAAACTGTTAAAATTACAAGGCAAAAACATTTATGTACCACACAAAAAATGTTTATGTGGTACATTTAAACCTTATAAACCTCTCCTATTTTAACTGCGATAAACATTATAATGCAAAACATTTGTTGACATAACATTTTAACTTTATAACACAAATCCGAACTATTCGTTCAGTTCACACATTCAGTAAAAACGAGAAGATTTTACAGGAAACACGAATATTGCGTGCTCTCTTTTACGTATTAACGTTAAGTGAACTTTTTGTTGCAGCTGAGAGGAAGATCTGCGACGACAAAGCGCCCTCTCCAGCCGCCTACGGTCAGCTGACAAGACTCCGCCCACCACGTGTCCATCCAAACCCCCTCAACCAATCCCTGTCCATGACAGCTAGAGCTCAGCCCTCTCAGTGTGTTGTTTACATATTGTCGCTGCTGGACTGATGATTATCGTACATGTAATGGGAAATTTAAAAAAAAAAAAATTGTAGTGAGAGTGTGCATGTTTTTACTACGCTGATTTCTTTTCGGTTTGTTTTTAAAATCAGTATGTTTTAAAAACAGTAGCCGTGGTTTTCTGATGAGCCAGTTGGTCAAACGTGTGAACCTTCCAGTTTCCATGTAGTGAGACATTTTTCATTTAAATATTGCACATATTGAGGAGCTATTGTGACGTGTTCACCTTTTGATTTTTTTTGGGGGGGGGGGGGGCACAAACAACTAATATATCACATATCTGCTTTTTTTTTTAATTGCCACTTACTGAAGCTCAGACACAGGCTCGCTTTGTTTTGGTGATGTATAGGTTCTGGTATAGTTGATGTAAATTTGCTCTTTCTCTCTCTCTCTACTCACAGTATGAAGTCAGTCGGCCATGTTGTACGTTTCCTAGGGATCACATTTTAAAAGAGAAAGGAAAAATCAGTGAAAGCATCACTTTTATTCCGTGTGTTTGAATCATCACAGAGCAGCACGTGTGAAGAGTCTCATGCTAGAATGTAAACTCATGTAAACTCTAGAGATATGTATAAATCCTAAAAGGCCATTCTGTGACTCTTTCCCATTATATTTTCATATAGCACACAACTAACTATGTGAATTTTTTTTTTATTTTGCGCTGTTTACTTTTTATATATCGTGATGCTTATCCATTTATTGGTCATATTATTGCTTTTCTTTAACATTCCTGATTAAAAAATCTATATATCTTTTTTTTTTTTTTGCTTTTTTTTTTTTACCTATAGTGTACATTTAATTTGTGTACACCAGTGTTTTACAGTGTCACATCACATTTTACACTGGACAGGATTAAAATAAAGAAATGATCATGTTCATGTAATGTTTTGTTCAGGAAATAAGATTCTGTTGATTGTTGCAGATAGAAATTGGTACATTTTTTTGGCCAAAACCCTTTTAGTTATTAATATGTGTCTTTAATTGTTATTGTAGTGTCACTTAAGGTTAGGAAATTTAATTCATATTCAAGGATGATGTCACATGGTTTTACTAATGAGTTGCTTTTTTTTTTTTTTGCTTTGGTATAAAAGTGGTGATGTCATTTATGTTTCACAAACACCACTTTTTTTCTTTTTTTTAAAAAAAAACTTCTTAAAGTGTGCTGACATTTTTCAATGAGAAGCTGATATATAATATTACAATGATGGGGTAAAAAAACCTAATGTATGTTTAAGAGATATCAAATTAAATGTGTGATTTATGCCAAAATGAACTGTTTTGGACTCGACTTATTACGACGTAAAGCGTCTTTAAAATGATCACTTCATTCGTCTATTTGGCCTCAACAGCATCGTGACTGCACGATGTCTTGCACTGGACAGCGGGATAATGGCGTAACACTGCTTATAGTTATAGTTGCAGGTCATTTAAATAGGATAACTTTAACCAAATTAACTTTTCCTGTAACACCCTGACCTTTCACGTTATAAGACAAAACATACATTACGCCAAGTATATCATGTTTTTGATATAAGTTATTTTTGGGAGGCACTTCATTTTTATACCATATATAAAAACACCAAATTATAACACCAAATGTAGAATGTTTGTGCGATAAATTTTCCACGGTGTAACGCAAAACAATAACACGAAATGTATCGAGCGCAAAATCATTTCAGCAGCTTTTAAAAGATGAAGGGGAAAGAAGTTCGTCCAGCAGATGGAACTATTTCCACAGGTGGTGGGTTTTCTGTTTTAGCAGAAAGGTTTTTAACAAGTTCAGCTGCCATTTTTATTTGTTCAATTGGAACATTCACGTGGATTAATAACAGGTGGCGCCGCTCCTGCACAAAGCTACACTGATTTGAAGGACATGGTATACTTCCCGTGACTTGGTACATTCCACACTGCCCCTCTGTGTCGATGTATTTGGAATGTTCCACTTTTGTGTTTAGCAGTCGGAGTTTCCACACGGAACCGGAAACAGGAGGACGAGGAGGAGCAGCGGCAGCGAACGTGTGGTATTTTCTGTTGACGCTCTGTTCACGCCTGCTGCTAACATCCGGCCTGAGTGGTCCGATCACAGGTGTTCAGATTACACCTGCTGCTGCCGCTAATGTGACGTCACTGCTCCGCACGTAAACAAACGATCACCGTCGAACCGTGAACGTGTGTCGTGTTGTCAAAGCAGCTGTCTGACGGACTGAGTATCAAATGTCATTATGTAGTTTAATGGCAAAAACTATCTTCATACTGTCAAAACTGTCCTAGTATGTCGTCAAAAAGTGAATTCATATTGTTAAAAAAAATAAATAAATAAATCCTACTATATTACGTCAACAAAAACTGTCCAACTTGCTGAAACGATTCCTCGAATAATTCGATTTCTAAAATTAATCGAGGCAAATTATCTGAGTCGAGTAGTAAATTTAAATACAGATACGCGAAATATAACCTTTCGCGTATCTGCGCAATGTTCCGCCCGGATGGTTACCAACGTCATCGCCAGAGCTCTCAAGTCCCACGCGCATTTCAGTAAGTTCTTGTTTTGAATTAGCAACCTATCAGCCAATCAGAAAATAGTATTTCTTGTTGCCGGGTGAAGTCTGAAAGTAGGTTTCCACTGCAAGCACCAGTTCCACGAAGGCTGTGAAGGTTTCAGACGCGATGAAAGTAAAAGAGCACGGTCAGTTAATCACTTCAATTTCATCACTTAATTTATTCTAATAGCCTAATTTTCTTATTAAAATGTAAGTTTGAAGTGTAAAGTGCATGGACTCAACTTTTTTTTTTTTTTACTCTTTATGTCATCTATTTTGATTTAAACGATGCGCAGCGTAAGAAAAAAAACGTGTCAAAGGTATGGGACCACAACAAACTAAACTGAGAAACAAACAGTAAAGAATGTAGAATGTCCCAGTTTTTTTTTTTTTATCCAATGACTTGATTAATCGTCGGAATAATCGATAGGTTACTCGATTACTAAATTATTTGATAGCTGCAGCCCTAGAACAAATATAAACTGTGTCCTAGTATAGTATGTTGTCAAAAAAGTGTCTTCATACTGTAAAAAAAAAAGTCCTGGTATATTACGTCAACAAAACTGTCCATATATAAACTGTCAAAAATGGCAAAGATTGTCCTAGTAAAGCATGTCATCTAAAACTGTCCAAATGTAAAAGTTTTCAAACTGTCAAAAATGTCCTATATATTATATCAACAATAACTGTCCAAATAGAAAATGTCAAAAATGTCCTATATATTATGTCAACAAAAGTGTCTTAATGTCAACAGTATCGGAGTATGTTATCAAAAAGTGTCAAAATACAATATATTGTCAAACATGAGTGTCTCGTCTGGCCAGTAGGGGGCCTTTCAAGTGAAAAATAAAACCATTCTTTGTTTTTCATTTTCATTTCAGGTGAATAAGAAAGAAAAGCCAAGTGAAGACTTACAGTGAAGAGTCAAAAGACACAGACTTTGTTTGCAGACAAAGAGGAGAGCGAAGGCCTTGTCCAGTCAAGTCTTACAACCTGCGCACTTCCTGTAGGAGGAGGAGCTAATTATTTTAAAATGATATAAACAGTGATTTCCCTGTGCTGATAATGTGTCGCACACTTAGAACTCCTCCTTTAACCTGTTAACAATGGAAAAGTCAGCAGTTAGGTCAGGTATTTATTTAAAGTTTAGCCATGGTTGTGGAACCAAAGCTGCCGGATCAGAACAACCCTGTGGTTGCAGACCTGCCACAGTGGCAGGTCTGACCTGGTCTGGCAGCTTTGGTTCCAGAACTGTGGCCAAACAAAACAGAACACTCCTACCCCCCTCGCAGATTGGACACACTGCTGTTACTGAGCTGAGTCTGATCCTTTCTCAGCTGAGCACAACCCTGCAGGTGTGGAACCACACTCTTGGACACCTTTTAGGATGCAGATGACTTTGGGGTTGTGGAATCAAACCGGCCACCGCATGCACTGAGCTGAGTCTGATCCTTTCTCAGCTGAGCACAACCCTGCAGGTGTGGAACCACACTCTTGGACACCTTTTAGGAGGCAGATGACTTTGGGGTTGTGGAATCAAACTGGCCACCGCATGCACTGAGCTGAGTCTGATCCTTTCTCAGCTGAGCACAACCCTGCAGGTGTGGAACCACACTCTTGGACACCTTTTAGGAGGCAGATGACTTTGGGGTTGTGGAATCAAACCGGCCACCGCATGCACTGAGCAACCTTACAGTTGTGAGCAAAGCCACTGCACCATGAACTCTCTTGTGGGATTTGGGTCTTTTCGTCTCCTTTCAATCTTCATTTTGGATTTTAGACTTTAAAATGTGTGGTTCTTTGTAAGAATTGAACCTACGACCTCAGAGCCTTACAGCAGTGTTTTTATCCACTGAGCTACTTCCTCTTGTGGTCTGTCAGAGGGTTTTTTTTTAGAACTTTTGACTGTTTACACTTAAAAAAAGAATTATTCTAAGTTTCGAACCCACAACCTCAGGCATACAAGTCTTCTTCTTATAACACAAGCTATTCTGACTGATCTGCATGACATCACTTTCTTGGTGTTTTTCAGTTCTGTTTTTGGTCCAAAGTTTTAAAATCTTGTGAACTTCATGTCACTGTAAGACTTGAGCTTATAACCTTTGAGATACAAGTCACTTTCTAAAGGACTGAGCTATTTGTCCTGATGATCTGGTGGTGAATTTCTTGGTGTTCTTAAGCTTTATTTTTAAGCTACTTTTCATTGGGCTTTAAAATGTTTACACTGAATATTGGACTGTTAAGATCGACAATTCAACATCTAACTATTTCTTAGGTGTTTATCAGAATCTAAAGTTTAAAAAAAAAAATATATGAAGGAATTTAACCTGTTTCCTTAAGACCACAAAGCAGATCTCTAAACAAACGAGCCACTTGCTCAGTTGTTAGCGAGAGTTTACATAGAGGTTCTGACTGTTTGTACTGAAGGATTTGAACCTTCAACTTTGGACCTTCAAGTCGATGTCTGGTAGACCAAGATATTTGACAAAGTTTTTCAGTGGTTGATAAGGTTGTAAAAATTCAGGTGCTTTTCTGGAATTGAACCCAAGTCTTCAGATCTACAAGTCAGTGTCAAACAAAAGAAGCTATTTATCTTGTAACTATTATGTTGGTTTTCTTGACATTGTCTTGTGTCACTGATAATGTGGATTCAACTGCTTCCATTAACCCCCCCCCCAAAAAAAAAACTCACTGTGAGATTTGAACTCACAACCTCAGACATGCAAGTCTTATTTTTGCAGCACAAGCTATTCTGACTGATCTGGATGACGTCACTTTCTCACTGTTCTGTCGTTTGGTCAGAAATTTTAAAATTGTGTCAAAGTTGCGTCACTGTAAGATTCTAACTTGTAACCGCAGAGATACAAGTCATTTTCTAAAGGACTGAGCTATTCGTCCTGATTGTTTTCCTCCACGTTTCTTGGTGTTCTTAAGTTTCTCATCTTGGGCAGAGTTTTTAAAATTCACAGTCTTTCAAAAACTGAACCCAGTGTCTCACAAGTTCATGGAATCTTTCGCCAACTGAGCTACACCTGTTTGTACTGTTTCATAGGGCTTTAGTATTAATATTAAATAAAATTAACTTCATTAGACCCACATTTTAAGATTCACAACATCTAACAAGAGTGTTTCTAATGTGTTTTCTCAGAAAGTTTAAAAAGTAAATAAAGATTTTAGCCTACAACTTTAAACCTTCAAGTCAGTGTCTTGATATTTGACAAACATTGAGAAACAGTTTGGTCTTGGAGTTTTTCAGTGGTTAATGAAGATTCACAGGTTCTAAACATCCCTGTGTTTTTCAGGAATTGCATCCAAGTCTTCAGCTCTAGAAGTGACTGTCAAACACACAGATCTCTACAAACTGAAGATGTATTAGTTCTTCTTTTTGAAATGTGATGAAGGGAATTTTATGATCCTATTTTTGATACAAACAGTCAAAACCTCTGTTGAAAAAAAGCCTCTAAATATTAAGGTTCAGAGCAATCATATGGTTGTGGAACAGAACCTACCAACTGCCTGACTGGGACGACACCTTGGTTGTTAGAGTCCACAAGATGGCGAGGTAGGGTCCATGAGCGAGGTGGGCTGTTCCAGTCTGGCAGGTTTGGTTCCACAACCATTGAATTTGACACCTTTTGGACTGAACGCTGTCATGTTGTTAATGCAAACAGTCAAAACCTCTTTGAAAAAGCACGCTGGTAATAAGGTTCAGGGCAACGATACGGCTGTGGAACCGAATCCACCAACTGCAACGATCCCACAGTGGAACCAAAGCTGCCACACCATGAAGTTCTGGTGCATTCTGGACTTTTCAGCTGGAGATGGATCCTCCTGAGTGTGCAGCCGACGGAGGGTGGAGTGGGGTGTGTTTTCCTTTTCTTCCTCTCTTTCTTCCTTCCTTCCTTCCTTCCTTCCTTCCTCTCCTAATAAATTCCGGCAGGGTGCGCACAGAGTGGTGAAATGCTGCCATCTACAGCTCAAAGTGCTGAATCACAGTCTGCTGACTAAAGCCCTAATCAGCCAAAACATCCTACAAATCTGTTTAAAAAAACAATGTATAATTATTTAGTGTTTTATGTCAGTTCTAGTTTTTGTTGTCCTAGTTTATCAGTTTTGTGATTATATATTAGTTTTGATGAACCCTCCAGTTGATATCATTTAAATTTCAAAAAAACAAAAAAAAAAAATCATGTAATACTGGAGTAAATGTAGATGACGCTGGTGTGTGATGTATCACAGGCTGAGAGACAAACATGGACCACAATTTCCCTTAAATGTGACGAACCTGGAATATGATTTACCAATGCAGTCAGCTCTATAATTGGTAATTATTCACAGCAGATAAATTTGGACATGAAATAAATAATAACAGGTTAGACCAGATCAAATAAACCTGGTTAAGATTCTTAACTCTTCTCTTTAATCCTCAAGTAATAATATCAAGAATGTGTTGAAATTACTTAGTAAGTATTAATTGAAATATACCTAATTATAGCATAATTATATTTTATTTTTTATTGAGTTAATTTTAGTTATTGGGTTTTTATTTTTAGCATTTTTGTTTAGTTTTCTATTATCCAGGCTGCACCGACGACTGACGACTTCCGGACGACAAATCCACACTTACGAGGATCGAGACACAGCTTCGGTCTCATTTCAATCGTCACTTGGTTTGTTGAACTTGTTACGGCCGCTCGCCACCAGGGGCCGGTGTCCCTATAATACTTAGATATGCAAAATTAGTCTGTTTGGTTGCTCGCCTGCCATTGGACTGAGTGGGCGGAGTCGCAGGTGGACCGGACAGGGATTGGCGAGGCCACTGAACCTCCTGGGAAGAAGCCGGCTCCCAGTCCAGTGTTAACGTTAAAAAGCTTGAACACAGGTTTAATTTAGAAATACTGACTTTGCACTCACACCATAGACATTTCCCGCTGTTAGAAACCACTAGGTATAGTTTTTTTAATCACTCCTTTATTTTACAAAGGAGTAATAAAAATAAGGGTACAACAATACAGTGGCATACACTGGAAATGGGCAGAGGATGCTGTTGCAACGAAACAAAAAGCAAAAGAAAATGACTCTTTAAAAGGAAGAGTTAATCAGCAACGCCAGTCAAAACCAGCCTAAAGTACCTCTACACTTTGTTTTGAGAAGAAAAGTAACAAAATACAAGAGTGGAACAGCATCATTATACCTAGTGGTTTCTAACAGTGGGAAATATCTATGGTGGCATAGTGTTGGACTGAGAGCCGGCTTCTACCCAGGAGGCTCAGTGGCCTCGCCAATCCCTGTCCGGTCCACCTGCGACTCCGCCCACTCAGTCCAATGGCAGGCGAGCAACCAAACAGACTAATTTTGCATATCTAAGTATTATAGGGACACCGGCCCCTAGTGGCCAGCGGCCGTAACACGCATGGAAATGTTCTGTTCTTTGTAAGAATTGAAATAAGAAATGTGACCTCAGAACTTGACAGCAGTGTTCTTATCTGAGCTACCTGCTCCTACAAGTCTTGTTCTTACAGCACATGCTATTCTATAAATATATTTATTTATTTATTCATTGGGTCTGACATTTTACACTTCATTGTAACATTTAAACTGAAACAACCTCATAGATACAAGTCACTTTCTGATGGACTGAGCTGTTTATCATGATGATCTGACTCTACATTTCTTTGTTTCTCATAAATTTTTTAAAATCACTTCTCAAAAATTGAACCCACTATCTTCTTGTTACAACACAAAACATGTTAATGCAGTAAACCCTTAATTTTATATGTATAAAAATATCACGTTTACACAATGATAAATAATGTGAAACATTTCGCATTTTTTGCTATAAACTTTTGCACAAATGCAGTAACATGAAACGCATAGCGTTTCGGCAATAAACGCATATCATTTTTCCCATTAAATGTTTCATATTATTATGAAATGTTTTTGAGTTTACCTTTTCATGTTCTACATTTAAACGTATGTTTATGCAGTAAATGCTTGTTATAATGCTAATTGTGTAGCTTTTTTTGCACCAAACATTTCACCCTTTTTTTTGCAATAACTTTTATATAAAGTGTGTCATGTTTACGCACTAAACTTGTCTCGTTCTGACAGGAAGTTAGTGACCGACAGTCAAGGTAATATCAGAAAGAAGGACGTCACTTCACATTTGACACATGTACAGTTTTATTGTTCTGCCATGTAAACACACTGCAGCTGCTATGCCTTGTTAGCGTTTCAGGTTCTTTTTTTTTTATTTATTTATGTATTTTATTTTCTTTGTAATAATTTGATCATACATGCCCGCGTAGATATTTGCACTGCTAATATGTATATATTGATAATCACCATGGAAACAAGATGCTCATTTATCAAATCAGTGGTGACCTTTGGACATTTTTGTTTTTATTATCGTCTCGTCACACAGATTAAGTCTCAGCTGTAGATGAACAGCAAACATACTTGATTAGCCTGAACTTTCAAATCAACAAAACTCTTTTTCTCTGCAATGAGGGGGGGAAATTGATCTGTCTTCCCTTTTAGTTTGAGAATACATTCAAACACACACACATACAGGCTCTCACTCTATAAACAGACAGCAATAAATAAATAAACACGGAAACATGTGAAAACTGAAGTGAGGTGAAGTGGACTTAAGGTTTGGGAGCAACAAGTTAAAACATCATCAGTCGAGAAAGCAAAGCATCTACACGTTACGTGAAAAGATTAAATACTTAAAGGACAAGTCCGGCGTTGGCCTGTGTTTTATTAATGTCAACAAATCCGACTGAAAAAACAAACAAACAAAAAACACCTTAGAATTTCAGGATTAAATTTCTTTGCCGTTTCCCAAAACATGGGAGCAAATAGTGCATTTGTTGGGGTTTTTAAATTGTCTCACATTCTCTGCTAAACACAGCGATCAGACGTCACTGATTTGAATAAAGAGAATTCAAACGCAATAAAAAATACAAAAGGAAAAGCCACAAAAAATACTAAATTTAAAAAAAAATTAATAAAAATAAACATCCTGATCTCCTGGAAAAGAGCCAAGGGAAATTATTTTATATATATTATTTGTTGTACATTATATTAGTCATGTCGATGTTTATATCCTTAAACTAGGTCAGACTTCCTACACTTCCCAGAATGCAGTCTGCTACGACCTTGTTCAGACTCAACCTGGTAAAGACCAATGTTTCTGCAATTACCGCGGTTAAAATATCAGGAGTGGCCGATGTGAACGTTCTCAAAATGTTCCACTGTACAGTGAATTAACTCACCTGGTTTATTTAAACGTCTTAAATCTGACTGTAAAGCACAAGGATAAAAGGGAACTCAAGTTCATGGTTAATTTAATACATTTGGTTGGTACATTAATAAGTTAAATTCTTCTGTATAAAATAAATAAATAATACATAGTGTAGTAGGCGTTTACTTAAAAGGGTGTGTGTTTACATTTTTGAGCACATCATCACTTTTTTTTTTTTTTTTTTTTTTCCATAGAGGATGTTTTCGATTTCTTTGCAGAGAAATAACTTCAGGTGAGAACGTAATCCTGAATTAGTGCGCCAAATATTTATACGCAAGGTTCAACAAACTGTTTTTAAATGAGGCCCATTGAGAGACAGCATAGTCTTAGGATTCTACCGTAGTCCTTACGCCACAAAATATAAAATCAATTAAAATGAATAAAATCCTAACATAAATTACACTTAATATTAAGTGTTAACTGTCCCAGTATGTTCATAGCAATAAGGGAACATGTGATTTTAAAAGTCTGATTCGACAAAGGATTAAGATTAATTCAGGCTTAGATACACAGACAGTATTAACTGTTGCTTTTTCATGGGATTTGTTGACAGTAAGACAAACACAGCCAGACTCGTCCTTTCCAAAGGCTTCATGGAGACAGTAATACGAGCAGCGCTGCAGTCTGAGCCGAGTCTGAGGCGAAGAGAAGCAGCACACGTGACGGCGGGACGACAAGAGCAACTGTGTGTGCGAGGGAGGCGGGGTTTAAGTGCTCAGTCTACATCCAAACATTCCACACGCTGTGAATACACAGAGAGAGAGAGAGAGAGAGAGAGAGAGAGAGAGGTGGCAGATAAAATGTGGACACACTTAGAAGGACGGACACGTGAGCAACAACAACAAAAAAGGGGCAGATGCATCATGGGAAGACAAAAGGTGTGTTGTAAACAGATGAGTCGGCGATGATGCACACTTCTGTGACTTAAATCTCATCTGTACAGTTGCTTTTCTCCAGCTGAATCGGTGCATGTACAGCAGGTTTAGGTTTAGGCTAACATATTAAATGCTTTCATTCTTTCTCCTGTTTTTTTTTCCCTTTGTTTCTTCCCCAGTCCAAGCACAGTCCTTTTCTTCTCCTCTATATACAAAAGTTTTACAAGAGTTCTTCAAGAAGAGGCCCGAGTGTGAGGCAAAATGTTTGATTCTGATCCACCTGTGGCGTGCTGGTAGTGTGACCAAACCACAGCAACCGAAGAGGTGAAAACAGCAGAAAAACAATCCCACAAAAAAACAAACAAACAAAAGAAAAAGAGGTTGCTTTTCTTTGGTTACAAAAAGAGCAGATGAAACACGACGTGATGAAAGGAAGAGTGTCGAAGCACAAAACACTTGTTCCATTCAACAGAAAGAGGACAACGATGAGTGAAGGGCGTGGAACCAGGGAGGAGATCAGTCTTCGTTCTCATCCCCCTCGTCTTCATCATCGTCCTCCTCCTCCTCCTTGTGGTCGTCGCAGTACTGCTGCAGCAGTCGGTGCAGGTGCTGCTGCAGGGCGTCGGGCTGCAGAGCATCTGGAGTGTCGTCCAGACGCTCCAGATGCACGTGCTTCCCCCGGGCGTCCCTCACCACCGTCCTCTTCTGGGTTTGCGACTTACGCATTTGGCTTCTGCAGGAAGAAATTTAAAAACAAAAAAACTTTAACACAGAACCAGGGCTGACAAATATAAAATATTTCCATTAAACATGATCTGTGACAGACAAAAATCATATTCTTTTTATCTTTTCTTTTCATATTTTCTTTTGTGTTTCACTGATAATACATAGGACATATGAAAGTAAATAATCCACGATTAGTTTTTTTTTCCAGTCTTCTTTCTTATAAATACTACATTTATACATGTACTTTTTTCCATCTCAAATAATATAATTAAGAGTTTTATGCCAGTTTTTATCTATTAAAAACACAGAGCACAATCTGCTGCTTGCTCATATTTAGGAGAAAGTGATATTTATGTGGGAGCAAAAACCAAACAAACTGCAAACGCACACCATGCATTTAAAAAAAAGTAGAGCTGCAAACAGAAAACATGTAAGTGAAAAACAACATTTGATGATCCTGTTAAATCTGGAAAGGAGAAAATCAGCTTCCTGTTTACACCGACACACACACACACACGTGCTCAGTGTATATGAATGAGCATGTGAAGTACATTTTAACTTATAGTATTATAGAGTTACGGTAGCTGACGTCACACAATCCCATCATGCAACACTCTGAACCAAAACGACTCCATTTTGGCAGGAAGTCGCGCTGTGTACACCAGCGTATATACACCAGACAATATGTCACCGGCTGTTTCTGTTAAAAGTGAAGACTATGTTAACAGTAGAACCAAAGATCCTGAGAGACAGCAGAGTTGAATCACTGGATAAAACACACTCAAAGTGTGTACAAAACCAAAAAATGGGATACTGCATGTCGGGATTATGTTTCTATACTGATGAAAAGCAGGTGATGGCAGTTTTGTAAGGGATATAGATATATTGAATATATATCTGTCAGGTTCAGCAACATTTTGCTTGATCTTAGAGGATTTAAAGTGCGCAGTGATCTCTGGCGGCTTCAAACTGACACCGTTGGCATTCATTTTTGCAGAAGCCTTTTCCTGCCATCATGGCCGTGTAAACAAACAAAGTCCTGTGACCGGAACTCTGTCAACACTGATTGGTTCCGACACAGAGCTGAGATAAAGAAGTTAAAATGCCAAGGAAATGAAATCACACCATGTTGCACCCGGATTAAAACCTCATTTCTACACATTCCCATGCTGCAGTCCGACCTTCTAAGCACAGAACCGTCGTCCTGCACAATCTCTTTCTCTACTACATGAGGCACGAGCACTTTCCCAAAGCCTCCAGCATAACTCAAAGCCTGGAGGGGAAAGAACGGAGGAGGAGAGAGGTATCAGAGGGAGGAGACAAATACTGGAATCCAAACGAGGGTCGGATCAACAGTAGTGGGAAAAAAACCTTGGGAGATTTAACACTGACCTTCTCAAAGTCCTCTCTAGCTGAAGGGAGATCTGCAGCCAGTGACGAGTCTCCCGTCTGCTTCTCCGTCCTCTTTCCCGTAACGACCATTTTCTTGACGACCTTGCTGACCTTTCGACCCTGCACTGGCTCCACCTCAAATTCTGATGCCGTGGCAGCACCAAGAGCCAGAGGTTCTGAAAATGTCAGCTGGAAAGAGAGAGAGAGAAAGAGAGTGAGAGATGAGAAAATGTCATGGCAACAGTGTAGTGTGTGCTGTGTTTTATTCTAAAGTGTAATTCTGTAATTTTCATTGACTGTTTGTGTGATCTAACACCACAAAATCATCAAATTTGGTGTGTGAATCCAGTGGCATACATTCTATTACCTGGTGTTATAATTCACATAAAAGAAACACAGTCATACAGGTGTGATTTAGTGCTCGTGACTGCAGTAAAACCATATTAACGAAGTGTCAGATGTTCGCTGACCTCTTTCTGATCTCCCTCACTGTGAAGCACCGTTCTCTTCACCACTCTGGAAACAGAGTCTCCCTCCTCGATCTGCACCGTCTCCTGATGAGATCCCTCAATCGTCACTTCCTGTGTCTCCGTGCCGTCCGGAGATACATATTTACGGATCACCTTCCGTGTGATCTGGTCAAGACAAAGAGAATAACCTCACAGCATGAAAACAACACTGTAATCTGAAATTACAAGTCTACTCATAATGTCTAGGTGAGGTTTAGGTGGTGTTTCTTCAATATTGTCTCAGGTGGTACTTTTTAAATGGTTTCCTTACTTTCTTAACAACCATGTTCCCCTGCTCGTCTATGTACTTCTCCTCTGTGACACTCTGTGGTGGAATATCTGGCAAGTTGTCAGCCTGTAGAAACACAAAGCATGTGCTGTGAGTATTTACAGTCCTTTAAACAACAAAAAAATCCTCATGAACCATCGAACATGACCAAACACCACTAATTCTATTTTAAAACCCTGATGTGAAGAACTTTAATGCGATAACAGAGCACAACATATTAAATTTAATTTCTCCAACAGTGAAATAAATGTACAGTAACATGATGAAATCAAGGGGAGACA
Source organism: Brachirus orientalis (assembly GCA_016785285.1). Classification (NCBI taxonomy): domain Eukaryota; kingdom Metazoa; phylum Chordata; class Actinopteri; order Pleuronectiformes; family Soleidae; genus Brachirus; species Brachirus orientalis. The sequence continues at coordinate 1,925,067 of JAFBJR010000395.1, forward strand.
CAAACACCAAGACAATAAAGGTGATTTTGATCAGTTTTATGAGGAAAAAGTATATATTTTTTTATGGACCAAACAAAAAATTGCACTAGAGCTTTAAAAGTACTAAACCTCCACCACCAACTCAGCCTGCGTCACTCACTCCACAGTGCACTGGGTCTGCACAGCTGCATCATGCTTGTTTACCTGAATGATAACTCTGCGTCGGACCACCCTGGTGGTCAGCACCTCCTCCTCTGAGCTATCAGACAGCATCCCTAGTTCCTCTGCTATCTCCTGGGAGACAGCACACAACCAGCAAACAGGTCAACAGATCAGGTCTACACTGAATCACTCCATCACACTCCTCTGACCCTTCCTTCCTTTCTCTTAACCTCACTTTTGTGTTTGCTTGGCCAAACGGTTTATAGACACAGTAAATGACATGATGAAGGGCATGAAATCAATGTGAGATGAAGAGAAGGTACTGACGTTTCAAGTCTTCAAAGGAAATAAACATGCAGAGAAGGGAACCACCAGTGTACGAAATGTAAGGGATCACTTATAAAAGGTTTGAACATGCTGCAATTCACTAAATCAAGGCACTAAAGTAACAAATTAAGTATAATACATATGTTGTATTATTTCCTTCATGCTGTACTTAATGCATTTACACGAGAATAATTTTGGAGTGCAACCTGGAGCGTTCATCAAAGCACAGCATAAAAAAAACAAAGTGAGGAGGTGCATTTCATTCTTAATTTTAAGGAAAAAAAGTAAAAAATTTGAATTAAGTACAGACTCTAGAGTTTTGCTCAGTTGGTCTTCACAGATTTAAGTTAATCCACTGAAAATCTGCTGTCATAGTTACAACATTAAAGGTACAGTATTCAACAGTTTCCCTCACAAGATGTCAGGAAATAAATGTTATCGATGTAAATGCAGTGTATAACCTTAGAGTGCAATTGTTCAAAGCATCCAATAGAAGGTTACCCTGCATGTTACTTCCACGACAAGCCCTTCACCCCATGGACTTTCCTTCAGTTTTGCATTTTGCACTTTCAAAACCAGAGTCAATTGTGGATGAAACATTCTCTATATGTTTTGTTTGCAGATGCAAATGAAGCACAATCCATGGAGTAACAATGACCACATTCATGTTGAAGATGAAAACAAAAATGTCCTTTAATTTGTGGTTTTAAGTAAGCCTACTCTACAGAACACTACTACACTACATGAAAGGGTATTTCGCACACTGATGGGGAAGGAATTGGGATGGATGGGGAGGAAAAACAAGCACAAATCAAAATATTCAAACAGGGTTGGGTGTGAAATAATAGCTATATTATTGAATCAGTTGTAAAACAATTGGTTATTGCCACTAATCTTCCACCCATATCAGCAACACTGATTTCAGTCAGTAATGAAGCAGTATTTTCATGGCAGCACATCACAGTTAACACTTTTGTTATTTTCTGGAACTTTTGGGTACCCATGCACAGAGAAGCACTCATAAGCCTCACTTAGTGCATAAAGTGCACATTTGTGTGTCAGATCCCCCGAATCTTGGAAGCAGCACCACAACAACCAGCTTGAACCAGGCAAAACACCAGCCAGTGCAGGGTTACAGTCATGCTTAACTGCTTACCCTTCCCAGGAAGTCATCATCGTAATACCCTGCCTGATCTCTTGAAGGAAGCTCCTCGCATTTCAGGAGGTCTTCCTCTGTATGACACTCTTGTGAACCATCAGAATCATAGGCAAATTCCCCAAGGCTTTCACTGCCAGAGGAGAAGCGCTTGTATTCATCCACTTGGAGCAAAGGACGAGAAGCACACTGAGGGCTACTTCTTAGGAAACCAATATTGGGGCTACTCCCAGGCATTGGAGACGGTGGCTCTGAGATGTGATAGCTAACATTGTGTTCTGCTTTCACTTCTTCTGATTCAGAGACGTCAGAAAAGGCTTGTCTGCAGTCAAAGAATTCTATATCTGAGTCCGAGTGCTGTGGAGACTTGGAGCCCATAGGGAGTCCTTTTGTTGGCACTTTTAGTTCTTCTGATTCAAATTCTGAGACTGTTTTCTCAAAGTCTGAGAGGACTCTCTTAAAGTCTGGGGAAAACTGAAAGTCTTGAGCAGTTTCTGACTCACTTTTGGTGGTGACTTCAGTCACAGCCTGAGCTGAGTCACTGAACACTGGAGACACTGGACTCAAATCATCCAAGGAAGTTGCGCTACATTCAGAAACTCTCAGGATTTGTTGTCCTGAAAATACCGTTTCATAATCAGGTGGCACCAGAAACTGGCTTGACATAGTCGAGAAAAGCTCATTGGACTGAAATTCTTTAGAAGACAACTCCCACTCTGAGTACCCATGCAATCCCTCCTCCGATGGTACATTGAATGTCTTCTCAAGTGAAGGTAGAACTGGAGTAACAGTTCTGTGGGTTGTGTTTGAGCTATGTTCAGGTATCTGTAGGGGAATGGCTTTCATGAGCTGGTCATCAGTGAGCAACAGACCTATTTTACTGGTGTCTTCAGAAGCCTGTAAATAAATGCCAACATTGATCATACCCACAAATAAAATTACCTCAACATTTTACAAAAACTGCTTTAATACATGCACTGAAGTCCAGACATTCACAGGTAATTATCCTGCCAGCTCAACACTATGACAATTTTACTGCTACATTCATCATATGTGAATGTCAAACTCCAAACAATGTCCAGATGAATTCTATGGACAGCATGTGGAGTTTATGACTGAAAAAAGCTAGTTAGTATTGCAGACCATCCAACCACCAGAGTCACATATGTCAGAATTCAAGCAAGACTTAATGGTGATATTAAACTTCCACACACTTGCTTCACATACATTGTGGACAAAGACCCAGGATTAACACACTCCATTTTGTCATTAGTCCATCAAGTTATGTCACACTGTGTTATCACTTCATCCAAGTGGCATGTTAATGAACTTTCCCAAAGTGCTAGATTGTCATGCTCAGCTCTTACCATTTGCCTGCCAGTCTTGCTCCCTAGTTCCCCAGCATGGATCTTTGGTATCTTCTCATCCTTTTTATTTACACCTTCAACTGGTGATAATTCCAAAGGAAAGTCTATTTTAAAGCTTTCCTCACAAACAGTACTTTGGAAACTTGAGGCACTTTCAGCCTCTGATCCTCGTTTTATCCATTCATTGTATGACAAAATTCCTGTTTCCAATTCTGTCCTTGTTTGCTCCTCAGAACTTTGAAATAATAAGGGTGACACAGCCATCTGCTCTTTAATGGGTGAGCGCTGCTCAGGTAATAAAGTTGTAGCATAACTCAAAAGTTTCGATGTAGGAACTAACTTATCAGTGTCCTCAGAACAATGACCTAATTCCTCTTCTGACTCAGCAGTTTGTGGACTCTGTGGCCTTGGACTGTCATTAATCCAATAGTCGACAGGTAAAGCATCAAACTCAATATCTGATGACAAAGACATTGGTGAAGATGATCTTTCAATGGGGGTAGCATCCATGAAATAGGATGACAATATCCTCATAAACTCAGGCACGGGGGAGTCAGGTAATAGTCTGAACTCACTGATAGATGAAATGGATTCAGGTGAAGATGGTCTATCGATCTCAGCAGCTTTTGAGGATGTGACTGTAAGCTCCCAAACTGATGAGTCTGAACACAGTGATTCAAGTGATGATGACCTACGAGCAGTGGTGAACCCCTCGACTAATACAGCAAACTGAGGGATGGGAGAGTCTGGAGAGAGAGACATGTTCTTGTTGAACTCAGGCAGAGATTCTGGAGATGATGCTCTTCTATCAGTCATATGCATGGTTGATTCAAGTGACATAAATTCTATATCTGATGCTAACGTTTCAGGTGAGGTTGATGCTGATCTAAGGAACAGTACACTTTCTGGCAATGTTGTCATAAATTCGGGTAAGGGCGAATCAGGTGAGAGTCGTCTAAGCTCATTAACTGATGTTACAGATTCTGGTGATGATGCCCTTGGTTCTAACACCATTGTTGAATTCGGGGACATGGGTCTGTAGTCTATCGAAGATTGTGATGAATAACGTTGATTGTCTTCCTCTGTGTCAGAATCTAGTGTTTCTGGTATTTCAAAGGTGTACAAGATATCTTTGTATGGTGCTGCTGTTAAAGACAAACTATCATCAATCTTTGGGGGAGGTGGTTCTAAAATAGGCATCTCAGGTATATCTGTTTTTGTTGTAGTCAGTTGATCTGTCACTTCTGTAGGTGGTCCAATGGCATTAGCATTTTGATATTTTGCATTTTCTTGTTCATCATCTGAAATGTGACTTTCATATTCTATTTTGTTGCCAATAAATTGCATAAACCCTGTTTTGCTGCTGAAAGTTTCTCCGGCATATTGAGGATCATGTACATGAGAAATGAGCTTCCATAACTCAACATCATAAATGAGATTATATTCAGCAACCACAATGGCTGATTCCTCAGGAGAGGCAGGAACTATTACAGGTGATAAAACACCTTTATCATTATTTGCATCAGAGGCAGTTGAAACTTTTAATTCACTTAGTGGTGATTGAGGTGTCAACAAGAATTCTCCCTTATCTAATGCAACAGATTCTGGTGATGCAGACCTTTCTTCTGCACAAAACAGGTCTAAGGTTTGTAGCAGATCACCTGAATCTGAAATTTCACTGGTTGGTGTGTCTCTCAAAGTCATGGCTTTTACTTCTAGCGTCTTTGTAAAATCTGGTACTGGTGAATCAGGGGGCAGGTGTTCACATTCTTCATTTGATCTTTCAGACTGAGGTGATATTGGTATGTCGGTGACATCTATGCCAAATGAAGCATAATCTGAAACATCACATTCAGCATCTGATAATATTGATTTTGGAGACAAACTCCCATTGTACCTTTCTGTTGACGAAATCATGAGAACATCTTGTGTAAAAGAAGGGAGAGGTGAGTCTGGGGACAAGCGCTTGTGTTCTTGAGTGGATTCAACTGACAGTGGCCTCACATGTTCCAAGCTTTCTGATTCATCAGAACCTTGTCTACCTCCAACACAATAATTCATAGATATCATAAACTCTGTTAAACCATACTCAAGATCAGATTCAATAGATTCAGGGGAAGATGATCTGTATCCACCATTCACAATTACATTTTCACATATTGCTTGTCTGTATTCAGGTATGGGTGAGTCTGGCAAGTCTAGAGATGCTCCTGAGTCAGGTGAAGAGGGTCTATTTTCATAAACTGGTGATCCTAGGCTTAAAACAATGTATTCTACTTCTGAACATTCTGACTCAGGTGATGTTGACCTTTGTCCAAAAATTTGAGATAATTCAGATAATGAAAGCATAAAATCAGGTAAAGGTGAATCAGGTGACAGTCTGAATGATTGAGATTCAGGAGATGAAGGTCTACTCTCCATGAATGTCGTGAGATTTGATTCCATGTCTAAATCTGACAACACTGAGTCTGATGAAGTGGACCTCAAGTCCATGTGGTAAACAGTAGATTCATGTAGTGCCTGTGTAAAGTCGGGTATGGGTGAGTCTAGTGAAAGAGGCCTAAATCCATCATATGATGCAGCTGAACCAGGAGATGTTTCTCTCTGCACAAAATCCCAAGGAAAATACAGATCTGCCTCTTCATCCCACTCTGAAAGTATCGATTCTGGTGATGTGGATCTGCACCTTACTCTTAATATGACAGGTACATGCATTCTGTACTGTGGTAGAGGAGAGTCCAGAGGCAAATATGTATGATCAACATCAAATGTTTCTGACTGAGGCGATTCTGCTCTATCATCACAATTAAACATCTTTGAAATCCCTGATGTATATTCATCTTCTGAAGCCTCTGATTCAGGCGATGATGACCTATAACCTTTAAACTCACAACATGTCTCTGAAAAAGCTTGTCTGAAGTCAGGTAAAGGAGAATCAAGAGAAAGTCTTCTATTTTTACTCAGAGAAACTGAGGACTCTGGAGAAGAAGGTCGTTCATCTGGGACCAATGGCAAAGACAATTCCATTTCCAAGTCTGATAACACTGATTCAGGTGAGGAGCACCTTGAGTCCAAGTGTGATGTTAAGGATTCTTGCACTGGTTGTGCCAATTCAGGAATTGGTGAGTCTGGAGAAAGAGGTCTAAATCCATCATTGGATACAGTTGAACCAGGAGATGATGCTCTTTTCGCAAAATTAAACATCTTTGAAATCTCTGATGTATAGTCATCTTCTGAAGCCTCTGATTCAGGTGATGACGACCTATAACCTTTAAGCTCACTATAAGTCTCTGAAAATGCTTTTCTAAAGTCAGTTAAAGGGGAATCAGGAGAAAGTCTTCTGTTTTTACTTAGAGATGTAAAGGACTCAGGAGAAGAAGGTCGCTCATCTTTGGCCATTGGGAAAGATAATTCCATTTCTAAGTCTGATAACACTGATTCAGGTGAGGAGCACCTTGAGTCCAAATGTGATGTGAAGGATTCTTGCAGTGATTGTGCAAACTCTGGAATGAGTGAATCTGCAGAAAGAGGCCTAAATCTATCATTGGATGCAGTTGAACCAGCAGATGCTGCTCTTTGCTCAAAATCCCCAAGAAAATAGAAATCTGTTTTATCCTCCCAATCTGAATGTACTGATTCTGGTGATGTGGATCTGCATCTTATTCTTGATATAACAGGTGCACTCACTGTGTACTGAGGTAGCGGAGAGTCACAGAGCAAATACCTAAGATCAGCATCAAACACTTCTGACTGAGGTGACTTTGCTCGGTCTTCAAAACTAAACATTTGTAAAATATCAGATGAATATTCCTTTTCTGAAGCCTCTGATTCAGGTGATGATGACCTATAACCTTTAAACTCACAACATGTCTCTGAAAAAGCTTGTCTAAAGTCAGGTAAAGGAGAATCAGGAGAAAGTCTTCTGCTTTTACTCAGAGATGCTAAGGACTCAGGAGAAGACGTTCGGTCTTCTAAAACCATTGGGAAAGGTAATTGAAGTTCCAAATCAGACAACACTGATTCAGGTGAGGAGCACCTTGAGTCCAAGTGTGATGTGAAGGATTCTTGAAGAAATTGTGCAAATACAGGAATGGGTGAGTCTGGTGAAAGTGGTCTGAATTCATCTTTGGAGGTATTTGTATCAGGAGAATCTGCTCTGTCATCATAAATGCAGGGAACACACAAATCAGTCTCCAAGTCATCTTCTGAATAACCTGACCCAGGGGATGTAGATCTACACATAACTGCATAAAGAGGAGGTTCAGTAGGGATGTAATGGGGTATTGGTGAGTCTGGTGACAACTGCTGATTTTCAGAGGAAGACAAAACTGACTGAGGTCTCTCCTCAGCTTCAAAAAACTGCAACACCAGTGGGGCAAATTCCACATCTGATGCCAGTGATTCAGGCGATGCTGACCTGTAACCACTGACATCAACATGTGGAACTGGAATACCAGGTTCAAATTCAAGAATGGGAGAATCAGTTGAAAGTTGTCTGAATTTACTTACAGATGATAAAGACTCAGGGGATGAGGATCGCTCATCAAATACCAGTGGAAATGGTAATTCCAATTCTACATCAAAATCTGACAACACTGATTCAGGTGAAAAGGACCGGTATTCCATTTTTGACTCGTGTAGAATTGGTTTTAATTCTGGAATGGGGGAGTCTGGTGAAAGAGGTCTAAATTCATTTAGAGAACTCCTGGATTCAGGAGAGGATGATTTGAAATTTGACATTAACATTAGTGATGTAGGTGAGAAAGGTCTATATTCTGATTCAGAGTCAGGTGACAGGGGTCTCTTCTCAATGTGTGCTACTAAGGAATCTAGTCTTTCTTCTGTTTCAGGTGGAGAATTAATCATAGGTGCATACTCAACATCTGATGTAGCTGATTCAGGGGATTCAGACCTAAATTCAATAAATGATGGAAACCGTTCAACTACTGTCGTGTTAAACTGAGGGATGGGTGAATCTGGTGACAGGGCCTGATTTTCATTTCTCGATGCCTCTGAATCAGGTGATGGAGGTCGATGCTCACTGAATACTGATGGAAATGATCCGTCTTCACACTCTATATCTGAGTAACAAACTGACCCAGGAGATTCAGGAGGTAACACATTTGGCTTAAGTATGGTCTTCCCGAAGTCAGATATGGGTGAATCGGGTGAAAGGGCCTTAAGCTCATTTTCAGAATCTGAACTTAAGGATTCCCGTTGTGCCTCTACAAATGGCATGTCCAGATTAGGCATTCCAGTGTCTGACATTATGGATAAAGGTGTTGATGACCTGCTGTCTGAGACTAGCACAACTGATTCTATACACTGGCTGAATTGTGGTACATGAGATTCTGGTGATAAGGTCCTGAACTTGTTCACTAATGTTGAATCAGGGGATGCTGTTCCTATTTCTGTCATCAACTCAAGAGATTGAGGTGACCCAGACCTATATTCTATTACACTTTCTTGCAAAAATGGCCTTAGCTCAATTTTTGATGTCACTGAATCAGGATTGCATTGTCCTTCTTGGAGGCTGGGCTCAGCATGTAATAATTTTGATGAATCCTCAAGCTCTGGGGAACCTGATTGACACTCAGATGCTTCACTGTTAACTGAGACAGACATTTGGGATGTGGCTGCTTTGAAAGACAAAGGTCTCAGTCTGTCCACCAAGGACTCTGTCTCCTGAGAAAAGGAGCTCAGAACACTCTCTGGCATTAGGGATTCATGTGAAAGAGGTCTACATTCCTCTTCAGAGTTAGGTGACACTGGCCCACCTCTCTTCTCTACATCTGAATCCAGGAGACCATGTTCTTTACCGACATCCACATATTTAAACACTACAGTTGTACTTACATAAGCATCCTTTACATAATGAGGGTCATATAACTGACGTATAAGCTGGTTTTCTATAAATGTTGAACCCACAATGGATTTCTTTTCTTCAAGTATTATAGACACTGATTCAGGTGAGTCTGCTCTGCGGTCTGTAAATTTGTCTGAAATTGCAACCTGATATTCAATGTCTGAATGTGGTGATTCTGGTGAAGACATTCTGTGCCCTATGGAAGCTGTAATGGATTCGGGCACTGACGGTGTGAAGTCTGGTAAAGGTGAGTCAATAGAAAACTCCACATTTTCTTCCAAATATATTGAAGAACCAGGTGACAAAGGTCTAGTTTCATTAAAAGACATAGGGTTGTAAATGTCTGATCCCTCATCTGACATAGGTGGTTCTGGTGAATGTGGCAAAGATTGTGAAATGTGACAAATCTCAATAGAAAACTGAGCAACTGGTGAATCTGGGGGCAGATCTTTCAAAGACTGTGGAGAATCAGACCTTAGTGTACTTATTAATTTTAATTCCCTTGCTGATAAAGGACTGTATTCAGACTCAGAATCAGGCGACAATGGTCTCTCCTCCCCCCCAGTCTTTACTTGAACTGCTTGTAGAGCATCTGCATCAGGTTGCCCTTCAATGTCCAACTTCACACTATCACCTGTCCCTTTTTCTTTCATACCAGAATCCTCTCGAACATTTTTCACTGATCTCGCTTCCTCCTCAATTTTTGCTTGTTCAGTTTTTGGAACACATGTATCAGATTGTCTTACAATGTCCATCTCCACACCATCACCTGAATCTCCTCCTCTTACACCAGAGTTGTCTAGAACATTTTCTCTCAGTCTTTCTTCTTTCCAAATCTTTGCTTGTAATACTTGTATAAGATCTGTATCAGACTGTCCTTCAACATTTACATTCTCATCATCATCTGACTCTCTTTTAGCAGCAGAATCCCCTTGAACATGGCCACATGGTCTCTCTTCGCTCTTAGTCTTTGCTTTTGATGCCTCCAGAACACCTGCCTCAGATGGTTCAGTAATGTCCAACATCACCCCATTATTTGACTCTCCTTTCACACCAGAATATTGTAGGACCTGGTTCTCTTGTCTCTCTTGCCTCTCAATCTTCACTTGTGCTACTTGTATGACACTTAGATCAGACTGTGCTGCAATGTCCAACTTCATGCCATCATCTGACTCTTCTTTTATACCAGAATCCTCTAGTACATACTCTGTTCTGGTTCCTGTATACTCAAAAATTGCTGTTTTATTGCAAAATGTCTCTCCAACATAGTGAGGATCACATATTGGAGAAATTAACTTCCAAGGTTCAGCACCATAAACAAGTCTATAGACTGGTACCTGAATTGCCTTTAGATTTAAACCAGTACCACCTTGTGCTTTCTTTGTTGTCTCTGTAATACTTGATTCTGGTAAGTCAGATCTCTCCATGGAGGTAACAGAAGCTTCATATGACTGAGCACATTCAACATCTGGAGCCACTGACTGTTGAGATGTTGAAGTGTCGACAATGTCTGAGACCAAATCAGTAGGCCCTGTTTTGATGTTGGGTATTGACCAACCCCCTCTGTAGTCATCTCCAGGAACAACTGAATCATGTCTTACTTCAGAGCATTGTAACTGAAAGATAGCCCCATGTTCTAGATCTGAACAAACTGAAACCAGTGACAAGGACCCTTCCAGTGTGTTTGAATCAGAAAATTCCAACAAAGTCTGTTTGACAACAGGAATGGGTGACTCAGGGGAAGGTGGCCTGTTTATGCCATCAGGATTTGGGGAGGGCAGTCTGTTCTCAGAGAATAATAATGGCTTGTTGAGAATCACACATTCAACATCTGAGGCTACAGATTCTGTTGATGAACAGCGATCCAATCTAGCATTAAGAACCGATTCTGGCAAAGACTGTCTAAAATCAGGAATAGGTGAGTCAGGTGATAGAGCCCTGTTTATGTTCATGCAGGGTGCTGAATCAGGAGATGCTGGTCTGTCCTCAAAATGAAAAGAAATGTCTGAATTGCTCTCCAACTCTACATCGGACAATACAGACTCTGTTGACACTGATCTGTGATAAACTTGAGAAGGTCCACTGAGAGAGTTTAAGTACTGAGGAATAGGGGAATCTGGTGATAAAGCCATCTGACTATCTAAAGATCTCACTGAGTGTGAGGAGCTTGGTCTGTATGATTCCAGCATCCTAAGTGATTCTGGTGACATGGGTCTATATTCTGCTTCAGAATCAGGTGAAAGTGGTCTTTGATCATTTTCTGACTGCAAAGCCATAGTTTCATCTGCAAGTGCCTCATCTAAATGTGTTTGATAAGACTCTGTCATTGTTTCATTAAAATGAAATGCATCTGTTTTACTTAATGAGGTTTTTCCTACATACTGCGGGTCACAGATAGGAGAGATAAGTATCCTAATTGCTGGCACAGAATAGCCCGTTAAAGGTGAGGGTACATGATGCTGAGGTACAGGAATTATAGGCGCTCTGTGGTTTTGCTGATCTTCATGTACATTTTTAGTAAATGTCAGTGACATCAGCAAATCATCAGATACAGTCTCCTGCAATGTTTGATCACGTGCTGGCATCTCTTCATGTGTTTCAACTTTAAACTCAGCAGATTCATTTTGATATTTTGTGAAATTCTGAACAAGTTCATAACAAGATGTTCCCTCTCTAGCAAAGTTTATTTCCTTAGTCACTGGGTGCATTTTCTCCTTTGATGTTTCTATATCAAAGTCATGAGATGAATCTTCTGTAGTCAAATCTGTTGAAAATCCCTTAGCTCCTGCTTGTGGTGTGGCAATGTCAAACTCCCCAACACCCAGGACTTCTGTTCCTATGTTGGAAGCTAGTGTTTTAATATATTTCTTGATACGTTCATCTAAAGGTTTTGACAGAACACAGCTTTTGTTCTCTGGATCAACAATTACATTTGATTTTGCTTCAGACTGCTTTCTAGTCAATGTCTCTTCTAAACTAATTGTAGCATCTGTTGGTTCAAGTGCCACGTCTTCCCTAGGAGGTAGGTCAATTACAGTATTTGATGATAACCCATAGGAACTTGTGGAATCACTATAATTAGGAGATAATGACTGTTCCTCAAAATATGACTGTAATGGTATGGCCTGATGCTCTTTATCTGGCAATACAGGTTCTTTGACAGTTTCTGATTCAGGTAAATATGCTCTTACCATCACTGACTCTGGAGAAATTTGTCTATCGTCAGAAACAGGCTCTGGAGAATGAGGTATTTCATCAATATCAGACAAACATATAATAACCCAGTCATCATCAGACTCCGATACAAATTCCACTGGTGTTAGTAGTTTGGGCCTAAAATCAAACACTACTGGTTCAGGTGATTTTGGTCTATGACCAGCAGATATAGATTCAGTTGATTCAGGGGAAGGTACTCTATATCCAGTGACAAATTCATCTCTAGATGCAACTGAAGCAGGTGATGTAGCTCTAATCATGTGATTAAATGATCCTGGAGACATGGAGCCATATTCAAAATCTGAGCATAACGATTCAACTGAACTGGATCTCTCCCCTCTGATGACAACAACAGTGTCAGGCCAATTATAAGTGAACTCAGGTACAGGTGAATCAGGTGACAATGCTTTATATTCATTTAAAGATACACAAGACTCTGGGGATGAGGGCCTGTTCACAAAAGGCAAGGTTAACAAAATGTTATTTTCAAAGTCCATATCTGATGATGCTGATTCAGGTGAGGGTGATCTAAATTTACCAAGTGTAAAAGAATCACAGACAGCATGACCAAATTCTGGTATGGGAGAATCTGGTGGAAGCTGACAATGTGCAGTGATTGATCCTAAGGATTCAGGGGATGATGATCTTATGTCATGGAAATCAGGAGATACAGTCACATTCTCATAAGATGTAAAAAGCCACTGCTGAGTTTCTACAATTGCAGACTCAGGGGATGAGGTTCTGTCCTCTATGTCAAAAGATAAAGACTGAGGTGAGATGGATCTCTCACTGCTGTAATCACTGACTAATGATAATGGCCTTCCAAATGGTCTTTTGTTTGGAACCATTGGCGTTAATGGCCTTTCCTCTGCTTCTGATGTCAGGAGCACTGAAGGGTCTCCTGACACTCCCAGCAAAGTTTGCTCTTGAGCAGATGCAATACCATCACTTGTTTCCCACGGAAAAACAGTGGGTGGGAGGGGAGACAATGGCCTAAACTGAGGTATTGGGGAATCAAGAGCAAGAAAATGTAGCTCACTTACTGGCACCTCAGATTCAGGTGAGGAGGCCCTACTTTCTGTCAGTAATATTGAAGAATCAGTTAATATATCAAGTGAAGACGATCTACGATGAACTGAACTATGTAACTGGCCAATATTTTCAGAAGTGAATTCTGGTGAACAGGGTCTACATCTGGATGGTTCTTTTTCAGGTTTAGTCTTCATGAAGTCCACAGTGTCAGTTTCAGATGGCAATGGCAGAGTTTTCTCAAAAGCTGAGTCATGGGTCAACTGAATAAAGCCTGAGCTCAAGGATGTTGGTTTGGCTGCATCTTGTGTTTGATTTATAGCATCCTTGGATCTGACATCAAGGTCAGTGGAAGGTGTTTCCTGGTAAGCATCAGTCTTATACTCAGAGTTTGAAACATCTTCATTATTCTTTACTCCTGCAACTTCTTCTTTCCTATCCTCAATTTGAACAGCTTCTTGAGTGGAAGCATTATTGCACATTACAGAAACATCCTCAGGATCAGAATCTATCACCTCAACATCATATCCATAGAGAACTTTATACAATCGATGTGTAACTTCATCCATGTGTCTTGAAGCCTTTTGAGGCTGCATAGATACTTCCAATTCAGTAAGAGAAAAAGAAGGCGGCTCAGGTGCAGACTGAGTAGATGGATGGATTTGTTCATTTGTTGATCTTGGTGTGAGGAATACCTGCTCCATAACCTCTTTGGTTTCCACAAACTCCATTGACAAGCTCATGAAGTCTTGCTCGGCTTGTTCACCCTCGATCAAGCTATCTCCAAAATCGGTCATAGATAATGGTCGACTCTCGCAGACACCTGTTCGAGAGCCGAAGGAAGACTCTCGCCAATGCAACAGTGACAAATAATCAACATCATTTTGAGCAGGGGTAGTTTGTAGACAATCCAAGCTCCACTCATCTCCCCTTTTTGCCCCCTCATATCCAGAAGCCCCCTCGACATCAAATGGCTGAACCGTGGGGTAAGGAGTTTTGGTAATTTGGGTGCCTAACTTGGGTCCCCCTTTGTACACAGGGTCAATCACCTGAGATCGTAGGTTGTAGGGAGAGGTGCGGTATACTGTGAAAAAAGGACTTACTTGTTTAAAACTGCCTGTGTGTACAGAGTCTGTCATTTCCTCATAAATCCTTTGTGATGAGCTGCAAAAAAAGAGCATTTCAATATTCAGACACTGTGTATAATGTGTGATTAAACAACACAAAATAGAAGCAGGTAGCAGTAGTTGACAATGAGTATTGTAATCACTGATCTGGAGATTCTAGTCAGTGTCCAGTGTTTGACACCAAATAAAGGAGACACATTTCAAATTTCAAATGACGCTAAATCTAGTCAAGAACCAGAACATGACAAAGAGGTGAATCTCTCTACCTGTGATGTTTGGCTGTTTGTTGATTCATAAATGTTCACCTCACCAAACACATTCATGAGGTGACAATAGGGAGAAGGGGAAGAAACACTAACAGCAGTAAAGGACACAAAGTTTGCTCAAGGTGGGCCAAAGGTTGGCCACATCACATCTTTAAGATCAAATAAAATTGAAAGATGCACCTCTTCTTGATGTCAGACAGCCACACCAAAAACAAGAAATGCACATTTTAAGTTAGCAACCACACTTAAATGTGTCAAGACTGACCATTACTCAAATATGAAAGGATTTGAACTATGCAATAAAATTAATTATTTACTGAATGATAGCATGCAAATGCAAACTGTAAGCAGTTTACTTAAAAAGTAAAGTTGAGGTGGAGGTTTTCTAGTTAACCGAGCAAGATAAAATGAAGATGAATTATTTGCTGAAAACACAGAGATGGCAGATATGAATTGTCTTTCAATGTTCTGGATTACTTACTATGTTGTCTCCATTTCTTTTTGTAATTTCTCTTTCTGAGCATTTCTTAGAAAGCCTGTGGCTCTGGAGTCTGTCTCTGATCTTCCTGTTGTGTCGTGAAGTGATGACAAACTTGAGGACAGGTCTTCTGCTGACACCACTGGTACCTCTTGTCCTG
Organism: Brachirus orientalis; assembly: GCA_016785285.1. Taxonomy (NCBI): domain Eukaryota; kingdom Metazoa; phylum Chordata; class Actinopteri; order Pleuronectiformes; family Soleidae; genus Brachirus; species Brachirus orientalis. The sequence continues at coordinate 1,940,200 of JAFBJR010000395.1, forward strand.
AGCTGGGACTCCTGCGTGTAGTTTCTCTGCGCCTGGTTGGTCTAGGGCTGTCAATGTCTTCATGAAGGGCAGAGAAACCTGTAAAAAAAAATTAGAGTAGGCATTTAATGTAGGAAAATTTATGATATTAAAATTGCACAAAATATATGTTCAGATATTCAAAACATTATCCAGTAATCCAAAATAAACGAAAAATGCATGTAACATGTAATTCAAACATCACAATAAATGCAAGCATGAAATAACCATCATTATACAATACTTATACTGAATATTAAAGTACAAACATACTTGAATTCAAGACATACAAAAAACATTGAGTTAAATATTTCTTTTTTTCTGATATCTAACTATATACTAATTTAACCTATTTTAATAATAAGCTCCAAGGATCTGCTCCTAATTTGAACCAAATAATATAGATTTGGATTTTCCAAGATGTAAAGACAATTTATTTTCAGTCAGCCAATTACTAATATTACTAAATTCTTTATTTAAATGACTTCTAAATACATTATTTTCCACATAGAAAGCCAGTAAAGTGACTTATGCACCTTCACTATGGTCAAGTGCTATGGTCCGTTCAATTTCTGCATAGGTATGTGAAGACGTCTCCTCCTGAGTAGACTTGATTATTTTGGTTTCAATGAGGTGAACAATGTCCATTCGGTTGATCTTTGTCAGCCTTTTGATGAGAGATGTTTCTGTTGAAACAAAAACAAAAGTTCAACTTTAACTTTAAATTCTAACAAGGCCTTTTGCTAAATATCATATTCATCACTGACCTGCGGCATGTTTTCCTTCCCTCTCTGCCCAGAGTTTCAAAAGAGCATGACTCTGGTCTTGCAGTGAGTTGGGGTTTTCAATCCTTATCAGGTTGATCCTCTCCTCACTGAAATCAAGTTCTCGTGCCAACTCTAAGAAGAGAAAAGAATATATACAATGACTATGTCGATTCTAACATAAATAAACAAGATGTGAAATTATGTTTCAGAGTCTGCCAAATGTTAAAGCTAGGGCCAGTAAGTCTGGAAGAGCTACAGTGCGAAACAACTCAAACCTCTTATTTGGCCATCTTGTCAATGCTCTGTCCCCAAAACACTGGAATTCAGCATTGACTGTAGAGGAACATTGAATTTTGTCCATCGACTAATTTATATACTTCTAGAGGTCACTGCTTTATCTATTTGTGCCTCAGCACTTTAAGAACATGGACATGTCAATCAATCCAAGTAGTCTAAATTAAATGATTGGTTCTGTTTAATATAGTATTGTTATAGCTCCTGACACCATTTGTTCTTTTTTCTCAGACAACTTAATTTATCAATAGTAACCAATGTATGACGAGATTTAAACAAATATGATAAAAGTGGAAGAAAGTGAACCTAGCTTTAAGGAACAATGTAGTTTGAGCATTTGGCAGTCTGAACACTCACTGCAACAAAAGTGTGACTCACCCGTCCAGCTGAAGCCCAAGTGGTCAGCTATAATGGCCAACCGTTCCTCTCTATTCTCTGCTTCATCCTGTGGGTCTACTGCAAATACCACCAGACAGCCATAAGCGGTCACAGCCGCAAGATTTACCAAATAAAGACAAAATTCACAAGCAATACCTGCTATAAACTTCACTGGCTTTCTTTGTTGTGCAAGTCACTGCTTGGTTTTAAAAATCTAACAAACTAAACTAGTACCATATATGTAACGGATCTTTTAGCGATACTCACAAAAAAAGTACACTTCAACTGTTATAAAAGTGTTGACAGTACATTTGGTAGCTCAGATAATACATATATTAATCTTTAAAGGTTTTAGTTGCTAGGTTTCCGTGTAGCCTTTAGGTCAATCTTGAGATTTTCTACACACATAGAGGAAAAGAGACATTACAAACACAAACACATCTCAGACAACAAAGCAACATGGATTCTTCAACTCCAACAGGGAAAACTACAAGAGACAGAGAGGCAGCATCTTTACAGCTATTGTACTAGTGAGGCAGAAGAGATAGAGAATAGCCCCTTATACTGGGGGGATACCTTGACTTTGGACTTTATCATCTGGAATTCGCTGCATCTGTGTCTCAACAGGGTCGTCCCACAGTGGCCTAATAGGAAAGACGTCTCCTGAAGGAGGGAACTGCATCTCAGAGAAAGTTTCCCTTTCTATTATTGACTGATCAATGAGACTGCTCTCATCATCTGAGTTGGTGGCTGCAACCACTTGTACGTTCTCTTTCCCTGCCTGTGCCAACCTTGCCACAAGTTTCGCTGCCTCATCGCTTATCTCCTCAAAGAAATCCAGAGACTTTTTGCATGGATCCCTTTTCTCTTTAGTGGGTGCTGGTGCATGAGGTGAATGAGAGGACTGAACACTTTTGCCCCGGACTGGCAGTCTGGATTGAAAACCTTTTGATTTTGCTGACTCTACACTCAAGGGACGACCCTGTTCTTTTTTAGAAGCAGACCTGGTAGACTCCCCTTCACAGAAGCTCTTGGCTTTAAAAGAAGGTTTCTTGGTTTTGACTTCCACAGAGGGACCTGCATCTGTCTCAGATTTTCTCCTTGTATCCCTTTTTACAGGAACTTTCAGCTTTTTCTCCTGAGTAGATTCCACACGTTTGACAGAGGAATCAGACTTGGGAGTGCTAGCTTTGATGGGAATTCTAGATTTAGAGTCAGATGTAAAGGAGGCCTCATTTTTAAGAGTGGCTGAAGAGGAGGTTGCTTTAGATGGAGAGGGAACTGTGGATTTACTCCTACCTTGAGGGGTAGATTTGGCTTGTGATTTCGCTGGAGTCTTTTTAATGCTACTGGAAGCACTTTGTTTTGATTTCCCTGTTGGTTTGGGTGTGTCTACTACTGACTGTGGCTCTTCTGGAGAAGAGTCAGAGGACTCTTGGCCTTGCTCAGAGTAAACAGATCTGGTAACTGTAGATTCTGCTGTCTGTACATTTGTTATCATTTGATCACAGAAACTTGTGTCTACATCTAAGGACTCTTCATTTATGGGTTTGTCTGTTTTAGTATCTAGATCTTCTGGGGATGTCTGATCTTTCTTTGCAGAAGCTGAAATGCCCATTTTAGGAATTTTAGATTTGGAAGCATCAGTATTCAAGGCTGTATGATCACTTTCAGGGGGAGACTGAAGATGGGAATTTGTTGTTTCTTTTGATTTTTCTTCTTCCTCAATCTTAATCTCTAGTGTTAGATTGAGGCCAACTTCGGGTTCTGCTGCTGATCTACTTTCTTCCCTGGACTCTTCTAAGACAGGCTCCTCTAAAGGATGTTCACCTATCTGGAAAAAGGCAAAACCACTCCCCTCTTCCTCGTAGCTTCTCTTAGTCATGTCAATAGCACCACTTCTGGTCATCTCAAAGAGCTTTCCCTCTTGGAAAAGAAAAGGGTTGGGCTCACTGGTGGGAGTGCTCTCTTCTGTTGGTGTTCTACCAGGTGTTGTGTCTGGAGTTGCTTGCACAGACTGACGGTCCACTGCCAGATTCAATATCTTCTGTTCCTCCTCTTTGACACGAGCTGCAAAAGTAGCATCATCCTCCCGCATGTCAGACCACGAGCCAGTATCTACCTTGGCAGTAACACCTTTTGACTCAGTTCTGGGCGGCCCCAGTGCCTCGTCATCTTCCTCTGTGTCATGATAGATACACACCTCTGGTTTAAAAATTTCCTTTGTTTGATGCGTGGAAAAACTTGGACCAAGTCCAGTTTCTAGAACTGCTGTTTGTCCTCTGTGATCTCCTTTTATTTCATCTGTTACATTACTACCTGCTCTTAAAGTACCAGTCTGAAGCTTGCTAACATCTAACTCTTGACCAATCTTGTTATCGCCTTTTTCCCTTGCATTTCTTAAGCACTCCTCTTTTTGCTCATCAGTCTTGTTTTCAATATGTGATGCAACATGTGCCTTTTCAACACTACAGTCTTTATCAGATTTTGCAGATGGTGAAAGTCTTTGTTCCTGTGCAGTTTCCGGTTTGAAATTTGAATGCTGCTGGTCTGAGACAGAGTGAGGCCCCTCTGAAGTGACACAGGCTGTTGTGTTCTTGACCTCTTTGCAGTGGGATTCCTCATGCAAACCTGCTGAAAAAGGAGAGGGAGGTTGTACTTTAATATGGGGATCAACAAAAAGATCTAAATTTGATTCCTCAGCGGGTCTATCAAGCCCACATTCACTTTGCGATACTTTCTCACTTGTGGGCTCTAATGTTTCATGTCTGTCATCCCCTAATTTGGCATCTGCTGAGGGAAACAAATCTTTTCTAGAGTGCTTTTTGCTCTTTGCTTCTTGTTCCATTTCATCAAATGTTTTTATTTTGGCTGCCATCTTAAACATTTCTTCCTCTGGAGTAATTTTTCTCTTAGCTTCATAGTAGTCTGATGTGTCCTCTTCTTCTGGATCTTCAGGGATGACAGATGGTTTGGATGGAACAGAGAGGAATGTATGGTCAGGGGGTCTGGGGTTTACCTCATAACTTACCTCTTCAGAACTAGGAGTATCAGGGGAGAGGGGACTCTTACCAGAACTTGTCATCTGAGATGTCTGCTCACAACTGTCATCATCAGCACTAGCCTCATGGTCTCGAAGCAGCCTACTACGTAAACCATCTTGAGGGAATTCTGTAGCTTTGGTGGGCTCTGGATGGCTTGAGGATTTACTAGGAAGACCTAGTGATGACGGAAGGAAAGGGTGGCCCTTTTGCTCTACAGGGCTGCTCTCTAAGGAGTCACAAGGAGGTGATTCCTTGGTTGGGCTAGGTTCAATAGAATCGGGGGACTTATGGGAGGAATTTTCTTCCATGAGTGGACTACCATCTAGAGAGTCTCTGTGGCTTATTGTGCAAGATTCATCAGCTAATGGACTGAGAGCATCTGAATCTTGTTTTAATGACAGATCTATAGTTTCTTGATGCTGAGAAGAAGATCTATAGCCTGGAGAACCAATTAAGGGCAATGTTAACTGATGACTAGGGCTCTCATCATCACTAAGAAAAGTTTCTACAGTCCCTGAAATTCTCTTTGTAAGCTTTTGAGGTTTAGATGACTTAGACTCACTCCTCCTATCATAGAAGGACTCACTTGTAGTGTGGTCATCTGCAGCCTGGCTGGAAGAAACAGGGAGGGTCAAATCTGTAGAGGGTTGGTCTCCAGTGGCCCCTACACCAGAGTCTCCAGACTTCTCTGTGCCTTTACTTAGTTTTTGGCCTGTTGTGATAGCTTGTGATGAAATTGTGTGCTGACCAGTTTTGGGAGAAAGACACATACTTTCAGGACTTGTTCCTGGAGTGGCTAAACCCTCATGTTTGTAGCTGTCCTCTGAGCTTAGATGATGGGTTCCATCTCCAGAACTAGCACTTAGTGAATCTGCCGCACCCTCATGTTTTAGACTGTCAGAGCTGTCATCAAGGCCACCACTTCCAAAGTCTACAGTTTCTGTCAGCTCAGAATGGGCAGGAGCAGCTGCCTTGGTTTCTTTTCCTCTATCCTGCAGCATGGTCTCTTCTTTGCAAGGTTTGGAATCCAAAGATACTTCTCGTTCTTGAGAGACATGTGAGCTTATTGCTTTGGTCATGGATTTTGACTGGACGGTTTCAGGTTTTGAGGGTTTCTCTGCTCTTGGTTTAGTGGATGTTTTGACCTCACATAGCCCAGACTTTCTTTTTGAGGGGTCTTGCCCTGTTTGGAATGCTTGCATTAGTTCTTTAACTGACATTGTTTCCTCAAGTTTTTCTGATTCAGATTTAGGGGATTTAGGGGGGGCGTGTTTTGATTTAGGGATTTCTTTGGCTTTAGGAGATGATTTGCCCACAACAGGCAATTGTGAAGGCTTGCTCCCAGTGACCTTTTTGCTCTTTTGCTCTGCTTCTACCTTCTGTTGTAAAGCCTTGACTTTGTCCTTTATTGACCCAATGGGAGTTTCTTCAACAAGTGGGGACACAGGTGACACTGGCCCAGGAGCTGCTTGCACACTTAAGAGAGCACCTGCCTCTGTTGATTCTTCTGTCTGCCCCTGGTCTTTTCCCTTCTTTCTTAGCGGCTTTTTAACATCACCAGCAGTGGTTTTGTCATTTCCTTTGGTTGGAGAGGTTACTTTTGAACTTTTTCGCAGGACAACATCAGTAAATCTTTCTTGGGTGGCTGGTTCTTTCTTAGGTTTTACTTTAGATATTACCGGTGCATCCAGGAGGTATTCTTTAAGATCACCACTGTCCTTTATGGCTTTAGGTCTTGGAGCCCCTCTGTTAGCTCTACTTTCCCTTAAGACAGGTTCTTGAATTTCTATAGCTGCCATCTTTTTGGCTTCTTCAATCTCACTGTTTGAGAGAAGAACCCATTCTTCCAACATTCTAGCTGCTTTTGCTGCCTCCTCTGCCACCTCACCCTCATATGTTCCACTTCTTAGTATCTCACTGACTCTCTCAAGGTCTTCTTTGACCTTTTCTAAGTCTTTCTCCATTATTTCTAAGGGTTCTCCAGAAATGTCCTCAGTCCCTTTCTCTAGACCACACCCTCCTAAGGAAGGGGATTTCTCTGTAGAGTCTGCAGTCAGGATGGCAGTCATTTTGATCAAATCCTGTTTCATCTCTGACACGTCGGATAGGAGGTCTGGCTCTCGAATCAGCTCTGATTTCAGGACTGATGACTCCGTCTCTTCATCTTCCATTTGGAAGAAGAACAAGTAAGGAGTAAAGAAAATCAAAAATTCAAATGAAAGGAGACAGACATTGGAAAATGTGGTCAGGACAAGATTGGAGCACACTGCAGGGATAATAGGAGAACAGGTTTACAATAGGTGCTACATCGGGGTATCAGAGGAACTGGGCTTATACTTTCATATGTTTGTTGGGTACTTTGGTAAACCAAAACATAATACTGATGGGAAAGGATATGAGCAGGAAATAACTTGCTTATATACGCAGCCAGCACACCCAAACTCACAAGACATAACGACAAAATCAAAAATAACAGAAATGAAAATTAAAAACAAAAACAAAAATCTATATAATGATGGAAACCATCTGACCAAGAAACACATACAATGGAAAAGGAGACAACAAAGGAAACAAAGAAATCAAAATTTCTCAAGATTGCTCAGGTGCATGACAAATGTAAATGTAATAAAAGTAGAAATGGATGGAAAACTACTAAAAATACTAGTTGTCTATCAAAGAAAGCCAGTGATAATTTACAACATAATAATGTATACAACATACAATAATTTGCCTCAGTACAAAGCAAAATCTAAAGAGGATGAAGGATATTTGGAATACTAGAAAGAAATGTCTTGCAGGGAGGGGCAGTATTTTACTACCCTTTGCTCCATTGCCAAACTACACATTAAAATAGAAAAATTATAAGGAATATTGACACAAAACAAAATATTGCACAAAAACCATAATTAAAAGGTATTATGTGGGGGGAATTACAAAAATATAAAGCACACCAACTAACGAGTGAACAAACAATTTGTTAAAAACAAACCATTAAATATTATCATACAGACACACAAGCACACACATACACATGTATGTAAGGCAAGTTATTTCCATGCAAAGCAAAGGGAGGTGCTGATGGAGAGGTGTAAATGGAGTCAGTGAAACGTTGGAGAATATGATCTGCTGTGTGAATAAAATGTTTCCCCATTCAATAATATGGTAAATATTTAGACAACCACTCCTACTATGTTTAATATCTCTCGGAAATATATTACTAGTATGTCTTTGTACATATATGAACATTATGCCTGGTATAACTTTTTTTTACCATGAGAATAACAGAAATTCTCAAATGTACTGTTATTGCCCATTTGACTTTTTAACTGTTCTATGAACAAGGTGAAGAGAGGAGAAAGATTTTGTGGGCTCTAAGGCTCACTATTTTTGCTTTACCATTATACTAGAGGATTTCTTTACAAGGAATACTTGTCATAAGACCTCTAATGTCCTGGGTGTCAATGTAATCACCAATACCCAGTTTCAAAAATGGAGTGCAAGCACATATAATGTAGGAGCAAGCATCAAATCTTACAAATTTTGGTAAAGCACAAACTAAGAAAGAGGCAGTAGTATCACCAGGTAGATTCCAATTGACATATCTGATGCTACCTGTACTCTAAACAATGATGACTGCATAGGATTTGAATTAACATAAACCAGTTGAAATATTCAATCAACAGGATACTTTAACCCATACTAATTTCTAGTATGCCATCAAATGTTAAATTTGACAAAATCAAATGTGCAGAAATCATGTTAAGTATGGTCTTTTTGTAAGAGATCTGACAAATATTTTATACTTGTCTAGAGTCGAATAAGTACTTAAAAAGGCTAGTGTTTTCATACCTTTATAATTAGCCTAATTGCATTGACACCCAAGGTGCATAAGTGTTTAAATAACCCAGTTGTGTCACACTAGCAATCTCAAAATGGATGATTTTTGTTTGGAACCACTCAAGTATAGTGATACAACGGAATGATGCAACGGAATTTGTATTACCCCACACATTAGCCTTTCAGCACATAACTAGAGGCCACTGTCACGTCACCATTAATAGAAACAAGTGTAATGTTCATGTACATACGTAGATGGCAGTTTTTGACCCTTTCTCCATACGTCCAATCTCAAATTGTGAAGAGGAAAGAGTTAAACTAATGAGTGATGTTGAGAAAGGTATAAAAAAAAAAGTGAAGTTTAAGCCTCAGGAGAAACAGAACATTGACATGAGGGAGGTGTGGGTAACGCCTGTTTGTTTGTGCGACATGACAAAAATACAAGCTTCAAGGATTTTGATTAGATGTAAAGTCGACAATCAATCTATGGGTGAGGCTAGATGTGCCAGTGGATCAGTCTGATTATTCCTCTGCACATTACAGTATGTTCAACTATGTTAGCTTTGTATCAGCCATACAATATCAGTGCTATAATCATTATTAGTTTGATTAACTAAAGGCCTCTCCATACTTTCCGCGTTCTGTGCCCACAGCTATGTATTTCCATTTATACTAAAATGAAGTGATCTGCCTTGTGTGTTCCTAATCCTGTATTCTCTTCGATTCCAGTATATTGTCCGACTGTATGCGTACAATGTGTCATCAATGCATGGTCATCAATTTTTGGGCTGTGTGCATGGACTGTCGCGGACATGAACAGATGACAGCATTTTACTTCACATGGATCATAGAAGACTCAAGCTGACGCGGAAACTATGAATTGGCCGTCAAAGCATGCAGTATTATTACAGCGTAGTAACAACTTTAGTAATGCTTATAGCAAATTTAGAAAGAATAAAATATTCTTACATTTCTCTTGCATTCTGCTGGTCTGGGAAAAAAATATGAAGAAAAGATCGCAGTCAGTCTCCAAACATTACAATCATGTGCAAAAATAATTTACAACTCCTGTCCAACCTCTACAGAAGTAAACAGAATGCACAGGACATGCAACACAACAGCAAAATACAGGCTATGTAATCTAATCAAATCACAACCTAATCTACTCAAGTTAACTAAACGCAGCAATAATCTGACTAAAAGCAAACATTCTCTATATTTATTGCTAGCGGGAAGATGGTGGACAGGAAAGAAAAGCATTAAGAAAAGCGGGGGCTGCTTTTACCTCCTCTTCTTGCTCTTGGTCTGAATCGGATTCCTTTTGTGAGCAAGAAGCAGCAAGAAGCAAAGAGATGCACAGACGGAAACAACAGCAACATTAACAGGAAGAAAAAACAAAGACAGTGGACACTGTGTGGTTACCATAGCAACAAAGACAACAGGTTGGTGTCATTTGGGAGAAAGTCAAACTGGTATTTATAGCAGCTTTAGGCAAATTTTTTAAGATCGACAGATCTTAAAAAATTAACTTGATCTAATTTTGTCTTTTGACCCTTTAGCATAAATACTGTTAATTCTAATTTATTTTGTGATTACAAAAAATCTTTATCATATACTGCTTGCCTGGTGTCAGTTAAACTACATGAGGACAAATTATTATAAAGCAATAATGTTAGCTGCTCAGAGGAATAGTAGTTTCCTCACATTCATACCAAGAAGTATGAAGAATTGATACAAACAGGAACATAACACAGGTTACATGTTGCAATAATGGAGTAATGAGAAGCAGGGGATATTTCAGAGGCTGCTGTGCAACTTTTATTTTCAAGAACGAACAAGATAAGTTTTTGAGAACAACAACAGAGTAGAGTCCTCACCTTGCAATATGAAGGGAGGGTGATGTTAAGATTGCATATGGCATTCTGGGCAAGTGACCTGTAGTTTCTGGGTTCTTTCATAAAGGACAGACGGCCACATGGCTCCTGAGTGTTGTCTCTGATCTGCAACAGAATAAAATCAAAGTGACAGTATACACAAATATAAATATGAAGTATTATCTGCTGCTTGTGTTAGTGTAAAAGAATGGATCTTACTTTGATGAAGAGTGCTAGTCGGTTCTCCTTAAAGGCAAAGAAGCTGAAGAGATGATGCTGGCCACTTTTGGTGAGGGGAACAAGGTTTCCAAAGCATTCTGCATAGATAGGTTTTCCTTCTAGAACCTGAGAAAAATAACAACCCTTTAAGTACTGTTGTTCGATAAAAGCACAATTGACATTTCACAAAAATCCTAGAACCTTGAACTGTAGCTTTTTAAAATTTCTCAATCATTTACCACAATTTGGCACAGCCTTAGTAGATATTCAACACTGCAATATTTAACTGTATTTAAATGGAGTTGATTTACATATTCTTCTGTTTACAAATTACACGTACATTATGTGACCAACACTAATGCACATAATCTATCACAATGGCACTTGTTTTGGTTTAACCACTTGTTGCTCTGTTGCAAAATTTCACTATAAATAAAATTAAAGTTGTTGTGTATTGAGCCATTTCAGCCCACCCGCTTTTAATCCAGCAGAAAACTTAATCAAATGAGTTTGGTGAAACATTCATCCCATGCTCTCCTTTCTCACCTCTACATCGCGACTGCGTGCCACCTCAGTGAAGTTCTCCTGCTGCTCCAGGGTTTTATCAATCTTGTCGTCAGTCATGCAGAAGCATCGCAGACGAGCCTCAATGGGGTCATGGGTCTTGGCAAAGATGACAAACTTGGCCATGTAAGGGACACAAATGATCTCGCGGTACACCTGAGTGGAGAAGTTGACAGATTCCTGGACTTGTCGACAGTCAATGAGCCAGAACCTAGAAATAAGTTGGAAATTAGAGAAAAATAGCTTGTATTTTGGCTGCTACATGTAAGTCCCTTTAAAACAAAGGCAATACTGTCACTGTATTACCTTGCAGACACATTGGTGGTAAAGGAGACACAGTCATTGATAAATGTTAAAGGAGTAGTTCCTGTTATATCCTCCCATTGGGCTGGCGTTGTTCCACCTAGACATGGACACAAACACAAGATGACATATTAGAATATGAGCAATGGTTGGTCTCAGGTTGGTCTATTCATGGACTTATGTGTCCTCTCTGACCTGTGATACTGCAGAGAAGTCGTAAGGTGGGAGCGTCTCCTCCAAAACCGTTTAGGGCTGGGTCTGAGTTGCTCTTTGGGACAGGGATGGTCATGGTGATAGGTTTATGGAACTTCCTTCTGCGTGGCTCCAGGGTGACAATGGGACTAAAGGTGGCCTTGTTTCCCAGGATCTTCCTCACTACATCTATATTCACGGGCTGGGCCTGAAAGAGTAGAAAATGTAGACAACAGCCTTATCTTAGATTAACAATACATAGGGAAATCGTCTGATCTCATGTCATGCAATGAACATGCTCTCCTGACTGAAATGTTGAACCAGATGTACATCTTTTACACATGGATAATGTTCATATTTATGGTATCTGATTACATTGTCCATTTTATTCTGAACAAAATATCAATCTTCACCTAGATAAATAGTTTTCTTCTTATAGATTGAGCCCTGCATCTCCTAAATAAAATATCTATTTTTCCCTATGCCCTGAAAAAACATAAAACTTGGTTAATAGTTGACCTGTTGCCAAGAAAATTACTGGCCTATGTTGGATATCATCACAGACACACAGGTCTGAAGCTGGATACTTGGATTTAGCTTTAGCAATAGTAAAAGTTGGATCCTTTAAAGATGGTGTTAGCTTAAAAAGACTTAAATCACCAAAATAAGTGATGTTTCTTGTTGTATCTTTTTCACATGCTAGCTGTGTACGGTTGGAAGTTCTCAACAACTATTTGGTGAAATAACAAAGACATTTTATGCAGATGATCCCCAATGATTTGACTGTGATCATTCCATGAGCAACCTCTGACATGCCTCTGCAACATCAAGAGTGCTTCTCATACATTTGATAAAAAGTTTTGTTCACCCAAGAAGAAACTGAAATACTGGTGATCGCCTGACTGTCTGTCTAGCGTCATCATAGCTTCAGTTGTTTGTTGTGTATCACCCTCAAGAAGACAATTTTTAAGGTTCAAAATCAAAAAAACAAAAAACAAACTCAAACTCTTTAATAGTATATTATGGCACATACACAATTATTTATAATATATATGTGAATTACCTGCAGCCCAACCCTGATTCTCTTAGTAAGGGCTCCCTCGGGAAATACTGCCTGCACTTGAGGCACAACTGTGCTGCTCAGGATACCTCCCTCAGGACCAATCAAATTACTGTCCTGCTTGACGCGTGACACCACTGCAAAGTATTGTGGGAAATCTCTGGTGATGATGCGGCAAATGCGCTTCCTTTCCAGCTCCTCTGGTGTGTCCAACTCTAAAGGAAGGAAGAAAAAGACAGTTGTCAGGGACATTACTGTAAGGATGACTTTTACTGTCTACTGATATATAGTTAGATACCGACCCTCATCCATGCCATTGAGTATCTGGTTGAGTTCCTCCTGTGTGTGTTCACAGTGATGCTCCTTCCAGCTCTCTCCTGTCTCACTCCTCAGTATCACGAGTTCCCTCTCTTTCCCCCTCAGAGCAGCAAAGTGGGGGATCTCCACAATCACAGGGCTGGAGGAGGAAAGGACACGTACATGTGAGCCAGTGCACAATAAAGACAACACAAGTATTAGTGAGTATTACTAAGTGTTGGTGAAAATGTGTGCAATTAACAGGATTAACAGGATTTTGAAACAACTTTAAAATGTGTTATTTATTTAAATTTTATGACCATTACCCATTGATGACTCATGATTTTAGGCTTACTTTCTGGGATATTAATAAACTTTTACCCCATCACTACTACAAATGAGTTCAGAATACAATAGTTAAGTGGAAGAATTAATTAGTGAACCTGTTTAACATAATCACACACTTTGACTTTAGAAAGTGACAAAGATGATGTAAAATGGATTGTGTAGTGTCAAATTAATACTTACCTGATACAGAATATATAGCACAACAAACAAGATATAACACATCTATGGAAAACATGCTACACTACACTTCAACATGGGACAAAGACAGCTATTGAAGCAAGACCTGCTGATCTTGTCATGTGATTGTTACATGGTTGTTTGGCCATAAATGTCATAAAAAAATAACATTTTGTTTGCTTTAAATACACTATTCAATAGTTGGTACTTGTCAGCTCTGTACTTTGGTAGCTCCAAATACTGACAGTTCTCATTCAACTTGAGATTAAATGAGATAAACATGAGGCAAAGCCACAACAAATTGGCCAAATTATGAATTACAATTTAGAATTTATAAAGATTTAATACTGAATTTTTGGAAATTTGTCTTTTGATCAAGTTGTCATCTACATGACTTAAAGTCAGAAACAGTCACCAGCCAACCACCAAACTAAAACATGCAGCTGAACTTTACTTTCTCATTCATATAGGCCACACAACCATTTAAATTCCACACGAATATTAAGACACAAAAAAATCATCTATCAAAAAAAGAAGAAAGAAAACAGGAGAAATTGAAATAAGCAGGAAACTAATGTCACAGCAATGTAATGTCTAGAGGAAAACATAAAATGGGGTGCAAGGCAATATCGCAAGCATGACAACACAAGACGGACAAAACAATATCAGGTTAGAAGCACTGGCACCAGCATCCATGGATTGTTTCATATGTGAAACCATCGATGTCTATTTTCTGACCCTACCCAAGGAATTTTGTCCCCGGCGGGCCGAGCTGGAGAATTCTGCTAACCAGACTCTCCCCCTCATTAAGAGGTGGAGGGGCAGTGGGGAGGTGAAGTTTACTTTGTGATCGACCAAACATCCATACGCAGCAGTGAGGAAAAAAAGAGCACACACAGTGTGTTGGTTGGGGGACAAATGTGCATTACCTGAAATTATAGAAACTTTTATGGATGCCAAAATTTTTATTAAAAAGGAATAAATTACAAGAAAAATAGGAGGAAAAACATCTGTTCGATTAAAATTTATTCCATCCCATTTCCATTTATATATTTTTTTCCCCTCTTGGAATTAATTTAAAAAAATATCACAGTCAAAAATCTATTGATTACATAATCCCTCTTATCCTTACAGCATTAATTAAGACAAACAGGTGAGTAGCAGGTTTCATATAAGAAGTAAAAACTTTTCAAATTAATTTAGATTTTTTATTTTTAAATTTCAGAATGTCTTCTTAATTTAATTTGAACACACTAGATCTCTACATATGTTAAAGTAAAGAAAAGTCATTTCTGCAGCTGTAAATACATGGTAGGTGAGGTGTTTTTGCTTCTTTTATTTCTGCTGCTTCTACCTCTGATGACCATCTTTAGGTGGATAATTGACATCTTTCATCTTTGGTAAAGTTTATGGTCTGAAGAGCAACATAAAGTATTGTATATGAGTATTTATGGTCAGGGGGAAGAACATCTATCATTTCAAATTGATGGAGTGGATATAAAAGTAAGTCATGAGTGCAGGTTGAATCCTTTTTATGTTGTACAGCCTCCAAGATTGCAAGAGGCAACATATCAAACCAATCATGGTGCAATATAGCGGATGTGGAGTTTATAAGATCAGCTTCTGCATTGTAGGTTAGGGATAAGTTTAAAAAGAGTTAGACTGCAGCTGTCATGAAAGGAAATAGAACATGCTGAGGAGCAAAGATTAACCGTTCTCTGGCGCTGGGAGAAAAGCAGATACAGAAACAATTTTAGTAAGGCACACGCAAGGGGAAATGAATCTGAAAAAAAAGGCTGCAAGTTGTAAGCTTCTTATTAAACAGGTACAGCTCAGCCAACAGCCTGAAGACACAGGTAATGATAGATCTTCATTCTGTCTAAAGGGGAGAGTTTGAGTTTTTTGAAGTACTGACACATAGTTAATGCTGACTGTTTACGTCTACAATTTCTAAAGAATATGTTCACCACTTCATCCCACTTTGCCAACTGGAAACTAAAGTTTGCATTTCACTTTCTCTACCACACTAAAATCCATTGACACCTGCATTTTTAGCTCAAGTGGACATGGGGGATGCTGTTCTATTGCCGACTAATTTGGTAAGTTTGTGTCATTTAAGTAAACCTGAAAGAACAAGCTCAAACACCAAAGTCACAAAATAATACATTTTAATTGAGCAATTGTGGCAGCTCCTGCATGCTGTGATGTCAAATTGCTGAAATCCTCTATGGAGTGTGAGAGAGCAATCTGTTTCCAAAGCAACACAAACCTAATTTTTCTGTTGTCTAGGCTGTCCAACACTGAGATAAAGCAGTGAACACATTATTAAAATAATTAATATAATGTAGACTTTGTGTGGTGAGCCTTTTTGAAAGGCTAAAATCTATTTTTATTTGTGTCCCAATGGTGGCAGCCATGGTTTCACACAAACCTGACACAAGCTTGTCAGGTTTATGGTAAAGAGAGTGTGCAAAGTGCAGTCAGCTCTATGTTTCAGTACTTCATTGAACCACACTTAAAAAAAACCTCAACTATATTTGAATGTAAAAAGGCTGTTTGTATAAATTAGTCATAACATATATGAAGTGATCATGTGCAGTTTTCCAAAAATACCACTACTAGTACTCAAATGGCACTACACATTGGATCCTCTATATTTATAAACTTGTGATATTAATTCATCCTTCATCATGATGACAGAATGAATGGATGCCATTCGTGTAGCCTTACCCGAGGAACTGGGCTCTTGACGGCCCCACTTCGATGAGTCTGCTGGCCAGGCCTTCGCCCTCCACCATCGGGGGCATGGTAGCCAAACGGTGCCTCTTCACCAGGCGACACGTCACCCGTGTGGGCGCGCTGCAGTTCTTAGGCGGAATGATGATGCGTAGACCATGTTGTCGGCAACCTCGCATGGCTCCGCCCCTGGCATCCACCATGAAGCTGACCAGGAAGCTGCAGAGGAACAGGAAGTATTCCCAAAACAATTAGAGACGCGTGTCACTATGACCATTAAGTGATGAGAATAAAGACACCAAAGGTAAATGAATCACATTCCCAAATGGTCACAATGATTCATAGATAATAATAATAATAATAATAATAATAATAATAATAATAATAATAATATAAGAAAGAAGTGTGTTTTTGAGGCAAAAGTGTTTACAAGGTGGAGATTGACAGCTAATTTTTAGTCCTGGAATCAACAGCTGACAAAACAATCTTCATATAAAGTAAATTTTCTTGGTTGGTGTGGAGTTTTCCATCATGGACACTTTGAGTGACAGATAATACCAGTCAAATGGGTATTTTGTCCTACTCAATATTTGAATGTAAATTCTGATGATCTACCATTCATTAATTGAGAAATTTTAAACAACAAAAACCATGTAATAATGTTAAATCGTCAACCAACAGAAAGTGGGTAGACCTTGAGTGGATGTTATTACTGGTCATAATTTCACTTTATTTAAATGATGTTGACCCCCCCACCTCCGTCATCAGCTCTAATTTGTGCATCAAGCCAGCCACAGCTAGTCAATTCATCTGAATACAATGATTAAATGTGGCAAAACAAGTTTGGTGGTTTTTAAATATGTTGGTGTCTGTTTTCTCAACACAAAATGGATTTAAAAAAAGAAAAAGCAACAGTACCACAAACTTCATCAAAGTGCAAAACATTATTTTCGCTTTAAAGCTTCGAACTCCCTCACTTCACTCCACATGCAAAGTGGCAAATACAATGTGCATGGATCACACGTCTGAATGGGGGGGGGGGGGGGGGGGGAGGGGAAAAAGGGGTTTTCTTGGGGGGGGTGTATGAGCAAGATGTGTTTACATTGTAGTATGACACCACACCAAAGTCTGACATGATTGGGCTTCTATAAAGTAAACACAGTAATGATTAAAACATGTAGAGGTAACACAAGAACACTTGTTATTGAATCGAGGAACACAAACAGTAAAACTGTTAGGGAGACAAAGACTTTTGTCTTCTTCTGCTGCTGTGTCTGTGAATATGTTCTGCATTATAAGACAATAAAATTTCTTATTGACCCCACATTACATCGACGAGGCAGGGATGTTTTAAAAGACAACATAAGACCCAAACCAAAATGTGCTAGTGGACAATAATGCCCAAACACAATGTCATTGCCGTCTCCTGTAAACATTCAATCATAAAATTTGCTCTATCAAAGATGTTAAGTAGGTTTGAGTGGGTCTCCTCTCAGCTCAGGGCCCCAGGCAATGGCCTGCTTTGGCCACCCTGTAGTAACACCCCTGCAATCAGGCCATACTAAGATTAATCAGGTGATTGTTCAGTGTTTTGTGCAACATATTGAATCTGGTTGATCGCCTGAGAACAATGTTATTTTGGCGTAGGTAGGTATGTTAATGGACACGTACAATCCACAATACACTATGTGAAATTAAAGGTGCTGTATGTAAGTTTTCAAAACTTTCTTAAATGAAGTGGGCGATACAAAAAAAAAAAAAAAAAAATGCTTGCCAAGAACGTCTACCTTTGTTATGCTACATCCTCTGAGCAGAGGTACTGTATTTCTGTGCACTAACCGAACTGGTTGGGCTGGAGCTAGCTAGTTAGCATGCTAACATCAATAACAAAAAAGAAGTTTACATTGGTGTGTCTACCACTGAAGACATACTGTATCTTGGTAAGAAAGGAATACAGCTTGATGAAGAACTCACGTTTTGGCTACACTGGTGAGCAAATAACTGTTAATGCTAACATTGGCAATTTAGCAAAAACTTACATAAAGCCCTTTAACAAGGTGTCACCAACTTTTAGCGCCTCCTGAGATCAAGTGTGTGGGACTTATTAGAAGAAATTAACATTTAATTATATGGTCATTCCATTAACTCAGAATGAGATGTTTTAGTCAACATCTGTCTCTGGAGGCTACAGTTGTAGCATGTTTTCATTTCACAACTTTAAGGTAAAATATGTGTGGTGAGATGGATATTTACTGTAATTGGTTGCAATTAACAAGTTCACCAGTAGATGCCACTAAATCCCACACACTGGGCCTTTAAATTTGAAAAATGTATGAGGCTGTGTTGTTAAGGAAAACAACAACACACACAAACACCTCTCCACCAGGAGAGCACACTGTTGGGAGGAGGAAGAGTTTGATGAGGATGAGAAGGGAGAGTGACGTAACCAAGGTGCAGAAGGTCACCTGCTGTGGTCTCCATGATCATGGCACGGAGAGGAATGGCTAAAACAACCACATCAGAAGGAAAGGAATCAGAGGTCAAGCAGGGAGCAAGTGAGAGAAAAAAACGGAAATACACAGCAACGTAACCCTAACTCTTGGGAGCACACCACACAGCCAATAAAAGAAGCAAAGAGAAATAAAGAGAAGAAAAAGGCACAAATGCAACATTGTGGAGGCCAAATGCTGCAACACCAGCAACAAACAGCAGCACTGTAGTGATAAAAACTAAATGTATTGCTACATTTGCTACTTAAAAATACATTCTGCAAGTTATATTTTTTTCCTAAAATGAGTCAATGAAACAGTCAATATCACTGGTTCTATTACATTAATTCTTCCTCTCAAAATGATTTAATTTGATAAATCCACATTATTTTGCACATTTCATTCTCTGGCCACATATTTCAAGATAATTTAAGAGTGTGAAATATTAATTATTCAGTTTCCTGATATTGTATATCATGAGTTTTTCTCTGTACCTACCCAGAGTGAATGGGGCTGGAGGACAGAGCCACGTTGTCCAGATTCTCAGTTCCCCAGCTCAGTCTATAGGAATCCCTTTCATTCTCCCTGCTCAGTGAAGAAACCTAGAATCCAAAAACATTAACTAATAATTAATTATTGGATGTAGGAATAATAAGAAAGGGTAATAACCTCAGCATTTATCTGAAGTCTTGAGGCGAGTGAAGAAATGTATTAGTTCAGACAAGGTGGTGAATCCAAGTCTGCTTTACTAAATGACATGTAAAAAGTATTTTTCAAATGCTATAAAAACTGTTATTTTAAAGCAATTGTACACTTACATAAACACAACTATGAGTTCTATGTTAAATGTTTGCCTATAAACCTTCTACAATGTTATACACTGGACCTTTAAGTAAATGAGACCACAAAAAAAGAATATAAAAGAATATAAAAACACACCTGCCAATTGGTATTACAGTATTAGAATGCACTTGTATCCTTGTACATGTAAGTAGTACTGAATGCTGATGAGGTGAAACCAAATGAATTTTATTTAGCAATTTAAATTATCAATTTAAATTAACCTATGACAAAAAAAACACAGTTTTGCAGGTAAAGTCATGAGAACTAATAACTGTATTTGTCAGATACATCAAGTAGAAAATACAATGTTTAAATAAAACCACCATTGATACAAACAGAATCATTTCATGTTGCTGTGACTGTGATGATCACATTGTACCTGGTGGCTGGTGAGCATCTCCTCCATCATGCCTTCATGTTTAGGGGAGTAGTAGCTGTGGTGGGTGGGTGTGAACGACCTGTCCGTACTGCCGGAGAAAAGAGGAAAGAGTTTAAAGATCAGGGTTTACAGAGAAAAAACTTAATAACCAATGACTTTCCTAGCCTGGATCTCATGACTAAATAAATAAATGAATTTTGACAAGATACAAACAATTGTTATACTGTTAAGTGCAAAAGATGTGCCATTCAAACCAACTGAACTGCAATTTTGGATCTCACTTCCATTAAAGCATTTTATTATATCTGTCTGTCAATCTGGGCTTTTGCCTTGGAACTGATCATTTTTACTACTCCACCAGGTGGCGTCATTTTGAGCCACATTAGGCATATGGAGAAAAAACATGCTATTTCCACAAGATGGCACTGTCACACTTTTCCCACTCCCTCTCATTGACATATCCCAGGCAGTAATAATTAAAAACATCTGCTTTGCATGCAGTATATTGAAAATTAATCATATTTTCTGTTTTGTTTTGTTTTTTCCCCATCTGAAAACATTGTGGCATCATGACAGAAACCTGGCATTCAAAGGTTTAAAATCTTAACAAATTAATTAGTAATTGATATCAATAATCAGGTCAAATGTAGGTGAAAAAAAATCAGCTCAATGAAAGTAGAATATAATAATGTATACTATTCTTTTATAGACTGCCTTTTAAAAGCATATTTTTGTGCTTAGCTTAGCGGCCTTAAAGGTTTGACAGCTTCCATCTTCCACACCAGAAATGAGTGATTGCTCGTTAAGGACTAAGAACTCTTCAAAAATTCTAAATGCTAATGCTAGAAACAGTTGTCCATTAACACAAACAGGCTCACAGGAAGAAGGCAAACTAACAACATAGACGACAACAAAGCCTCAAACACTTTATATTTCAAGCAAGTGTGACGAAAAGCTAATTACCATGAAAAAATTAAATCTTAATTTGCTTTATTTGAAATTAGAAAATGGCTAATTGAAAGTATATATATGTAAATATATATACATATTATATATATTTGACTCAGCATTCTGGTTAATACATTCCTTTTATACAAAAATGAACCTGATCCTTCACTATTAAACTATTAAATTTTAATATACTGTGCAACCATACAGGTGTACAATTGATGGGTGGAGTCTGCATATGTGGAAAATATGAATCCGCCTTTAAACTTGTTACTGCAGTAGTGCTGAAGATTTACTTTGGCTCAAATATTGCCACCAACAGCACATACCTCTTCATTCGACTATGGAGGCATGACAAGGGAGACCGACGATGAAGTATGAGCAGGAGAGGTTGCATAGCACACAAACACACACAAATACACACAGTGAGTTGTTGAGTTTAGAGGAAAAGTTTGGACAGTGCACACACATACACAGTGATTCATGAGTCAGTAATTGGAATGGATTGTAAGCAAACAGATGCAAAACCCATTAATTGACAAAATAGGGGTACATGGTGTTATTTGTTAATGTATCAAAAACCAAACAGGACTCTTGGATGTTTGTGATGAAGCAGGCTTGTGCCAGTGCTTGAACACACCTGTCAGTGCGTCCGGCCTCCAGGCTGAAGCGGAGGTAGTTCATTCCATCCAGATACTGCCCAGGCAGCGAGTCGTCTCCCAGCTCCCTGAGGTCCTCGGCTCTGAGATACTCGCCTCCGTCGCCTGTCATCGTGTCATCGCCTGGACAGAACGGACCAACAAAGTGTTTAATGAAACACAGAACATGCTGATAAAAAAGACATGCCGCTGGTTATTTTGTTAACCACTTTATATTCTATGAAAATAAGCAGCATACATGTTAGAAAATGTGGAAAGCTAGTATGACTAAAACACTGCAAGGGGATGAAAAATATTGAGTTAAGATGTTGATACAGAGTGCAAAATTTATTCTCAAACATGGAAAACCACTTACTTTTATGTGTAAGAAGAGCAGGTGGGCTTTGAGATAGTTATTTGAATAGTTATTCACCGGGAAGCTAAAGGCTTCTATTATGTTTTCTCTCCATAGAGAGCTGCCTATGCTTTGCAGTCACTTGTACAAGCCTAAGGTACCTTTTGTATTAAAATGAGGATCCATGCTGGTCTGCTTTGAATGTATATCTGATACCTAAAGGAGTAGCAACAAAAATTCAACTGGACTTAGTTGAATTTCTTGAAGACATTTCCCCTCTCATCCAAGAGGATTCTTCAGTTCAAGAAGCCTCAAGAAACCTCTTGGATGAGAGGCAAAACGTCTTCAAGAAATTCAACTAAGTCCAGTTGCCTTTTTGTTGCTACACCTTTGGATACCATGACCGAGATGACTGAGAATCTTCACAGATATATCTGATACCAGGTTCCATTCTATTCAAACATACAGTCCCGCCTGGAGTTTACACGATTAACGCTTATATTGTGTCTGCATTGAGTCCAAAAAAAAACAGACCATTGCAAACCTCACCATTTTCTGCAACACTGTGCAGCAACGCTGAAATCAGTATCACCATCAGAATACTTTATCGCCATAAGTACCAAATCATGCTTTACAAATACCATATGACCTTGTCATGATGATCTTGGCATTTTCTGTTGAGAAAGGAAATATTTGAAAAAAATAGCCATATTGCAATGTTTAATTGGGTGGAAAAAAATGTTTCCACCAAGATAATCAAGATACACTTTCAAAGTGAATGCGTTCCCCACCTCTCACCATGTTTCATGAAAATCTGTACAGTAGTTTTTGTGTAATCCTGTTAAAACCAAACCAACCACACCTCACTGAAAACATCACCTACTTTGTGAAGGTAAATGTATTCAGTTAGTATTTTCTTGCATCTACTCAAACAGAAGTTTTTGGTTAAATCAGCACAACAAGTCCTCACACAAAGCACCGTGCTGAATACCTTCCACGTCCATGGAGTCGTCTGACATAACATCGTCATCATCAATGGGTTTCAGTGCTGAGGGTGGACATCACAGTCACTTACTACCTCCTCAGTTTAATCTCACACTGCATTTGCCTTCATATATGATCTTATGAATCTTATTTAAAAGCTGCAGTGTGTAACTTTTGGTGATTTTCTTTGCTGTTTGCTGAAAAACCAAGCATTATTTGTTTTTTGTGTCTTGGCACTGTCAAGCAAAACCATCAGACCTGACTGAGGGAGCATTTGTGTGTATACAGCTGCCGAGTAGGGGAGGGGTGGGGACAAGAATCTTTTATTTTGTTGACATCAAATGCATCACTTCCTGTGCACAGTCTGGGAATGTTGCCATGTGACACAAGATCTAAACAGGCATGAGGAGCTGACAGACTTAATCAACACTGAAATGGCTAATTACATAGTGTAGCTTTTAAATATATACACTTGATTGTCTTGGTTTCTACCTGCTACTGATTCTCCACAGTCAGCAGTTCATCTCTTAATGTTTGTGCCTCCTAGTGGTCATAGAGTATCCAGTGTGTTTGCAGCACGTGCATCATGACTCACCCTCTTCATCTGAGACGTCCAGCACTTCAGTCATGGTCTCTGGCACGTTCAGCTTGTGTTTCTCTGTCACCGTCTGGCAGCATTAAAAGGAAACGTGTTTCGTTAAGCAAAACTCGCATCATCTCCTGATTTAAACTCACAAATTTGGTTTTGTGTCCATCAGACAAATGCTTGTGAAGATTGTTTAGGACGTACCGTTGTGGTGGTGATGATCTCCTCTGTGACGACCCTCAGTGTGTCCACCACGGAGATGTAGCCCAGGCGCCGAGCGATACCCAGAGCAGTGTTACCATTCTGGATCAAAGGGAAGACAAAAAAAGAATGAATGAGATGCTACAGTCTTCTGTGTGTGAAGTACAAATGCTTGTGTTTGTGTGGATGAGAGAAGACGCACCATAGTTACAGCGTTGGGTTTGGCGCCGTACTGCAGCAGAACGTTGATGATGTGTGTGTTGCCTTGCTGAGCTGCCTGGTGAAGAGGTGTGTATCCATTCTGAGACAGGAAAAATCACAACAATGTCAAAAAAATAGTAAGAGCAAATAGTTGTTTTTTTTTTTGCAATTTTAGGTGACACACTTGACTTGTAGTGTTATACAAATTTTATTTAAAATAAAGATGAGCAATATGCCTTATTTTTTTACTTCTTTTATCTATTATTATTATTTATCTATTATTTATTTCTCATTCACTCACTCACATTTTCTACCACTTTATCCTCCACTGATAAACTTAATTTCTTTTAAGCTCTCTTTTTAAAGTTTGTTATTGATGTTGTTATTGATTTGAATTTACATACTGTATGTAGCCTCAATTACATTTTTCACATTTACATATCATCAGATTGTTAATTACCCATATTGGATCTTGAATAATGATAATTTTTAATTTATGTTACTTATGAAGTTGCAAGTGTTTCAATGTTACTGTACAACCTCTAGCTTCAGTACCTTGGTCTTGGCGTTGACACTGGCTCCATTCTGAAGCAGGAAGTTGACCATCTTTGCGTTACCATAGTGACATGCTACAATTAGCGGCGTGTATCCCAACTGCAAAAAATAAATACATTAAAACAGAAATAAAAAAATGAAGTAACCAATCACTAGTGACAAAATACAACCAAAACAAAATAGAACGATCTGTTCATACTTTGGTCTGCTGATCGAGGTTGGCTCCGTTTTTGGCGAGAATCTCAGCAACGGCCACTTTGTCTTCCTGTGCTGCCAGATGGAGAGCAGTCAGGCCGCTCTGCATGAGGGACACACACAAGTTATTTAAGTCACAACACAACATATTTTGCTCAAAAAGTTTTTTTTGTTTTTTTAATGTATGGGATGTGTCATGATTATATGAGCATGTGCTTTCAGTACCAAGTGTAATATGGCCATTATTTGTTGAATTAGCAGTTATACATTTAAATTAAAGCCTCACAAACACATACATTTTGCTTTAAATATCTACATTAGACTGCATATCATTTGTATTTCCTTGCTTTATCATATACTGTACATACATTTCATTTGTTTCCACCAGTTCTTTTGTAGTCTAAATGAGTGACTTTCACAACATTGCATCATGATCATTTTTTTCCAAGAGGACAGTTCTGAATTCAGGCAAAGAAAGCCAATTACCCACAAATTTGCAGAGGTTCAGTATAATATCCAAATGCATAAAAATATCAGTTTAAATATCAATATTTGTGTTTGATGTGAATGCACCATTTTGGTTACTTTCTATCTCGCTACAGTACCTTGTTGGGTATGTTGACCTGGGCTCCCTTGCTCACGAGCAGGGCAGCCATGTCAGCATGACCTTCCTGGGAGGCCAGATGGAGCGGGGTGACACCCTGCTTGGTCAGGATGTTGGTCTCGGCTTCGTACTGCAGCAGAACTGTGGCGATTTCCATCTGGTTCTTCTTAGCCGCGATGTGCAGAGGTGTATAACCATTCTGATTGATAAGGATGGGGGGGTGGGGGAGAAGTTCACCTTAGTTTTTTCAGTGTTGTTAAACTAATCATAAAATCGCTAAATGATTGAATGTCTGATTTAATTCAAATAAACAAAACCATAAACAAAGAACTCTCCACACTCGTAGACCTTCTACACCCACAGCTTCTCCATCAGCACCAGTTTCTCTGGTGTCTCACCTTGGCCATAGTGTGTGGGGAAGCTCCTTTATCCAAAAGCAGAAGTGCCACCTTCTGGTTATCGTAATGTGCAGCAACATGGAGCGGGGTGAGGCCGTTCTGTGAGGGATGGACGGTGAGTGCATGAGAATTAAAGAGCAGTTAAAGTGCCATTAAGTCAGTGACTCCACACACGCATGCACAGAGCTTAATAGCATGTGTTAACAGGGAAAAAACAGCAGGTTAATAATAATTAATATTATATTAGACAACAAAAGCAGGAAGGATCACTGAGGTGGTTCTTAATATGACATTAGGAGGAAAAATACAAAGAAAAAACAATATAATCTTGAAGTAAAGAAGCTTATGTTATCCATCTTCTTTTGTTCTGGAATGAATTAATCCAAACAAAGGATTGATTTTCTTTTAATCTTATTCAAACAAGGCTTACCGGTCGTCTTGTAGGCAATTTAACCTCAATACAGAAACACAGCAATACAGCATTTTAATTAATAGACTCTTTATATTTGCACTGCATGCAAGAAGAGGTTTCAGTGAGGGCCATTCAGATGAAGCATCTTTTGTGCATAAAAAATGTTTTAAATGGAGACACATGACAAGTGCTCAGACAAATGAGAGCGACACATAGAAAACTGCAATATCATCATCATTTTAGCTCAACCCTTAGCTTTTCCACGTTTTTACATGTTACCTCTGGAAAAAATCCTTAAACATTTCTTAGCACTGCAAACAGACTCACAAGTGCCTCGTGTTGCACAATGGATCTCAGATTCCACAGGAAAAACTATAAATAGTAAAATAAATTTCATACAAATGAGCACAGAAATAGTTTCTCACCTTTCCAGCAGAATCAGGGGGAGCGTGGCGCTGGAGCAGAAGTTTTGTCACATCTAGGCTTCCGTACTTAGAGGCCACATGCAGGGGAGTGAAACCTTTCTGTGAAGAGAAAAAGACAGAGAGAGAGGAGAGTCAGACTGTGTCAGAACAGTGATCAGAGGATTATAAAAATAAAAAGAAACAAAATATGGTCGTTAAGGATACACAGTCATGTAAAACTATATATTCTCAAAGCAAACTTCAAGTCCACATGCTCCAATTGTTTTTTTCTTATTATTACACCATAAAAAATACGAAAATATAAAATTTTCTCTTTAAGCTCAATGGTTTTTGATTTATCAATAGCAAAAAAACTAAATCATTTAAGATCGTGCAGCCTGCTGATATGCTGATGCAATTATGGGTAACCTTGAAGCAAAAATTATGAAATACAGAAATTTAAATTGAACTCAATTTCACATTACCACCAGCAGAGGGGGCATTTTCACTGTTTTTCAAACACAAAAACCACATGACCAGTGTGTTTATGGCTCAGCCCTGCCCATGCAGGAGCAGCCCTTTGTTTATCCTGCTGGATTATAACAGATGAAACGGGTGTTCAGACAGAATAATAAAAGAAAAAAAACGATGGAGGGGAGAAAGGTGGAGGGTTTCCTATGATTAACAGATGACATAAATCATTATTTTCAAAACACATCAGCAGTGAAAGCTGCCATGAACATGTCTGTAAGGATGGCGAGTTTTGCACATGTATGAAAAGAACTTTCACTGATTTGGTTTCTGTAGCGACAGCCACACCCTTCCTCCCCAGAGAGAGTAACCAAGGAGAGACATCATGACAAAGGGAAAACAGAAGCACTGAACCCTAATGAACACTGCATCTCTCAATGCTTCATCTCTTTCCTCACACTGTACGAATTAATTAAAAGACTAATCTGTCCAGGGCTGTGCAGCTTCTGGTGGTAAACACCTCCACAGCGATGACGATAAATCGGCTGAGTGTGTTTGGGCTTTGTGCACAATTCAGAGGAAAAGCCGCTGCTTCAGTATTTCATCAGTCATTTATGAAATCTGGGTCAAACAGACAAAGGCCTGCAGATACAGTCACACTAAGACAAATCACCTCCTTAGACTCTTTATTATCACACCAGATTTGCACATACTGTACATATTTATCAGATGCTGTTTTTATGTGTAATGTTATGCTGATGCATTTGCAGATAATTTTAGGCCCATCTAATTCAATCTAAATCAGTGTATGTTATCATAAGAAGATGTTTTATCTCAATGTTAGACAACATTTTCTGACAGGAAACTGAAGTTTTTATCTCTCTGTAAACCCCTCACTCTCCCATACCAAAGCCCAAGTGGACACAGGAGCTGCAGGTCTACTGCTGCCTGATTTTGTATTTGTTTTACTTAGGGAAATACGAACAAAGGAATTCAAACACAGAAATCACAAAATAACACATTGTAACTGAATAATAGTAGATCAACAACTGCAGTGTGCCAGGATGTAAAATTGCTTATTTTCTCTATGGACTTTGGTGTGAGAAAATATCACACCAAAATTTGTGACAAAAACTTCAGTTTTAGTTGGAAAAGGCTGTCTAATAGTGCCATAACATATTTAGGGCTCCAAGTTTTCACTGAGAGCAAGCCTGCTGGGTTTTTGACACTCACCTTAGTGGCCAGTGAGTGTGACGCTCCAGCCTCCAGCAGCACAGAGGCCGTCTCCACCTGCCCCTCCCTGGCCGAGATGTGGAGCGGGGTGTAGCCGTTGGTCGTGGCGGCATCAGGATGGGCCATGTGCTGCAACAGCAGCTGAACAATCTCTGTTTTACCCAGACGGGATGCAATATGGAGGGGAGTCTGGTCCTCCTACGCACAACATAGTAGAAACACTATGAAGGCTTTATATGAAAACAATAAAAACATAATATTTGGCATAGTGGAATGCTGAAGTGTAAAAGGTTCCTCTTTTGTGTTTTGTGTATTAAGGCTGCAACTAAGGATTATGTTCATCAATGAATCGATTAGTTTGGTCTATAAAATGTTGAAAAGATATTGATTGGTGTTTCTTTTTTATATGGAGCACAGAATGCAGAAAAATTTACTTTTAAGTTGAAAAATCAGATAACTTAAAAAAACTCACTTCTGAATAATTAATTATCAAAATAGTTCTAAACTTTTTGAAACTTTTACTTATTGTTGCAGCACCAGTCTATGTAGAAAACAAGTCTGACCCGAGCTCTGGCGTCCACGATGGCTCCGTTCCTGAGCAAACATCGAACTACCTCCACTTGGCCTGCTCTGGCTGCCATGTGCAATGCTGTTTCCCCACGCTATACACAAAACAACATGAGTCAGCAACAGTAATGTGCAAATAACCTCACTTTAACAGTATTTTTTAGACAAGCTTTTGGTCATTTGATATTACCTGAATTTGTTGAGAATTAATATTGTACTATGCCATTTTCCTGCAGTCACAAGCTGCTTATTTCTCATAACTCACAATGTTGCTGACATCAGGCGAGGCTCCGTTCTGCAGTAGCAGCAGAACGATGTTCAGGTGACCCATGAAGGCTGCAACATGGATGGGAGTCAAACCAGACTGGACATAGGAAAGGAGAAGAGACACAGGAAGTGTCAGCCACTTTTGACACTCATGCAGAGCTCATTGAAGCTGCTGTCAGTTTAAATCTGAGCTTAAATAATAAAGAAAAGCCCTCTGACACTAAATCTAGGAGAAACATTTCAAGAATTCTACAGTATATTCATGGGGTAACAGAGGGACAAGAGAGGAAAACGCTAACAGCTGCAACAGGAAGTTAGCCAAAAGTTAGCCTGACAACAGTGATTGATATAGCTTATTAACATCAAAACAGTACACGATAGTCACATAAGTCTAATGAAAATAATCTTGAGTATTTTTACTTATACAATAAGACACTTTTTACAAAACCTATTAAGACAAAATTGAACAGTTTTGCCTTACCTCTGCATGCTAACAATAGCATTACCTTTTGCTAACCTAAAACAGCCTCTTGCCAAAACAGCTAAATATGTAATTTTGTTAACAGAAAGAATGGAAGCCTGTTTCTGCCACATAAAAAATAAGAATGCATACCTAAGTTATACTTATGAGATGCTAAGTTACAATAATGATACATGTACTATCTCCTAATTATGACAGTATTTCATAATTATGATGGGTGTGCCTTCTTTTTTCTTCTGTGTGACAGAAACGGGCTTCCATAAGAAAGCCTGTTGAGAGTCCAAATTAAGGTAAAATGTCATAATTATGAGATTCTGTCATTATTATGAGCTAATAAATCATAATTTTGAGATATTGCTCCATAATTATTGGATGCTATGTTATAATGATGAAATACTATTTTGAAATTATGACATAGCAGCTTTCTCTCACTATTATGACTTAGTGTCTCATAATTATGACCTGGGTCTGCCATCTTTTTTTTTTTCAAAGTGGTGGAAACAGGCCTCCAAAAGAAAGCCTATATCGAGTCCAAATTAAGGTAAAATGTCCCGGTTTAGTCAATGCTCTTTTAATGTGTTTATTGTTTTAACACAACTATATAGTTTAATTTACCCATACCTCACTTCCTACTATGCTGTGGACATATACATTTTGAAACAACATTTCTACCAATTTAACTTCATTCAGGTGAGTGACATACTTCTGTGATGGCCTGGATGGAAGCGCCATATTTGACCAGCAGCTCCATCACCTTCACACGGTTTTTCTTACAGGCTATGTGCAGTGGAGTGAAGCCGTTCTGTTCAGGAAACACATACAATAAAAGTTTCAAAACACTAAAGTATTAACAAAATAAATATAATGCCATTTAAGCACAAACAAATTTCAAATTTCCTTCATGTGTCTGGTTTCTCAATATCATTTTCTTTTAATCGTACCAGCGCCCTGGCATTAGGGTTGGCCCTCTTGTCCAGCAGCAGCTTAGTAACTCTGTAGTGACCACAGTGCGCTGCCACGTGGAGCGCCGTCAGATAGTCCAGTGTGACATCATCAACAGGCGCTTTGTGCTCCAGAAGATGTTTGACGCATTCGACATGATCCCCTTGTGCCGCCATGTGGAGAGGAGAGAGTCCATTCTACAAGTCAAAGACAAGTTGTTCGGTTCATGTAAGTCAGTAGTGTGATATTGAACCAACTTTCACCTTGAATCTGAAGACACTAAATGGAGCTCAGCCATCACAAATATAAATATTTACACCTGTGATTTTCCTACTTTGACCTGTCAAATTGATGCTGTGCAATGGGCCCAATAACCCAAGAACCCTACCAATGTTAACCATTAAAGGACAGTTGTTTTACAATAAACATGTCAAACCAGAAGAAGGTACAACATTTAGCAGCTACAAAAGCATTATTGGTGCGAGGAAAACTGTGTCACATTCTGCACAGTTTTTGTTGTTCAAGGCTACTACCGATGTTTAAATTCAATTCGGAATCAAAAATCCAGATGATTGGACATGTCACAGACCTTGGTCCTGGCCAGTAGGGGCGCTCCTCTCTCCAGCAGCAGCTCCACAGCCGTGTCATGTCCACTCCGAGCAGCACAGTGGAGCGGCGTGAGACCATCCTCCAGAACACACATAGACACAGTGACATATTTATAAACGCAATGAACTGCACTTACTATATATAGCAGTCTTCTAGATTTAACCACCACTCACTTTACAGATGGTCCCATTCACACATACGGGCCTACATTTCACACCATTAGTTGCAACCACCAAGCTTCTGATTAAGGGACGACTGCTCTACTTCCTGAACCACATCTGCCCCATAAAGGACAACCATGTGTGTTAAACTGAGGTCACAGCCTTAACCTCAAACCCAAGAACAACTGATTCAAATCAGATCAACCTAATATTCAAAATAAACCTTTTGAATCAGAATCCTAGTGTACAAAGCAAAGCACTTCATTAATTATACACAAATTGACATTAAAATTGATTTATTTTAGCTCATTTTTCCCCAGTACTCACCCTTGTTTTAGCATCAATCTGAGAGCCACGGTCGAGTAACAGCCGAACCATGTTAGTGTTGCCACGTTTGGAGGCAACGTGTAGGGGAGTAATCCCGTTCTGCAGATAAAAGTACAAAAATGCTTCAAATTGACAAACATGACATTAATTACATTATTCTTTACAAATTATCTGATCTTGACATTAAATTTGACAGTTCTGAAATGTGAAATCATGTCTATGAACTATTTTGTAAAAGTTATATTATCAATAGCCTAAATATTTAATATTAGACAAAAAGTGTTGCTGATTAAAACATTCACAACTGAACATTGGTTTGAGCAGAAATTAAACGAAAGTAAATTAAAGTTTTTTGGACAGAAAGAGTGGTTGGACTGTCTACAATTCAAGTCTTTGAAAGCCTTTAGTTAAAAATTACTCTGTCTGTGTTGTGTCTTTGTCCGTGAAACCAAGAGGCCCCACTTGAAGAGCGCTTCATTTTGTGTGTGTCAGTGTGTGGAGCATGAGCCCACACACAGTGACAAAGCACTGGAGACAAAGGATAACCACAGGGTGGGGTTAGGGGACTGTGGGATGTGGATGGGGGTTGGGAATTCAGATTTGCTGACAGTACAATTTAAAAGTAGATTTAGTAGCAGATTTATTCTAAACCACCATATGGGACACCAAGACATCTTCTCCAGTAAGAGAACTTTAAAAAACCATGGGTGTACACAATCCAAATGAGGTAGTTATTCATCCATCCCAGAGGCTGTCAGGATCCACAAGTGGATCCCCAAAACAAAGTAAAACAGTGTTTTACTGGAATTTATGGGCATGTTTTAAATAACATGCATAAAATAATAGTATGTAAGATTTAGTGACATCTAATGGTGGCACTGTGTTAGCCTCTAACCCTAATCCATATATTAATATCGTAAGAGTCAAACCTTGCTTTCTCAAGCCCATCAGGGAACTACAGTAGAATGCAATAGTAACATGTTGTTGTTTATTTACCATAAAAAGGTTATTTTAAGGCTACAAAACCAAAGGATTTTTTTTGTTTCATAGACCATATACACTTACACAAAGATAGTTATGGATAACAACACCTGAATGTTATACACTAGACCTTTAAGACAATCAAACAAACAGTAGTTTGTTTAAACACTAGTTTAAAATGTCTAATAAAAATAATCACAAGCAGTCACTTTGGTTTGTGGTGACTGGAGACGCTGTTCCACCAGCGAACAGATCTTACAGATGTTAAATATTTTGGGTCTGAATAGGGTCGATATGTGTGTCTAAGGATAGAGGGCATCACTTGCTGTACAAACTGTAAAAGCCCTTTGAGGCAAATTGTGTTGTTTGTGTAAAGCACTTTGGTCAACTGTGTTGTTTTAAAGTGCTTTATAAATAAAGTTAGATTGGATTGGATTTGTGTATTTTTTGAGACATTTTGACCTTATGGAGACATCTATTTGTCAACTTAAAAGGGCTTTTTCGGGGTTAAGACCTCATTTTCGGGTTAGGGTTAGAAAAGGGTTGAGGTTAGGCACTTAGTTGTGATGGTTAAGGTTAGGGTAAGGGGGTAGGGAATTCATTATGTCAATGGCTTCTCTTCATTAAAATATAAAAACAATCCTACCCTTGCAGTGAAGTCCACGGCTGCCCCTCGGTTCAGCAGGAGTGTGGCCACATTGACATTCCCGTAGTGGGCAGCAATATGCAGGGGGGTGAATCCACTCTGCAAGACAGACAAGGAGGACACACACACAGAGAGGAGACAGGTCAAACATCTACTTCATGTCCTTTGACTCCGTCCAACCCTCGCCTCTTGACCTTCAATCTTCCCAGCATGCAGCAGTCGCATCAAGCATCACAGAATTAACAAAGAGTCAACTGAAAACCCGAAAAACATAACAGTCAAAGTCATAAAGGGAAAAAATGTATTAAAAGGTCTCAAACTATTCAGAATATGGTGGAACCAAACGTACAATCCCCCAAACACTCAGAGACACATCACGTCCATGCAGGAACCAAAATTAGAGGAAACATTTATTTAGAACTGGAAAGAAAAACCAAAACCAAAACAAAGAAACCAACACAGAGATTTATCATCGAGACTGACATGAACGAAAACAGCTACATAGTAAAAATCATAAAGTGGAGGGACATTTCCCATCACCAAAGTGCACTACATTAGCTGAACGGCATATTAGTATCATAGTAAACAATGAGAAATATACACGAGAGAAAAGTTAGAGATTGCAGAGCAGGTTGGAGTAGATGTGAAAATCTTGCCTTACCTTGCCATTCTGTAAGTGTGGTCCGATTTAATGTGAGAAAGTTGTTTACAAATGTGAAGATACAGTGACTAACGTGATGGTTTCAAACTTTACACAGTCCAAAGCTTAGAATGGTGCAAATTAAGTTAGAATGGATGCAACATGCTAGTCTGTGCCAGGTCTTTGGCCAAGCAGGTAAAATATGCAAAAATATTCAGCATGAGAAAATTCTTGTTGCTTTACTGATTAGCAGTGTTTGTAGGAGTAACATTACGATTCATACAAATGCATGCACTCAAAAGACTTGATTAGGAAGCCATTACGTGTGGGAGACCAGAGACACCAGTTATTAAAATAAAATCATTGAATCAATTTAGATGTTTCAGGAAAGCAGGACTACTCCCAAAAAATTAAACAAACACATTGGAATTTTTTTGTTTTCCAAAGCAAAAACACTTACAGTATAAGTAGATTTTCTTAAGTTAGCTTGTTTTTGCTTAATAACTTTTGATTATTTGTTTACTTCATCTATTTCAATGGTCCAGGGTGCAAAATAACTTTTATTAACTACTCTAAAAAAAAGTTGAGGGCATATAACTTGCCAATATTGTTAACTAATTAACAAAGAGTTTTAACATAAAATGTATGATAAATGTTAATTTTTCCAAATCTAAGTATGGAGATTGGATTGCAAGTATAAACATGAATTTTGTTCATTTTAGCTCAAATCTTTAGTATTAATGGATGTTCTGTTTTGTTTTGTTTTTACAGTGGGGTGTTTTATACAGGTCTCCCTTCAAATTGAATAATTCAGAATTTGGATTTTGAAGATTATGTTGCTTACATTGCATTAAATGTCTTGTTCTTAAACTGGGCTCTATGACACAAAGCTTGTGGCTCTGTGAATTTATTAAGAATTAATAGTACTTAGGATTAGGAATATTGGATGTGAACCACCCTTATAAATTATTTTAAAAAGGAAAACAAAGATGATTATACCTGTGAAACGGTTTAGAGAACAGTTTTGTCAACAAAGGTCAAATTTTGGAAGTAGTCATGCATTTTCAAATATGAATATTACAGCCAAAGCACTAATGTAGAGTGAAAATAAAATCAAAATTGAATTAAATATTTTCATTTTCCTCTTGGCAAAACTGGACTTCCACTGACTGTAATATTTGCAGTTCATAGTGCATCTTTAGAAATCATGCGGCACCACATGAACAGACAGACAGACAAGACAGACAGTTAGATACACATTTACTGTCTCCAAAAAAAAAAAAAAAACATCAGCACAATATTATTAAATCAAAGATGATGCAATCATTTAAAATCAGTAGACCATACATAAAAATAATCACATTTAACAATATTTCTGCTCAGTATTGAAATATGGAAAAATACTGAAAAAAAAAAAATTAAAATGATACATTTATGCATAAAGACAGTATGAATAATTGTTTAAAAAAATAAGCCAAAACTACAGCAGACTGTGTGCAGTGTCTGAGAGAGGGCAGATTAGCAGCAGATTGACCATTTCCATCAGCCATGCATGGAGGCCTCTTATTATACCAAACCAGCAGAAGCAGCGGGGACTGAAAAATGAACCTCAAGGTTCTTTACTGACACCATGCAGTGCTGTGGGAGTGAAAGACATGAGGTGTGGAAGAAAAGTAAAGTGGAAGTGGCACAGGGAGATTGAAAGGAGCATGTGTATACCTCAGTAGTCCTATTGACCATCATCTGTAGCAGGAGGGACGAGGAAGGAAGCGAAAAGTCAGTTCAGTTATGGCACCGGGTCACAGCTGGAAGCACAGCAGCTCATACACGGCTGTGCAGTCAGGCACTCAACTGAGCGTGGACGTGGCTGGAGTGGGTCGTTTAATGTTTCCTGTCTCAGCAGTTATTCCAAATTAATATAATACAACTAGTGATTATTTAATAACATCAAAGTAAAAGTATTAAAAAGGGGCTCTATGTAAGATAAAAATGTTGTAAAACACATCAACAGAGATTAAAGAATCATGATGAATTTACAACTTAAGGTTTTGGTTTGGTGTTATAGTCTGTTATGCCACACACACTGCTACTCATACACAGTTTGTAGAGATTTAAATACATGGGTCGCCAGCAGTTACTTGAGTGAAATGAGCCGCAGCTGTGAGTCGGAAATGCTGAACTCTATCAAAATTAAAAAGCCTCAGTACCTGCTCTCAAAAACATCTTGACTAGAGGAACAGAAAAACAAGGTTCTCTTAATGAATGACCACTGATTATTCAATTATCAAATATAGAACTAAAGAACTTAACATAATCTGATATGACTAGTTGTCTGCAGTGGCTAATGTTAGCTAATGTTAGATTTAGATGACTTTTGGATTCCACAGATTACATTTCAATAAAATTAGCAATAAAGGGAAAACCCGCTTGCTATTGTCCTGCCATTGTCACTTGTCGAACTCATTTTGTAGCTTTCATCATTAGTTAAACCAAAAATGCCAACTTATTTTTAGTAAAACTATTATTGTTTTATGCAAACCATTGTCTTAATCTGGTTAATAGCGGAATATATTTATCAATTAAAACAGAATCATTTAAAGAATCCTAGTTGACTACAAGGGAACCTTCTGACATCTGTAGTTTTAAATAGAAACAGTGATTAAGTTTTTATTTTCAGATGCTGTCACCGGACTGTTCCCCCAAGGTATTTGTTTAAAATGGTGCCCAAGCGTGTGTGCCCTAACATGCATGTGCCTCATATGTGTGTAACTAAACATGCTGCCATTTTAGCTCATTGTCCCTTGGGTTTTTCTGATGAGGCATCACAACACCTGCCCTACATGCATATGCAGCACCTAAAGATTTCTTCCATAACAATATAAATGTTGGATTTCAGTTAATGTCCAATCAATATTTAACATTTAGATTTGTGTCGTGCACTAAATAGAATTCACTCAAGCCACGTCGGTTACAGCCAACGTACGGTATCAGAGAAACAGTCACTTTGGACCCAACACTGATGGTTAACTGAGTTCCCCTCCCACCCCATAGACATAAAACAGTTTTAAAAACAAGCCCCGCCCCATTTCCCCACTGACATGCAGCGTTAGATATTGGCACCATACAACCTGCAGACAGTGGCACACTCCATGCAGTGGACAGTGCTACACTTAGACACCGGTGCAGCAAAGGGAGGAGGAGGAGGAGGTGGAGGAGGAAGAGGCGATGAGAGGGGAAGTGTGTGAGTGGTAGAAAGAAAAAGGAAGAAAAAAAAAAAAGAGGGAGAGACCCAGTTAGTGGCAGACACAGTGAAGGAGAGAGAGAGAGAGAGAGAGATGCACAGACAGACTGATGGAAATACAAGCACAACCTCATGGGAAAAGTACATCACAACAAGTTAGTAGGTTTTCTGTCTTATACTACATCATACACACACACACACTTATTTACACCTGATGTGATTTGTATCTGGATAAGAAGAAACAGTGTAATAACAGACGCCACAAACGAGTGTCACCACGGCATCAGATCTGTAACAGTTTATATTACAGTACAGAAACAACGTGGTCCTAGTATGGTTTGGTTACAGGGTAGTTATGGTAAAACCGTCTCGTTTCTACTATCATTTCCAAATTCACAATAGTAATGACAAGAGTGTAGCCATAAAAAGATAATATTACCGTAATACCAGAACATGGAAACTAATGTACCTAATAAACCATGTAGTAGGTTAATTGATTCATTCTAGCATTGGCTGTTACTGTTTATATACTGTACAATAATGTTTATATACTGCACATACTGAATATGGTATTTAATTTAATCAATCTTGCCTATTGTGACATATATGGAAATATGCATTGTGTGATTCTTATTCTTCTTT
Source organism: Brachirus orientalis (assembly GCA_016785285.1). Lineage (NCBI taxonomy): Eukaryota > Metazoa > Chordata > Actinopteri > Pleuronectiformes > Soleidae > Brachirus > Brachirus orientalis. The sequence goes on from JAFBJR010000395.1 coordinate 1,977,708, forward strand.
TTCGTATTCAGAGTACAGGATGTGAGATTATTTTTCTATTGTTGGTTGTTGTAACAAAAGCAGTTTCACCCCATTGATTAATAAATGAATATTTCTGATTCTGAATAAGATGCTGTCATCATAACAGCACCGGCCTATTACAAAATTATTACTGCACTATTACCTTATTGTTACTGTACTTAAATGCAACGTGTTACTGAGCCATCTAAGACATGTATTCAAGGGTAGCTGTTGAAATTTTTATATTTATATCCTTTAACAGTGGATTTACGCTCCCTTTTTCCAGAGTGGACATCACTAAGTACTGTATACCAAAACTTTCCTATATGGGGACACACTTTTTAAAGAAAGCAAACTTTTGGCATCATTTCCAAGAATTGTTTGTTAAAACTGAAACTTAATTTAATGATTGTTATTTAAAACACATACAAATAAATCTAAAATGTTTTGTATCGCCGGTGGTTTTCCTGCTCTGAACGTGAATGGAGACATGACTGACTTTTCAGAAACATAACAACAACAGCATAGCCCCCAGTGATAATGTTACAGTGGTTACGCTTTTATATATTTTACATTGGCTTTGTCTTAAATCACTCAATTAAATAAAACAATAAATGATATTGAGCACTGTCCAAAGTTTTAAAAAGGGTGCTGTAGCACATCTCTGACAAAAAGTGCATTGCAGGGTCATGTCGTAAAAGATAAATAGTAATAGAAGTAAAAACAGAAATGAATGTGAGCCAAATAAAGGATAAATTAGATCAAAATACATTTGCATATTGCATTTTGGATTACTGTATGTCCATATATTGGCGAGAGCTACAGTTTTAAATATTTTATTCATTAACATCAGGAACGTCATGGTGGACACAAACTCTAACAGAACACACGCGTCATTAACAGCGACGTCATTAATACAGTTCAGCCCACTGTTGTACTGTAACATCCTACTTCCCACCAACTCGCCTACTTTGTATAATGAGCAAGAACAACAAGACCCTGATATTGTTAGAGATTTAGAGAGTAAAGTATCCACATACTGATCAATTTTTCAGCAGATGTAAATAAGGTGTCCCTCATTTCAAGACTTCTACAGGATCATTAGACGAACCACAGTCTTAAAGTCATTAAAACTAAGGCATCTTGACCGGTTTTCATTCATTCTGTATCTCAAATATCACCTGATAAAACCCGTTTAATTTAGCTTTGAACAGCCTCAGTAAGGACAGACTGGCACAAACACATTAGCACCACATTAGCTCGACTCCCACACATGCCAGTCCTTGCACGTCGGACACCGTGACGAACGTACCTTCGACTGGACATCGGCGTTGTGGTCGTTCTGGAGGAGCAGCGCGGCCGACTTTGTGTCGTCCTTGCGTGCCGCAATGTGCAAGGCGGGTAAGCGGACCTTGCCTTTAGTATCGTTCTCCAATAAGATGGAAACCACCTGGTTGTGTCCCTGCTGGAGAGCGATGGCCAGAGGGGTGAAGCCATCCTGGATGAGGCAGGACAGGAAGGAGAAGGTCAAGGGTCAGGGAGTTTGAGGAGATTTGTCTTAAGTTTTAAAAAACCCTTAATCTGCAAAGGGTCCAGATGTAAATGAAATTACAGTATAATGTATATTGCCACAATATTTTTCAGTATAACAAACATGCCAACTAATTGAAAAATAGTCCCTTCAATCAGTAGTTGCATAATTTTTTTAGTTAGTTTTTATTTTGCTGGTTCTGCTGTTGAGCTTCTAACAATGAAAATGTATGTTTGCCACAGTAGAACCTCAATTATCAGCTTCACTTATGGCCAAAACAATGGCACTACTACTACTACACCATCACCTTTTTTTTCATTCAGCTTTATGGTCTATTTGACTCTAAACAGGACCAGAATTCACAAAATGTCCATTACTATCTTCTTGAAGAAATGAAAGTAGGAAGAGATACTAGGGCTGGGAATCAGCAGAGACACCACGATATTATCAAAATATTTAAGTCATGATATGATATTATAAGTCCCAATACAATATTATCTGGTACTGGAAAATACAGAGTATTTGCAAAAAACATATTGCGATATACTCAGACTACTCTCGTGAGAGTGAGCACTTGGCACCATCTAGTGGTCTGCAACGTCACTTGATTTTTTTTTTATTCTAATGGAGTCTCGCCCCCTGTTGGTCAAGCAGTAGAATACAGGTTTTAGTTACTTAGGCATTGGCTTCAGTCTTTGGACCAGAAGTCAAGTGAAACACTTTCTCATTCACTTTGAATTGGACGTCGTCAAAGGTCGCAACCAATTAAATCACATTTATAAGTAAACAAACAAAGGCGATAGCCAATCATCCACCAACAACAAGCTCCGGGTAATGTCTACGTGTGAGTCCAGAGGAATACGTTTTTCTCAGGTCACATTTTTCACTTAGACACTTGAACTTGGATTGACTCACCTCTGTAGCAGTGCTTTGGTTGCCTCCATTCTCCAGAAGGTATCGCACCACATCCAGGTGATTCTCCTGAGCAGCCATGTACAAGGGAGTGAATCCATTCTACAGCAAAAAAAAAAAAAAAAGGCAAACATATTCACTTAAATCATGAAATAAAACAACTTCAACACCCGCTTACTGTCAATAAAACACAATCAAGGTTCCGTTATATGACATATAATGTGAGTGTTGTTGACTTTGGAGAGGATTCACGCAGCAGCAGTGGACAGAGACTTACCTGAGACTGTGCGTTGATGTCAGCCCCTCGTTTGACCAGGACCTTCACCACTTCAGCTTGACCAGCTAGAGACGATATGTGAAGAGCTGTGTTTCCTTTCTGCGTCAACACAAACCGCATGAGAAGAATTAGGAAAAAAAGGACTGGTTACCAATTCAGGGCACCACATTTCATATCGGCATGTTTTGTCATGACTTAACCGTAATTTAAAGATTACTTGTTAACAAGAAATGCTCCATAATATGTGTCCATGTATTCCTCACTCACTCTCTGGTCACATGACAGTTCTCTTTGTCTGTGATTAATGAAGCATTAATGATTTTCCTTTTCTTATATCAGGTAACCTGGTCATTTTAATGGATACTGACTATAATATTGACTAGTCTAAAACTTCACATGAGATGAGTCTCAGACATATTTTTTTACATAAATGCTAATAACCACTAATTGGCTGACATTAGAATCAAATTTTTGGTTTAAATTATTGTGAACATTTATCAATCACACAGCATTTGTTTTTCTTTTTTGAACAAGAATCAGCAAGTAGCAAGTCTGTAATACAGTGTGATACTGTGTTTACTACAAAAAAGGATTTTAAACCTCTGGCCACAGTTTCACAGATGCCTGTGTACAGCACACAATCATTCCATGTAGTCTGATTTTAAATAACTCGTCATGTTTATTGTGAGGGCTACAGACATCAGCTTTTTTGTTGATGCCCATCATATATGTATATATATATATATAAGTCTGTCTATAATGCATTATAACACACTATGCAAATATTTATAATTCATTAGTGCTGTGTTTGTAGCAGGGATTTTATTACTTTAATTAAAGCACCTAATGTACAATTTGTATCACATATAATGTATTATAATTATGAGAATTTTCATTATTTTGATCAATTTTGATCTTTGCAAATACAGCGAGTTCCTTACAGTGATTCCTTATAGTGTGTGAGGATTATTGCTATATTGCGGGATGCATTATGCACATTCCACCACATGAATATGTTCATAATTCATTAGCTTTGTAATGTTTTTATAAAGCAGCATAAATGAGCATGAACACTTATGATTATACAGCACTTTTGACGCATGATAATGGGTTATAATTATGCGACTAGTCTGCTCTAATGAATTATAGATAGAAGTTGTGTCTCAGTAAAGTGAGAAGGTTCTAACTAATTCCAATGTGTACCCCATGAGATAACTTACACCTCTGCACTTGCTTAACTGCAGTGAGATGCATGTTATGTTTTGGAGCGACCTTCTCTAATTGCAGCGGTTGCAGTGGTCCACCATGTTTACTACTCTGCAGTACATATCACTTACTCCTCAGCTCACTCCCTGCACTTTAAAATCATAAGTCAAAACTGGTTTTTATCACAATAAATGACATTAGATAATTAGATTAGATTTAATGTTTGACCTGATCTCCTCATAAAACAGGCCGGGACGCCTTCAGCCGCTACAATTATTTCCGAATATTACTCAAAATCCATGTCAAAACTTATATTAATAATAATAATAATAATAATATTTTTATAGCACTTTTTAAAACCTAAGAGTCCAATAATTTCGACAAGCAAAGAGAAAAAAAAACCCAGGATACTCACGGAGAGAAACAGGAAAATACAATGTGTATTATTTATTCTATGTAATTTCTTTCTTTAATAACCACATTGTCAGCTGAGCACAAACACAAACAACTGAAAACATGCAATAACCCAATAGCCCAGTCCTGAACACGGCAGGTGCTAAAAATCCAAAATCTTACACTACACTTCATTTCTCTGTGTCTCTGTGGGATTACTTGTTGTTTGGTGGCAGGCAAAGAAGCATTGTTAAGTTTCACTTTACATCTGCAGCAGTTTTAAATCAGTGTGGTCAGGACCAAGGGCTAAAGCCGTACAATGAGTCCAGCTATTTCACAACACCAGCACTGAGTGGTCAGGGAGCCACGGAGACTGTCATTGCCTGTCAGGTGTCTGGTGTCAGTGGATGGTGTTGGACACTGACAGAAAAGTTTAATGGTCATGAATCTGCGAGGTAAAGTTCCCTCTAGAGTAGTAAAAACACAAGGAAGTGCAAAATATGGATTGAAATGTCTAAATTGTGCCTCTTTAGTGGAGACAAAAGATGCCGTGTGGAAACAAAGTTGTTTCCACTGGGTTACCTTCCAATCAAAAAGGGTGCCGTTATAAAGTTCCCCACTGCTCATACATGACAGTGTCCCACAGGGTGTTGCCCCTGCCCTTCCAGATGTTTGTACACGACACTGCATTGTACTGTTTCATTTGCATCCAAGGAAATGTTGCTACGCTGTTTGCATGTGTAAAATGTCATGTAGAGAGCAACAGAATGGAAACAGTGGCGAGTCCCAGATACATTTGTGACCTGGTTCTTTTTACCGATTTCTCAATTGGAACGCGGTGACCTCAGAGGTGAGGTCACTCCTGGTGCACATCAAAAATGTCTGCTATGAAAAAGACCAATTCATCTTGAAGCTTTTTGTCTGTCTGTTTGTTTGTTTCTCTGTTTTTCTTCGAAAGGACGTTATTTCAGTTGGAACTGACTGACTAGAAATAACTGTATAATCATAGATAATAACCAGATCTTTGTTTTCAAAAATACACAGGTTGAAGATGAGAGAAGGTCTCTTACCTTTGTGGCAGAATCAACAGCTGCTCCTCTGTCCAGCAGCTCCTGGACCAGGTCCAGGTGTCCCTCCTTGGCTGCCAGGTGCAGTGCATTGAGACCATTCTAAAGAAAAGAAACACAGAGGAAAGGTTGGCTGGGTAACCAACAAAAACTGGCAAAGTCAGATCTGTGTGGAAAGAGGTTTTGTACCTCCTCCTCCTCCTCTGAATCCACAACCATCCTGCCTTTATTTCTCTCTTTAAATCATGTGGACGACTATCTTTCTCCCTAACAGACTGAAATATCCGAGCTGGGGATCAAAGTCGGGTTAGATGTTGTGCCATGTTATGTCGTTGTGGAGGAGCAGAGCCAGTCCTGGGTATGAGGTTATAAATAGTTGTGTGTGTGCATGTGACTGTTGTCAGGTGAGACAAACAAATCGACTTGGTTTGCATTCAAAGTTAGTGACAAATGACAAAGCCCTTCACTCTAGAATAGGAAGTTCTCTGCAAAAGAGACAATCAGAGAGACAGAGACCTTTTTATAAAAACAAATGAAAATGTTTAATAGATGTTTATGTGGAAAAATATTGAGGAACAGTTACGGCTACTCTTGGCTGTAAGTTTGCTAAATTGTAAAATATGATTCGCCTCCATTAACATCATTTATTATATATATGTTATGTGTTGAAATGTGGCCGTACCAAAATGATGTATGTCATTCTCACGCTCTCACCTTTCAGTGATTGCATTTGTTATCCTGTTCTTCCCTCATTTGTCAGATTTTACCTTTAATTTGTCACCCATCTACACTAAATCAATGCTGTTTAACATGGGGCATAATCTCCTGTCACCTTTAGGTTCTCCAGCCTTTTGGGCCATATTTATGTTCGAGGACGTGACCTCCGTTCACCTTCAGGAAGCAACAAACCATTTCATCATTTATTGTGCTCAGTCTGCCCACTCCTGCATTTATTTTATCTGTTACCTCATTCTGTCAGCATTAATATGAGCACAATCAGTCAGAAAATGCCCCCTTGTTATCCCTAACATTTATTCCACCTGTTTTTGTCTGTTTTTTTTTAATCCAATTTCAAATATCCGGGGAAATTTGCGTTGGTCGTGGTGGAGGTTATAATCAATAAAAATATCAAAACACTCGATCCACCAGTCAATCTCACAAGGTTTTTAGATGAAAATGAAATATGTTATTGAGTGTTTTTACCCAGATTTATCTTATCTCTATATTCCTTCTCTAATGCCAGAGGTGTTTTGAGGGAGTTTAAAGGCCCCGGGCAAAATAGTCCGGGGGGGCTCTACATCAAACTACACCTAACCCACCATGGCGCCTGCAAATCAAAAGCAGTAGAACATAAATTTCCAAGGTTTAGACAGAATTTAGTCAACTAACAAACTACTTGTTTGAATAAATTTTTTTGACATGATTCCAGAAAATATCTGGAAAATTTCACATGTGTCAAAGTGACTTTTGCAGACATTTACCTTCTCACATTAAGCATTTCCAGACAATCTGAGGAAAATATTTGGACTTCAGTGCAGGCCTGACAGCAGTTTAAGGTCAACTCCTGCATTTAGAGCCGCCTTCTCAGAGTCTCCAGTTAACCTAACACCAATCTGGATGTCTTCAGATTATGGACGGAAGCTACGGTAGATGAAGAAAACCCCGACACACAGGGACAACATGCAAACTCCAAGAAGAAAGACCTCAAATAAAGAGGGCTTTGAAAAAGTGCTGCTGCCAACTACACTTCTGCCATGATAAAGTGGTTGTATCACGTACACATGAGGGAGACCATGCAAAGCAAACAGGAGGATCCGAACGTATTTTTCAAATATCACTTGGTGGAGGTTTCACTTTCAACAACATAAAGCAGTGAAACAGGTTTGAAGTCCACTGGGTACCAAAAATCATTTAGTACTTAGACCAGCACCAGCACTTCATCACTGTAATGGAGCCATTTAGGTCCCTTGGGTGCCAAAACATATGTGGCTGTAAGTTTGACTGATGCTACTGTCGTTTTTACCGTGTTTATGTGAATATTGAGGTTAGTTCACGGTCAAACATCAGTTATCAGTCTGACATCACTCTGGAGAAAAATCTAACTAAGTAACACCATGTTATCGTGTTTGTGTGTGAGGGAGAGAGTGAGACCCAAAATATCTTCAAGGCCTCAACTGATCAGTGCAAATCAAATGACAACAAACAACAAAAGCGTCTCCATAGAGCTGCCGGCAAATGTTACATTTCCACCCCTCATGACTTTTGTTTACTGGACTGGTTACTGTGACTGTTGCCAACACAGAGCTGCTCACAGCCAATCAGCTTTCCCCGCCTCTCTTCATCAGTGGATGAAATGTTAATGGGCTTGGAGGAGGCTAGATAATAACCGGACTTAAATAAAGAAACTCTATTGGATCAAACATTAATCTACTCCAATACAGAGCCAATTGCAGCAAAAAAAAAAAAAGTTGAGGGAATGTTGGACATTTTCAGATGAGGTCAAACATTGCTATAAGCGTGTGTTAGTGGGCTGAGAACGTTACACATCTGTGTGATGCAAATTCTCTCAGTGATCCATTTCCACATTAGCCACGTGGACGCCACAAGGACAGTGGGGTGGAATAGGAGCTCCAGTAAGCATGCGTGGAACACTAGACTGATGTGGACCCTTGTTTTAGTATGAATGGAACTATAGGCTTGTACGCACACATGTGCAAATATACATCATTTTTCTGTCCACTCGCAGTGAAATCCGGCCATTTTATGCAGCTTTTAGGAAAATGCCAAAAGAAAAAAACAGTGATAAAATTTTAATTTTAGAAGTTAAAAATGTGTACTATTCAAATTTCAGCCTCACAGAATGTGAGGAAACAATTATTACCTGTGTAAATACAAAGAGTATAGTTTGTGTCTCTATATGGTGTTATGGAGCCGATGAGTTACCGGCCTGTTGCATTTGTGGGCCATCATGAGGCTGTCAGACATTTAATTCTTTGTTCACTGAAGTACAGGATGTTCTGATGTTTTCCCTCTCAAAGAAAGCCCTTCTGTCCCTGGACTTATGAGTTGCTACATACATTGTACAAATTGTTACAGGGTCTGTTTTTGTAGACACTCGTGTGCCAGAGACCACAACAGTGCTTGCCTTCCCTCAAAATGTTCATTGTATCATCTTTTCTTTATATTGCACAGTTCTGGCAAAATTCTTTAAATTAAAGTGTGAGTGGTTGTTGAATGATGCATGTAAATACAGACCAAATCTTACCTGATTGCAGGTGCTTATGTCCACTCCACCTTTCAGATATTCCAAAACCTTGTCGATGTTCCCTGCCCTGGCCGCTCGCAAGAAACTGGTGTTACTGTCCGACTAGAAGGAACAGAGAAAGAATATGGCTTCAAAAATAATCCGCATTTACATTGTGTTACTGGCTGTCAAGATGAGAAAATTGAATGGTAATTGCAACGCATAAAAAAGAATATCACCTCAAAGTTATCGCTTAGTTATTTGCTCTTAGTTAAGTTATTTGGTGGTGACAAAAAAAAATCAAACACAGCAGAAGTTCAGCCAAGTAAAATCTTATTTGAAACAAATACAAAAAAACTGTCTTGACTCACAGGTAAAAATACCTGCTCTAAAATACCATCATGAATTCAAAGGTGACGCACAGAAGTGGAACCTTGACCTCATCAAATAAAAAGTTCTTGTTTACAGAATGTCACTGCTTTTCATGGGAATTTCATATCAAATAGATATGACAAACTGACTGGTGTCCCACAAGGATCAGTTCTTGGACCGTCTCCATTTTATCCTCATTGAAAATCAACTTGTTTTATCACAAATAACACAGATGCAGATGATGCACAACTCTACGTCTGAAACCCCAAAAGCAAACTATGCACAAAATCTGCTTTCATTTTCTTTAAAGTCACACGGCATGTTTGTAAAAGGTCCATAGTGACAGTGAGAAGAATATTTTCTGCAAATATTGTGCATCTAGGATTAGACATAGAGCTCTTCCTCTGAGCTCAATAGTGTATCTGTCCATCATTTGTAAAGGACATGTCCCCTGTCTGTTTTTCGATGCCAAGTAAGCTGCAGTTGGAACGAGACCAAGACTGTAAGGAAGCAGAATGATTCAGCATTTTCTTCTCAATGCCTTCACTAAAGCTAAATCCTGGCTCTCACACAGCTCGTCCAAATCTTCCAGCTCACCGATTCTGCTGTGGAAAAATACTGTGTGATGCTTATTTTTACTTCACTCAGACTGCGCTACAGTCACAGGTCGGAGGTCGGATACAAAAATACTGCAGCACCGCACTGGAGGTGGTGAGCAGTCACTGTCTTGCTCGTGGACACTTCAGCAAAAGTTTTGTTTTGTTTTGCAGCTGAGGGATGTTCTCTCGTGGATTATTAATGACATATTTTACTGTACTGAGATGAGATGAGAGAAAAAGAAGAATTCGGCACTGATGGTAAACAAAAAAAATAAATAAATAAAAGCACCGACACTGCAGTGCTGATGTTTACTTCAGTCACAAATGAAAAGCCCTGGTCTGTTGTTGTTGTAAAGCTGCTGCAGAGAACTGCACTGCATCACTCATGGTCACACTCACAGCCACTGTAGTTCGCTCTGCCGCACTGACACAATCACCTCAAAGGCCCGGCTGCTTTCACTCACTTTAACAAAGTCCAAAAGTTTGTATGTTTACATTAAAGTGTAAATCACTGATCCATGATTGAAGACTTGAAGCCTGTTTTAGACATGACTGTGATAATGTGAACCACTTGATTCTCATGACATGACTCCCTGAGCGCAAGTTGACATATTTATATATATATTCTGGTTACAAATAGCTGTGTGGGAGGGTCTTGATTGGCATTTAGAGTAGCCAATAGCGCTGCAGAAAGTCTACTCCCTGTACTTTTAGGACTTCTTGCCACTACTGTCTCCTAAATCTGCAGCATCATCTGATGTTTTTGAGGACAAAGGCAACATGCGGTACAAAATTGTTTTGTAACTTTTCAAATCAACAAAATTAATGTGCTACAATTGAATTTTCTTTACATATTAGGGCCACCTGGCAGAGTAGTGGTTAGCACTGTTGCCTTGCAGCAAGAAGCCCCAGGCTTTTCTGCATGGAGAACATACAGAGGATGATTGGACGCTCTTAATTGACTGAGAGTGAATGGTTGTTCTCTACGTGTTGACCCTACAGTGGACTGGCCAACTGTCCAGGGTGTAGCCCAACTTTTGCCCGATGTCGGCTGGGATTGGCACCAGCGGCCGCACAACCCACATGTGGAGGATAAAGCAGTACACAGTGTATTTGCACTCATATCTATATGACCTTACAGTACAAACATCAAGGCAGCTGGGATTATAGGATTATAGTCCTTTTATATTGTGTAAGATTCCCTAAAATGCATATTTCACTCCTTTTTTTAAATCACAACTTGAGCACATTGCCCAGTGACCAAAGGGTTGGCAGTTTGATTTCCCTGACTCCTCCGGTTTGTCTGTCAAAGTCTCATTGGGCAACAAACTAAATAAATGTGTATGAATTATTAAAAAAAAAAAAATATATATATATATATACTGTAAGAATGCATATAAAAGAGCAATCATTTACCAGTGTATTCCTACATTTTAGTTTGACTTCTGCAATATGTGAATTATCCCTTACATTTATTCATCAAGGATGAAACCAGCATAAGAAGGAGGAGTCTCGCGACAAACGGGGTGATAACACACAGCAAAGTCCTGGAGCGACTTGATCATGCAGTCTCATGCATGATCTCACAGAGTTGGCATTGTTTTCTAGCTGCACTGCACAAAGCGGCCATTGCCACAATCAAGTGTGTAGATAATATCCTCACATTGTCCCCAGAGCTGCAGAGTCACATTATGCAAGACCTTGCCTTAATCATCCTTCAACGAGGGGCAGGTTGCTATAGTGACACTTCGACCGACACGACTCTCAGACAAGTGGAGTGTCTGAATTGGGGCGGATTCAAACTGGAGAGAAAGGGAGAATTGTGGCAGTGCAGCTTCCTACGGAAATAGTTTGACAACTCCTGGGTTTAAGCAGATGAGTGTATGTGTCATTGTCTTTGATGGCGATGTGTTTTGGATGTGTAGTGCAGATGGAAGGTCATGATCAGGTGAGTCAACAAGAAATACACAAAGAAACATAAAATAAAAGATGAATAATGATTAAATGTGAAGGTCTTCTTTTTTTCTATTTCTAATCTATTCACAAGTACATTTCTATTCTATTCACAAAAAAAGGAACATTTCAAATTGAAGTCATGAAAAAAAGTTAAATTAATGAGTTTTTCCATCAAATTTATATAACATGTACATGCTGATTTAGGCTACATCCACACTTCTGCTCCACTGGTGTCTACTGTCCACACTTGCCTGACACTATCAGGAAGTTTGAAACCCCAGTGTCTCTGTTTTAATTTTAAAACGCCTTTAAAAGCGACTTTTTAAAACAGTGACATTTAGCTGTAGTTGTTTTCCGTTTTAGCTCTTATTAGTCATGACTCTACTATCAGCTTATAATCATCAGTCTCATAAAAGCAATCCATGCTGTTAATTTAGTATTAGCAAATAACTGCAAGGGAACTATTCAGCTTCCTGTTTACATTAACATGTGCGCACCCAGTGTATTGTATATGAATGGACATGTGGGATACATTATGTTTTCACACGTGTTAGTGAAGATGCAGATTACTTCTGAGTCATAGCTGAAATCCTCGTCTGGACACCATTTAGAGCTGAAAATACTGTTTTCAAAATAAAACGCAGTTGTGTAAATGTGGCCTCAAAAAGGAAGGAATATGAAAAATGTGACTTTAATAGCCATTTCCCATATTATTTTAGCTTCAGACACTCAAAAGTAGGCAGTTAATCTGTGAGTCGCAGTAGATGTATTATTGTTATTATGCTACTGCTTGTATAAATGACAGTGAAGTACTATAAACATCACAAGTGTCCTGACTGAACTGACAATACTAACCCAAAAATTATCCCCCCGCTCACAGTTAAGGCCAAGAAGTAGGTATAAAAATGTCCCTAATAAAACTGACCATTAGGGATAGTACCTGGTACCAGGTGCTTTTTTAGTACCTGCTTTGGTAACGGTTACTAAAATGTGACATTGTCAGACTGCCAGCTACTGATTGGTCAGAGAGTGTCGTCACTGGAAGAATCATGAGCGCAAGAATCGAACCAAACAATGCCAAACTGTACATCAGTTAAAAAAGACTTCAAAATCCTGAAAACATGCTTTAATCTCCAACATTTAGCAGGGAAATTTCAAAAATCTCAATATTTAGATATAGAGGCTGGTATATTTAGCGGCAGCACTGATGAAAGCATCGGAAAGAGCTGCTTTCTATCTATAACAATCTGCTCCTGGATGTGTCTAGACAACCACGTAACTCTAAGACTGTCAAACATGACAAAGCACCGTCCTGAAGCTCCTCCGCCAACACTTTCACATCAAACATTCATCTACAAAGTCACAGCAAAAGGAGCGGCATCAATAATGCACGACCAACCTCACACACACATACACACACACACACCCATATTTTGTGAGATACAGGTGCCAAGGCTGGGAGCAACCTCAGCACTCCCAGTTACCATGGAGACGAGCACTGCCATCCATGGAGGTAGCCATGACAACATGGCTTTCTCTCTGTCCGCAGAGTCATAGTGGATTCCACGTGCCTTGAAGTCCGAACAGGGAATGATGTCACACCCAAATTGAGCGTGCGTTCCAGATTCCAGAAGACCTTCATAACAAGATGGATGCCACCACAAAAAAAAACAAAACAAAAAAAAATCGCTTGTTCAGCTTGTTCTTTCAAATTATATGGGTTACAAAATCCACCAAAACAGAACTCATGGATTAGGAAACAATGTGCAGAATGTATGTTTGCTTTTAGTCTTTGGAGAAGAAAATATTTTTACTTTGGGACCCGAAGATAAAAATCCGATATGATAGAAATCTTAAACAGATTCTCCTAAACTTTCCAAAAATTCTCCCAAAACTTTCTTACACTGCTTTTCCCAAAGATAAGATGACAGCATCCACTTCTGAACTTTTTTTTGGACCAGAGCTTTCCTGAGATTTTAAGACATCCTCAAGAGAACTGATTTTAATTATACAGTATATTAAGAGATATTTCAGTTCGTGAATATATTTACTGTTCTAAGTCGTGATTTTTAAGGTGATCTGCCAGAGGACACGTTGGTGGAGGAGCTGGGGATCAAACTGCCAACCTTCTGGTGAAAAGACGACCCATGTTATCACATCTTCCCTTGGAGTGAGTGATGGGATGTTACTGTCCTGTTAGTTCACATTGTTAGTATAGGGACAAAATGGAGGACGGATTGTTTCAGCTGAATTTGGAATAAAATGCACGAGGGATGGTTTCATGAACCTCTGCATGTAGTTGCATCATGTATGTACAGTACGTTGTTTCTGCTAATGCAGATGCACATTATGTAAGTTATATTATGTAAGAAACACATGCCTTGATTACTTATTATGCATGTTTTAACGCTGTTCGTCTCTTTCCCTGAATGGCTATTTAAAGCTCAGTTTTGTACTTTATTCAGAAATTAAACTTCTCTTTAACTAAATACAAGTGGAAATGGTAGTTATAAAATAGTAAAAATGAAACATTATTGGCCACTTTATGTAGGAGGGTATAGTAGGCATTTAAAGCTGCACATGAATGTTATGAACAGAGTGAGAAGGGGTCAATGGTCAAAGGTCAAGCATGGAGTTGTTCAGAATAGACCACGTCTAAAACCAGAGGAAGTTTGGGAAAGTCAGTGGGTTTCAAACGACTATAAAAACATGATGACAGTGTAAGAAAAAGATAAAAGTTACTCATTTTTAGAATCACTGAGATTTTGGAAATGGTGAACTAAAGCACCTGGTCAAGAAAAACGCTACAATTTTACTTTTTACACAAACCATGTGAAATGTTAAATTTGTATAGTATAAAAAAGGTTAAAAAAAAATGTTGGAATGTGACACTTTTGCACGTGTGTCGTATAAACATCATTGCAGCGACATAATTGTCATGTATTTGAGGCATGAATGATCTTTTCTTAGCCCTAACTAGGTGCTTGTTGTGCCTAAAACTAACTGCATTTAAAACAATAATTTGCTCATTTGTAAAAGTTTAAATATGTCTGAGCTCACATGAATCTGTGGTTTCTGTGGTGGAAACTGGATTGGAAATAAAAGTGAGACAAGATACAGTGTCACTGTTGGTCTGTCACACTTATATCAATCATCTATGGTTTACAGAAGCTAAAATATGTGTTACATCTTTTTTAGTTTGACTTTTTTTAAATGGAAATGAAACATATAATTGTAAAACAACCAAAAAAAAAGGTCTGTAAAAAATATTCTTTAAATCTATAAAGAGACAATAAATCTTAATGTTGATCGATATCTGATTATGGCAGCAACTCACGATTATTTTCATAATCTGTCAATTATTTTCTTGATTCACTGAGCAATCATTTGGTCCATGAAATGTGAGGAAAATGTTGAAAAACACTGATCATTGTTTCACAAACCTGGAAATGGTGGTGTTCTCAAATTGTTTGTTGTTTTAATGATTTCTTTTTTAAATGGAGCAAAGAAACCAGAAAAAATTAAGAAAACTGATTAATCAATTTTTAAAATTAGTTGACCATTAATTTAGTAATTGATTAATATTCGGTTAATCGCTGCAACCGCATACCGGATTTCACAATTTATATATAATTTATATATATATATATATATATATATAAACTCTTTCACATCCATTCCACTCTTTGTCATTTCCTCCTTCTTCTTCAGGTTTAATTGGCCGAAGCTGTTAGTTTTCTTCTTCTTTGTAAGGCCCTCAGCCCTTGCCTAAAGTCTTAATTCACGAAAACCAAACAAAGTAATTTTACTATTATAAAAACATAAACATGTGTAATTTAGGAAGATTTACTGAATATATTACTCATAAGTATGTTTGTATAGTGGGGAACTCATATGAAAACAAGTTCCAGTTTCCAACTGTCACAAAAAAGGAAAAGAAATTCCTCCACAAACAAGACACTGTTGTCCCACTAACATAATTCTTATAATCTGCTGTAGAATAATGGAGTGATATGTTTGCCTTGTACGACCAACAGCAGCAGCAGCAGCAGCAGCAGCCACTAATGTCATTACATAGCTTTTCAAATTAGTCCACGCGCTGCTGTGCAGAGATACTTTAGGAACAAAAATGTCACACTGACCTTTAAAGGGAGAGGAGAGGGAGCACACCCAACAAACACCCACACTTTAAAGAAGCTCACACCCTAAACACTGTAGTAATCGATTCCTCTTAACACCTTTTGCAAAGTTCACATCTGTGCTGCGTGGTGTGCACACTAACAAATGTATCACCTTCATGCAAAGGCAGTGGATGTGAAAGGCTACAGACTGTGCAGCAGGTGAGCAGCTCATCGGTGACGCTGTGACCAAAATGAAAAATAAATCCAGGTCTTAATTCTTCCTCATCGGAGCAAAAACACCCCAAAAAACGTAAGCAGCGCACCGTCTGCGCTGCACCTGCCAGTGGACCAGTTTGAGCTCTTACCACAGTCAGTGGGGGCTGCACAGGGAAATGGTCCACACAGAAGTAGTCTGGCGGAGAGTTCTGGTCCGGGTTCGACTGGCTCCCCGCTGCCCGCAGGCCCTTGTCCGAGCCACACACCTTACACATGGCCGTGTTGCCCATGATGCAGCGTCTATCCCATCAGCGTGTAAAGGAATCTAAGGAAGCATTTAATGAGCCTGATAATCCACTTCTCTCCCTTAAGAAACCTTACAGGCTACCGTCCGGTGGGGGGAGGTTGGGGGTTACCCCCTCAGTCCAGGCCAATCCTTGCTTCCCCAGAGGCTCAGCAGAGCCCCTGTCCCTCTAAACCACTTCACTGGAACAGCAGAACAGCACGGCGCTGGCTCTTCCTCATTGCTAATTCCAACTCCCTGACCATTGACTAACACCCCCCCCCCCCCCAACTACACCACCTCCCATCTATTTTTACACCCACCAGCCGAGCTATGCATGTAAAGAGAGGGAGAGAGAGAGGGTGGTCGGTAAAGGGCAACATGCCAAAACGGGGGGGGGGGGACTGATATGAGAGCAAGGTTTCAAATTAAGCACTTAGTCCAAAGGTGTCACCAAGACTGAAGCAAAGGAAGTACATTTAGGGCCCTGACAACACATTTTTTTCACATCACAATGCATTTTACATGTTCTCACGTCCACATTGTTGTTCCTAATCTGTGCCTAATCCTAAACTTTTCCTTTCTGCACTTGGATCAGTTGTCATGGAGATCTGCTACAGGAGCTGAACTTTTATTTAAAAGATAAACGTGCAAGGAAGCGATTTTTAGTGTTTTCAATGATAATGTGTATTCAAGGTTCCCACATCTTGGCTGACATCAAATTCAAGGGCCTTCCAGGACCAGTCCCTTCAAATTCAAGGACCGAATGTGCTGACAGAGCAGTGCTTCGTCCATGGCGTCCACTTTTATTGATCTGCAGCACACTCTGCATCTGGACAAGTGACTGTCCTTGGGATGCTGGTCTTTTTCATTTTCTTTGATTGTTGCTAAGAATTTTAATATAGGTATTTATCATAAGACCTGACTCATACTGGTGAATGGTGCAGCATATTGAACCTTTTCCAGCAGTGACTTGTCACTGGGATTGCCATCACTACACCTCATGTCACTGACTGTTTAATGGAAGCTGCCATGGTGTTTTGCTAATTCAGATCTGTGTCAGACTGTAGCCCAGAGCAGGCTTGTATCGATCCTGCTGGACTGAATGCAAATTAAATCCACCCAGACCTTTTCACTGCAATTGATTGGTTCTAAGAATGAATGTGCCGCTGTGAAACAGAAGCCTCACTGACCAACTTCCTGACATTTCCAATGTACGTTTCAGCGTTTCGTCTCTACCGCGGTCGGATGTGTGTTTGTATTCACTCTGCACACACGTGTTTGTCCTTGTCTGTTGACATCAGGGACATAAATGTCCCCATTCTCCTTGTAGTCTTCTAGGTCGAGACTTTTTTTCGACACA
Source organism: Brachirus orientalis (assembly GCA_016785285.1). Classification (NCBI taxonomy): domain Eukaryota; kingdom Metazoa; phylum Chordata; class Actinopteri; order Pleuronectiformes; family Soleidae; genus Brachirus; species Brachirus orientalis. The sequence goes on from JAFBJR010000395.1 coordinate 1,995,248, forward strand.
ATTGCCTTACTGTTGACAATATAAACCAAACAGTTCTCAGTCACTGAATGCGACAGCGTAGGGAGAAAGAATCCTCACTGTTGAGCTCGTCAGAGACACCACATGACAAAGCAGCTTTGGTGTTTTCTATGAATGAATGAATACAAACTGAGCGAGGAAGCACAAGGTCATCACAGTTACCCTTTTCCGACACAATCGCTCAACTTTTGTGTGTAAAAGAACCAAAACCAACTGGACAAAATCAACCAAAATCCTCATAAAACAAGACACAAATTAAATTTTGAGAAACAAATGCTATTATTGACTCTTCCCACAAAATGTATGTTTTCACAAAAACACAATTTAAGAGGAGTAAAAACCATGATAAGCTATAATAACAATACAACTCACAGCTTTCACTCAAATTAGGCCTGCATTGAAAGAATTTAGGCCTACCTACTTAATATTTAATCTTTCTTGGCTTTAATTTAATTTTTTTGTTCATAAACAGGACCAAAAGGACTGAGATGCGTCACAAAAAACAAGTGGACCAAGTACAGAACCCTGTGGAACACCTCAAGAACAGTAATGGGTATTTGAATTTATTTATTTTTTAATAATGGAGGGTCTTAATAACTCCATTAAGACATTCACATCATGGCAGAGTGAAGCTTGCTTAATGGCAGACTGAACAGATTGTTTAATCTAAATTGAATAGTTGCCGGCTTATAAAATCTATTCATATAATGCAAGGTGTTCAAACACAATTTCTAGTAACTTTGTTAAGTAAGATAAAATGTAGATCCACTCAAAGAACAGACATGGACAGAAGAGCATAAAGGGCAGTTTAGAAAATAATCTGTCCTAGATCAGTCAGGTAAGGTTGAATAAGACTATCATTTCTAAACAGGTAAAATACAGTGGGTACAGCTGTAAGGTGAGACAAATGACCTGTCTGTCTCTGACAGTCTCAGGTCAGCTGAATTGTGGTGGCGTGACAGGTGGTCACACATATCACATACATGAACATACGCTCAAGTCAGTGACAGGTCAGTGATCTTTACATTTAACAAGGTTACATATCATCCCATGTACAGTATGTGAGGTATTTTAACTAGTTTATTGTTAGGGCGCCAGAGTCAAAGGGGTAATGGTGGGGAAAGTAATAAATATTACATCAAGACTGATGATTTCTCCTGTGATATCAAGAAAAACAAACAAAAAAAAAAACATTCTAGCCTCATGCAGTGGCATTTGTTTCAGACACACTTTGGCTACGTTCACAATGGCAGGCTAAAGTGACTCCTATCTGACTTTTTCAATAAATTTGACTCAGATTTGTTTATTTTTGAACTGTGTGGACACAGAAATGTGATCCCAAAGTCTGATTTTCAAATCAGAATCAGAATTGTGCACTGACTTCATCGACCTGTACTACCGCAAGACAGCAAAATCAAATAAAAAACATTATTTAGGACTTTTTAAGAACCAGTTCTTGAGAAAATGATTTAGAGATGTAATAATTGCTTGCACAATCCCAATCCAGCCAATAATTTATACTATCTCTGTCCACATTATCGCCAGCCAAAATACAGACACTGAGATGTGGCCGACCACTGTTCTGTCACTTCACTGGCCTTTTAATTTTCATTAACCTTCTCCTGGATGTAATTTACGTTAAGTCTTGTCCAATCTCCTTACTAAAGAGCAGACACCTGTCAGCAAACTCATCCAATTAGAGTAGAGGCAGCCATTCCTGGTCCTGCACAGGTAAACTAAATTAGACTGAAGTATCAAAGTACCTGACTTCCAAAAAAAGCACTGTCGCAATCTCTATTTCACATCTGGTCCCGAACAAACACGACCCCTCCTTCTGTTTCCGTCTGTGGGTTAGTAACCGAGTGGGCAGGACAGGCATTGTCAAAATAATCTGTGTTGGACCATATGGCTCTCTGGCTGTGTGTGCGTGTGTGTGTTAGGTAAAGCCACTTGTTTATGTTCCTGCTGTGGAGGGAAATGTGATGACGTGCGTGTGGACAGGAAGAGCATGAAGGGGGTTTATTAGAGAAGAGAAAGGGCCGTATTGACTAAAGGTGACAGCACCAATCAGATACGATGCAGGCAACCAAAACAGGAAGTGCAGCCCATGTAACACACATGTTGCATTTACATGTTGCATGTAAAACAGCAGGTCAGCTGTCCAAGAAGTCACAAATCAGATTTTAGAGAGAGATATTACATTATTATATTAACAATACAAAACTGACATTTTTTCATCCATGACTGCATTTCTCAAAATATTTTTTTTTTTCAAATTACTACCTAATTTGAGGTGAGTACAGTATATTAACACAAGGTGGCAGCAGCAGCAGCAAGCATGTGGAAACTGAACACATCTTGAAGCCACTCCTCCAACCATGATACGCAATGAACACTACAGGAGTGATGAAATTTACCAGGGTCATTGAATGCATTCCAGTTTCAGACATCTACCATGTCTTTGTCACAAAAGGGCTATGAAAACTCAAAAATTCTAGGTAACTGGCTGCAATAGATTTTCGCGTTTTAAGTTTTGAAGAAAACTACATAAATTTAAGTCAACAAATTATCTTTTGTTGAGATAACGTATAAATTAACTTTGAGTTACACTTAAAATTCAGCAGTGCCCACTCATACTAGGCTGTGCACCGTTTTAACAATGTTTATTTAACAATAAAGTTTATTTATTTAAAAACTAAAGTATATATATAATATATCTATAAATAAAGTATAAACTGCATGCGTGGACCCCGACTTACTCACCTTGAGAGAAAAAAGTCTCGAAGAGACTGCATGTGCTGCATGTCAGCATTATATACATACTTTATTTTATTATATATTTATTGGCCTTTTAACACTGGGGTCCAGAGAAGAGTCCCTCTCACAGCTAAAAAGTTCTTTTAATGCATAAATCATGTATAAATTAAATGTGAAGGACTCGTTTAAATATGCTAGTAACTTAACCATTGTTAAATGAACATTGTTAAACGAGTGCACAGCCTAATATGAGTGGGCAATGCTGAATTTGAAGTGTTTAAAAAAATCTAAATTTGAAGTTATCTCAAAGTTAATTTATACGTTATCTCAACAAGAGATAATTTGTTGAGTTAAATTTATGTAGTTTTCTTCAAAACTTGAGAGTTTTAGTTGGACTCAACGCAAAAATCTTTTGCAGCCAGTTTTCATAGCCCTTTTTTATAGTCATAATTCAGTTCAGGATATCTTTAATTATCCTCATTTGAACATATCTACATTGTCCTTTTTAGATATGTTGAATTAAGTTTCAGATATTCACAATGAAGCTGTAGATACCTTAAACTTGAAGTAGCCATATTTTGTTGTACAGTGTGACCGGTCGTCAAAGTCTTCATTTAGATGTTTCATCTTCAGCTGACAGCACAGAACATACTGTATTTTCTCACTTGCTCAGTTCATTGATCAGTTCATTGATCATGTCCTACCCATGTCCTCCTCTCTCTCAATTACATCAACAACTTCATCAAATTAATCCATTATCAAAACAAAGACAAAGCAACACAGATACACGGTCTGGGTTCAGCATTGAAAACTGAGTGGAGGGCAGTTTTGTAGTTGGTTGCCACGGAAATTCAAACCTTCCGTCGCAGCATAAACCAAAAATGTTATGCAACTGAAGTTTTAAGATTTATTGATGGAGATTTATCCATCAATAAAGAACAGGCTCCACTTTAACTGGGGGGAAAAAGGAAGAAATAAAACACATTAAGTATAGAAAGTGGAGGCTAGTGTTGCCATGGAAACACAGATTTGTAGAAGGTTTATGCATGGATGTTTCTTTTCAGAAAATGAATGGGGCCTAGAGTCTCCTGGTGCCAAATCTCTGCTCTACTATGTTATTCATCCCGTTATTTTAATATGGGGCCCCTCAGTCAAATAACACTGGTTATTATGTGATGTCTTTACAGGGGCCCCTTAGGTTATGTTATCCACCCATGGCCCACTGGCTCATAATCCATCCCAGCCTAAATGAGGTGTTTAGATGCAAACGTATCCCGGTTTCTATAACAGTATTCAAGTTTTTAAAATCTGAAATAATCTGTCCAAAAATTCCCAAAAAAAAGAGTAATTTAAGTATTTTTTGCAAGGAAAACATCTGAGCTGAATAACACAGAACTGAGTCACAGATGAGCATAATGATTCAGCATTTACATACAGTCATCTTAATCATGGCTTCTACATTTATGCCGTAGATATACCTTATGTAAAGGGACACTTTTGATCATCATAATCCCATAATAATCTTTGTGATACACTCACACAGGGCAATTAATCTAATCCATAAAGTTGTTTTTCTTGTTTAAAATATTAGGTTTGAGGATATTAACATAAATTCACAACCACATTTTTATATACTCTAAAAACAATTTCACATTTATTTCATGAGGCGTTTTCACTGATATTGCATGACTATAAAAGACTTAATATGAAGAGGGCTAATGTGAAGCTACCCAGATGCACTGTTGGGAAATTCAGTAGTGCTATCATCAGATTAAGCAGATTAACAGTCTGGATTTCTCGTCTTCTGCTGCATTGACCCTTTTTAATACCTATGTATTAATTTCTTACAAGATATAACCTTTAAACTTATTAAGAATTCTAATAAAGACATTTCTGGAAATCCACTAAAGAATGTTGTTATTATTTTGTTTGATAATTTAAAACTACATGCAATGTGTAAGTGAACTGCAGTTACTTTGTTATTTTCCCTCACTCCCTTTCAAATGATTTTGTGACTCATTCTGTATTTTTTTAAACAAAAGAAAAAGGACGGGGAAATGAAGGACAAAGAGTGGGTGATGTGAAAACACACTTTGTACCAACACTGATGCCTGGACTGAATGGGGACAAATTAATCTTAGTGAGCTTCTCCCCCGAGTTCTCATTAAGTGAATTGGTTTGACTACAACAAAGTTTTACTCTGAAGAACCTGAGCATTAAACAAAAAACAAAACAAAAAGAAGTCACAGAAAGAGAGAGAGAGAGAGAAGGAAACGTGTGTGGAGAGATGGTAAAATAAAAATAACAGGCCAAACACCCACAGAGCTGTGTGAGAGAGGAAGCAGGGATATGTGGACAAAAGGAATGATGCGGACAGAAAAGACACACACACACACACACACACACACGCTCAGTCTCCAGGTAGTACAGTGTAATATCACACCTTGTTGTCACGGCCTCACTCTGCCTGCAGTTGGTTCTCAGTCTTGACATGAAATTCTAATTCTTACCTCTCACTCACTTGGTCATAACAAACACTCTGTATCTAATTTATTCACAAATTCATAGAGTAAAAACACTTTTTGTCCATATTAACCTTCTATATATATATATTTATACACACTCAGGTAGTACAGTGTAATATCACACCTTGTTGTCATGGCCTCACTCTGCCTGTTATTATTTATATATATACAGTATATATACACACACTGCTCTTATACAGTGCTATTAATCCCTCTCTGCCACTGTTCATCCAGAGCAGACTCTGACTGTTGCTTCACCCAGGATTCTCCCCGTCTTGGTTTCCATGGCGATAGCATTGGCATCTCTGTAGTGTTCCCATAGTGCCACTGCCACAGCAACCAGATTATTACAAACACTATAATCCATGCTGGATTTTACCAATCCCAATTCAGCTTCCATGGATGTGGTACACATCCATGCAACATCAGCCATATATATGTGTATTTATGCGTATTTTTTTATTTTTTTTGTATTTAATCTGCAGCATATTTAATGGAGGATAAAAATAAAGTACATGAAAGTAAAAAAAAAAAATATGCAAAGCTTAAACACAGTTATCAGAGAGTGCTGACTGAAAATGTGAACGTTTAGTGTAGAAACATTCCCAGGACATAATCCAGCACATCTGTAGCTGGAGGTGAAGTGGGGGTTAATGGGTGGAGGCAGAGATTATCATCTCCGCCATAAACATTTCCACTTAAATTGCATCAGCGGAGGATGGAGCTGTGGCCCGCAGAGATTAGGCATAAAAACACACAGGAGACTGGACAAGCAGATATGATGCTCTTCAATTGTTCAAAAGAAAAGGAAATGAATATGCTTTTCACCAACATGTTCAACATAATGAGACATGGGAGAGTTCAACATTAATCTAAGCTTCATAACCAAAACAAGAAGGAGCATATACACTGTGTATAAAATAGTGGAAAAGGTCAAATGGGTCTTTCAAATCCACTTTTACTAGTTAAACACTGGAAAAATGATTGTCACAAAGACTCTAGACGGCATCATAATTAATTATGGGTGTGTTTTAAGTATAAACTGTGATAAACCGATTAAGGCTTCACCAATTTAGTGCTTAATAATTGACTACTACATTGTCAATTATTTTCCCAATCTATTTATCAATATGGGTGTTTTTATCAAGATAACAAGTTTCAGTGAACATGGCTTCTTAAATGTGAATATTTTCTTGTTTCACTGTTGCTTCACTATCACAGGAAACTTAATGTCCTCGCTCAGATGATTGATTTGATACATTTTGTTTTGGGGGATTTAGCATTAATTCATGTAAACATATTCGGACTACATACATGTTTCAAAACATTTATTCACCTTTTTCTTTCATTTTAATTAGCCTTCTTATTGATTCTCTTTTTGTCAGTCTGTACACGATATGTGTTTTCATTCATTTTTGTATTAATATGGTGTAAAATCCTGATTTTAGTCTATGCATATCCAGTTAATACCTCGGTGGTTTGTCATTGGGTTGGTGCATGGTTTTTAAAATTTGTCAAAACTAAGGGTTTTTTTTTAACTTGGTTTTCAATTATTTTGCTCCGCAACTGTAAAATATTAAACAGCTCTATCAATAATGGAAACAATCTTTTGTAGTCAAGCAAAGTATAACTGCCGCTGTCTGAAATTAAATTTTAATTATTGAATTTAAATCAATATCTTGAAAGTGATGAAAATATCTCTTGTGACCGTCAGCCCACGGAAAAATGTGTCAGTAACCACCTAACCAATTTGAAGTGATTTAAAAAGTCAGTAAGTGTTTAAAAGGTTTTAAATTACATAAAATTCAGCTTGACTCTCTGCTGTGAGATGGTGGGCGCGTGGCTCCTATGAAATTCTAAAAAATATGCGTAAAACACTGGTCGCTGGAGCCCAAAAGTCTCAATATCCTTCAATATGTGAGACCAAACTCACTGATTTTAAGTGATTTTACAAAGAGAGAGAATTTCAGTCAACACTGAGTCTGTAGGCGTCAACATTCGTCAACACTTGGCCGTATTTGACTTTGGATAAAGTGGATGTAGTAGATTCAAAAGGACTGGAACAAGGTTTCCCTGGCATTTTTCCCATTACGAAGCAGCCGGCAAATTTTCGCTGTACCACAGAATGCACAGTAAAGTAGGGCAAGCTTTTCTTAGCTACCTTGATGCTGCTGACAGGGTTTGGATAGTTGTAGTTGCTAAATGCTTTCTACTTTTAGAAGCTCCATTTCCTCTGACATATACAGCATCCAGCACACTGGGCTGTAGGACATGATGAATCACCGAGAGGCAAAAACTAAAAAGTACAAGTTTGCCTGAAATGCACACACCATCATAAATCACTCTTATAATCCAATTATACTTGCAATCTACATATATTTAATTTAATGATGTTCCATTTGGGCTCCACTTGCCCAGAACGTAATGACTAATGAAAGGTTAAGGCTGAAATGCACTGTCTCGAACATTAACGGCCATATTAAAAGGACCACAGCGAAGATGGCGAGTGGATTACTAAAGCTCTGCAGCAGATCATGATTTGACCGTCAATCTCATGTCATGTTACAGAGACAGAAACAAAAATTAACTAGAAAAAGAGTGTGTCAAGGAGGATAATTATGTAATTGTTTAAATCTTTACAAATAGGCTCTGGCAGGAGCTGCAGAACATAACTCGTGGGTGAGGCGATCCAAGTGATTAAGTGATGAAAAGTGAGAGCCAAACAAGTTTGTGAGATAAGTTTGCAGTGTAACAGCACGTGTGGTCGTCAAGGCAACTGCCTCTGGGTGAGAAGAGTCTGGTTTCTCTGCAGTCACACTGTCTCTTTAAGTACAAAGAGATGCAGCAGAATTCAGAACTGCAGATGGAAGAATACACGATTCATCATCATCTCATCCAAACATGAACTATGACACTATATGGGCAAAGGTATTAACACCTGTTAAATATTGAATTCAGGTGTTCAACCAGGCTTTGGTCTCGGCCTCTTATCTCCAGTGAAGGACAAAATGAACACTTCAGCATAACCAAGATATTATGGACAATGCTATGCCTTTTTTCTATTCCAATATAACTGAGCCCCAGTGCACAAAGCAAGGACAATAAAGACATGGTTTGACTTTGAGTTTGGTGTAGAAGAACTTGACTGGCCCGCACAGAACCCTGACCTCAACCCCATCGAGCGACCTCATCAATGATCTATGAATGAATGGGCACAGATTCCCATAGAAACACTTCTTCCAAGAAGAGTGGAAGCTGTTATAGCTGCAAAACGGGAACCAACTCCATATTAATGTACTGTATATGCATTTGAATATGACATTACAATCCCTGTTGGTGTAATGGTCAGGCTTCCTAATACTTTTGTCCATATAGTTTAGCTCTATGACCCTGTTCAGACCTGATAAAGTATTAAGATCCGTCCTGAGTGATCCATTCTCTTCCAGATGGGAGTAAACTGAATGTCTGAACACTTCCAATCCTCAGAGTCTAAATCCTGCTATCACTGAAACCACACTTAGAAGAAGAATGAGGACATATGTCCACATCCTGGAGCCACATGAACCCAATCTGTAGAGAGCGCTGATGTAGTCTGACCTGCTGCAAAATGCAGCTACTGCCACAATATGTACACTAACCTGTCACATAAGATAATTTTTCCCATTGGTTCACACCTTATGTCATGTTATAGCAGCATGAGTAGAGCTGGAGATTCTATCGTCTATCATGAATGTTTGAATTTAGGCCGAAGGAAACTTTTCCACAACAATTTATCCAACCAGGAGCCAGAACTCCACAAAGAGGCGGTCCTCTCTCTGTAAGGCTGTTTGTGGGTGAGAAACTGCTCCATATTACCCCCTCGACAAACAAGAGGTGACACAGGGAAGAAAGAGGTAAATGCTAAATTTTTCTTTGGTTTTATGACAGGTGAAAAGCACAACTGTTGTAAAACAATAGCAGTAAAAGGAGGTAGCACCACCTTTGTGCATGCGTTCATACCAGGAGGTAACATGGAGCAACAGACAGAATGTTAGCCAAAAGATAAGGCAGCCCATGACCAAGTGGACATGGAACTTGACTTGTAACTAGAGGGGTGGCTGTAACCCCCAAGGTCAAGGTCAAGCTCCCGCCACTGCCCCTAATTCTAGGAAGGTTACGAGCAGAGGAGGGGCTTTATTTTATCTCTTTGTAATAAAGTACAAAGAGATAAAATTAAATAAAAAATTATTTCATAAAGCTTTAAACCTGGATGTATGTTCATTATTTTAGTCTAAAAACATAAATGTTCCTGTACTGAGCAGGACAAGGCTGTGATTGTTTTCTGAAGAAATCAAAAATTCTACCTCCCCCAAATTCTCATTCTCTTTCTTTATAGCAATAAAATCTTAGATAAAGCTGGACGTGACTGTAACGCGAGCCATTACAATCGCTTTGGTCCATTTGGGGATGGATAAACGCTGCGGAATGCTGAGCCGCGTCCTGCAGACGAGGACAGCAGAGAGAGAGAGGATGAGGAGATGTGCGAGCAGGAAGTTGTCTGAGGCGAAGAGATAATAATCTCAGAGAACCAAAGAATGTGAACAGTTGACTGCTTACAGCTTTTCTGGGTGCGCTGTACCTGCGAGGAAGAAGAGTGCACTTGGCAGGATTAGACTGCAGTGGCTGAGCAAGTACGAGGAAGGACAAAGCAAACAGACACAAAGAGAGAGATGGAGAGTAAACCTGATTACTTATTGGAGTGCATGAAGCAGAATTCTAATTCGGATCTGTTTGATAACAACAAGCTGAGATGAATTTTAATAAAAGAAGGGGAGATAAAAGTGTCCAACTCTAACTTGAGGTGTAAATAAGGGTCTATTTATGCCTATAATGGTCTAGTCTAGTCCTACACATGGATTTCTATGGTTACGGGCCACACCCATAGAGAAAAAGAAGTCGTCAAAACAAAATAGACAAAATGGTCGACAGATGTCTGTGCCTGTTTCTGTGGAGCCGCGGCGTAAACTTTCTTCTGATTTTTAAACTACTGTCTTCCACGTGTGTCAATCGTTTAAAGCGCTTCCAATTAACTTCAGTCTCTGAGGGTCCATGTTGTCGTCGTCGTTAGAGTCGCAGAAGACCGAACGGATCTGTAAAAGATCGGATCAGAATCGCATTCAAAACGATCTCATGTTCAGACTGACTTAAAAAAAATCAAGCTAGATACAATGTGGATGTGTTTAAAAATCCAATTAGGCTCCAACCACTTCCTAATTTTGATTGTTAGGCTGAATAAAAGTGCTTGATTAAAAATATTCATTGATTGCTTGATTACTAAATTCATAACTACACTTTTTTTGAAAAAGTGTAGTTAATATTTTACAAAATATTTTACAAATAAAGTTTGTAAAATAAAAATATGTTTTAAAACTATGAACGAATATGCACAAATATAACGATTATCTGAAAAACCAAAATTACATATTTTATCTAAATCATTCAGTCTAAATGAACCCAAATGTGTCCTGAATGTGTCACTCAGCTGACGTCCTCTGATTCGCGGCGGTTTTGAAGTATTTTTACACTTTTTTTCAGTGCATATACACTGATTACTTTTTTCTAATGTTTAAAATCTTATTTCGTGTTACAGCAGCATGAGCAGAGCTTTGATTCACTCACTTCCTCCTAATGCTCATATACCCTGGATCAGTTGCTCTGCATAACATACAGTATATGCTAAATTGTAGCTTTTTCTATTTAATAATTGTGATGGTTAATTTCTTTTTTTTTGTCCTACCAACATCGGCAGATGTTTACCACTCACCTACTGTTCCTGAAGGTGAACAGACAAGTGCCGCTGCTGTTTACCGAGAAGGAAGCGCATGAAACGACAAAACAGTTTCATCAAACACATGTTAGGAAACATGATGCTGACGGTGTGCAGTAATTCCTTCCTCTCCCTCATGACTACCATCATTTTATGATGGATTCATGCACACAACAGTAATGTAATTTCAACTCACTGTGGGTGCCTATTAAACTGCTCATGTTTAATGAAACCTCTGGCCCTACAGCAATTTATGGACCTTTCTGGTAAAATGTAAAATGTGCATGAACAAGCCGTGAGCTTCAAAAGACAAGTTTGTGTTGGATTTCCTACTAAACTTCTTCCTTGTCGTGATTCTTCTACATATTCAGGCCTAGAATCAACATGGAGGTAAAAGAATTATTCCCTTACAGGCATTGATTTTTATAAAATATTGTGACAGCTTTGGAACGCCGGTGCTCTCAGTTATTGATTGCTGATGATTGACTCTTGTGATTGGTCATGTGATCATTTTCCAGCAATTAGACTTTGCTCTGCAGATCTGTCTGATAAAGGACACCATTTTGGCCAAACTACAGATGCTCAAAACCTGAAACTGGTCAACAACTGCATTATTAGAAAACCATCACTCCTAAAAATCTACAACAAGCAATGTTTGTTAAAACCTCATCCAGATCATTGGTCTGATTGGTTGGAGGTCTTTCCAACTGTGTAAAGAGGCATTTTCATTTACGGCTATTGGTCATGTCTCTTGGAAGCAGGAGGTGACTAAACCCTTTCCAGACTACATACAGTCTGGTGTTTGCCAGGCCAGAGGAAGCCACGGGGCGAAAAGCATTGTTCACTCGTGAATAAATCAAAGTAAAAATAAGATCAGAGCGCAGTGGATTTTCATTGTCATTTTATGCACTGTGGTTTGGTAACAACAGTCAGACCTGGACCTCTGCTACCAGAGGACCAGCCAAGCACCACTTAGACAGCTATAATTGTTTTAATTTGACCACTGGTGATTTAACTACAGTGTGTGTGTCTGCTTGTATTTATATCTTTGTGAGGTCCAGAAAACATACAAACTTAGTATCTTCATTTTGGACCCTGTGGGCACATTTTGTCTTGGCCCCACAACTTTAAAGGGTTTCGGGGTTAGGACCTGGTTTAAGACCAGGTTAGGCCAAGAATTGGGTTTAGGTTAGGGTAAGGTTAGGTTAAAAACAATTAAAATTATGATGTGTCCTCACTAAGATATAAAAACAGGCTTGTGTGTGTGATGTAAATGTCTTTCCCTCAGGACGCTTTATAGACTATTTCCTGTGTTTAATCTATTAATCACTTTTAGGTGTGTGAGAGAGAGAGTGGGGGGAACAACACATAATCCCATGTGATGATAATCTGTCTTGCATTTGGGTGAATAACAACAACGAGGGGTAAAAGGGACAAAAAAAGGTCATGACTGGACTTGAGCTTTAATAGATGCTGTTTTTGATGTCGAGTGACTGAGTCATAATGTGACCATCAGTCAGGAGAACTGAAGAAGCTGTAGAAGGCCAGTTTAATTCAAAAGATGCACATCACATACTGAATATTAAGGCTACAGTGTGAAACCTTTGGTGATTTTTGTTGATGATGTTTTTATTCCACCTGTGTTTGGTATTCATTAAAAAAGCAACAATTTAACATTATTTATTATACTGTGTCCTTCATCTTAAACAGCTGAGGGAGCGTTTGTGAATATACAGCAGCAGAGCATGAGCATCTTATCCTATCAAACTGCTGAACGACTGGTGTTTTTTTGAGCAGTTGAACTCACTTCTAAAGTTTCAGTCTTACTCCGACCCATTAGCATCGCTGTGTTAGTGCAATGTTGCTTTTGCCTCCGTCTGTCTTGACATACAACAAATCACTTCCTGTGTGCAGCTCGGGAATGTTACCCAGCGACACACAATTTAAACACCACACAAAGAGAGTCGTGTGGAGATGATCAGCTTAATCAGCATGTGTGAACTTGTTATGGTTTGAAAGTAACAGACACTTGTTTACATTACAACGTTATGCACTCCTACTAAAGTCCGCAACCACGGCTTGACGCTTTTGGACACCAGACAATTTTTCATTGTTTAATCGAAAACTTGTGTTGATGATGATCTGACATAAAAAGCTGGGATTGTTTGACAAACATACATGACCTACCTCTAATCTTCAATCCGTCTGAAAGACAATGCTGACAAAGTCTGTCCAGAAGCACTGAATAATTCACCTCCAAATTAGTCACAATTAGTTTTTGATCACCGACAATCATGGAATATACTTGTCACTGATTTAAACATCGCAAAAAGGTTCTTAGAAGGTTTTCCAAGACATTTTACTTCCTTAATTGACCTAAATAATGTCATAGTCAATGTCAAATAATCATTTTTTCCAGCCTTTGCTGGTACCAAAGTAAAAATTTGATGACATACTCTGTCTATTACCATCCCAGTGTCCAACCCTGAACATATGAACATAACACATGCACAACAAATGTACTCCCTACTAAGCCTTGTCCTTCATTATGAAGACATCACATATCTGCCGTGCAGTTTACTGATGAAACCACAGCCTTTGTGTGTGATGAGAATGCAAACCGTCTGAAGAAACATTGTGCACACAAACACTGCAAAGCCGAGCAGTCCACCAGGGAGTGATCTGCGTAGGTACGTCTGCAGTTTTACTGTACACACAGAGTGTGTGTTGAACGACAGCAATAAAGACAGGGAGAGCCTGATGATCTGCTCTACAGTAGGTATGTGATCTCACAGACTGGGGTGAGGAATAAAGCATGGGCAGAGTTCAATCAATCAGAGGTACACTTCACTGTCAACTGTGCTTCATGAGGTTTTGAGAGTGTAAATCTGATGATCTGAATGTTTGGTTTGGTGCCACCGAGGGTCTTCATGCTAATCTGGGCTTTAATGAAACTGGATTTTATGGGGACGTGGGCAGCCTTTGATGATTCCAGATCTCCAGACTCTTGTGGACTCTTTAATGATTGACTCAAATAAAGTCTTCCTCTGTGACTAAAGGTGATGAAACAGTAAGATGATGATGATATGGAGGGATGACTGGAAGTGGGATGAAAGGCTGTGGATAGGTGCGTGACTTCCAGTGAGTCTGCCTGGTACCTTGCGCTTGCGTTCAGCCCGTTCCCGGGAACGTCTCCTCCTCTCTCGGGCTTTCTCCAGAGCCTTCAGGTCCTGAGCCGGGTCCATCTCGGACCTGGCCTTCTTAATGGAAGCCGCAGCATGAGCCATGGTTGCTTTCTCTCTTTCCCTACTCTTAAAGCTTTCAGGACACTTTCAGAAATCCTCTCAGGAAGCTTGATTTTTTTTGACAAGTAAGCCAGTCTTCCACGAAAATGAGCTCCCAAATCACCAGGTTAAAAGCAAAAGGACAAAATGTCCTGAAGTGATGAAGGTGATACAAGGATAGAGGCAGTTCTGATGCCCTCTAGTCCTCTACCTCACCAGCTCTTCTCACCCATACAGGGAGTGTGAGTGTGTGTGTGCTGCCTGGATAACTGCATCTGAGACAGGGAGAGAAAGAGAGGAGGGGTGGAGCCAGTGCATGCCACCAAGAGGTAAGATGGAGGACCAATGGGAAGGCAGAGATTCCAGAGAGAGGCAGGAGGAGGGGAAAAAGATAATAAGCTCCACCCCGTCTCTAATGCTCAGGCTGCAGAGGCAGCAGCTGATATGATGGGAACCTGGGAAGAACTCAACAAATACGTGACTGCCCCCCCCCCCCCAAACTCATCAAACAGCAGCAGGGAGCAGCAGGAGGTGGGGGAGGCAGGGATTAGAGAAATCTGTGTGAAGGAGGGGTAAAACAGAGGGGATATCAGACACGGAAGCATCACTTGATGTCTTTTGTAAAGGAAGTCAGAAGGGGGGGAAAACTTTGTAGCTTCAGCCAAATTCTCCCCTATTAGGAAGACTGAAATGGTACAGTCTTACTGTGTGATTGAGAGATTTCAAAGAGACACACGTCAGGTTCATTACAAGCCGATTTACACTATTATACTGACAAAACTACCTTTTTAATGTTGTGTATTTGTATGTTCTTCATTCTTTAGCTTCTCTTGCTTGTCTGCATATATGGAAAAGTGTTTTTGAGCACTTGATAAAAGCATTTCACACACAAAATCTCTCATTACTGTTAGTATTACTACTAATAGTGCAGCTTGTAGTCATGAAAATGATTAAACTGCACACACCAAGGGAAATGTGCAGGTGTGTATGTGACTGCTGCTAACAAATGACACAAAAAACATGCAAGCACCAGCTAAAACCTGCTGCTGCATGACCTAGAATCAAATGTACCCCAACCATGTGCAGTTGAACTGAATAAAGCCCATAATAATCAGACAGAGATGGAAGGAATGCGTGGGCCTGAGCGAACGTGCATCGCTTCACACGAGCCCTGTCCATGGTGCTGAAATCACAATGAAGCCCATGTATCAACAGAACACGAAAAAACTGTGAAATGTATGTATCTATACCCTGTACTTATACTCACAAGACATTTGTGTGGAGCTGAATATTGGCTAAAGCCACACTAGAGATGTGCATTGTTTATATATTCAGTGATTCTGTGTTGTTGTTAGCATTAGAGTCTTAGTTCAAGCCTGCAATCGTCCAATCACATCCCTCCTTTCACCCACTCGACCTATATGACATGCACCATACAACAATAGTGAGATTTATTCTACGATGTCCAGGTTCATGCTTGGCACTCCATGAAAACATCAACGGCAGTGTTGATCTTCTCCAAGGCCTCACCCTAGTTGCTTTTTGGTACCATGGCGCCACCCCATGGTCAAACTCAATATTACAACTCAAGAAATGAGACAAGTCAGAATATCAAAGGCCTTATAGTGAATATAAATAACTACCAGAGGATGATGAAATCACACTCTTCATCTCAAACAAGTTCAGAGTATTTCAGACATGCTGGTCATGGAGTCAGGTGACTCTAAATGGTCAACCACCTCCTTCAAAGTCTTATGGTTTTCTGCACTCTGAAAATAAAATTCAGTATCAGTAAGTGCTTTAACTGTAATATTTGTAATATCTTTGGGTTTATAGATAAATTTCTCATTGATATTCTGCTGTTATTTTAATTGCTACTGGCCATTTCACATCTCACATTGTTTTTACTATCTAAGCTGAACATACAGAAGCTTTGCTTTGTTGCTGATTTTTTTTATTATTATTATTTTTTTACTAAAAAGAATATGTGTAATTTTGGAACTGAAGTATGTTATTTCTACAGACGTAAAAGTAAACATTTGAGAAACATGAGAAGCAGCTTTAATTTTGTCTTTTTTCCAGTTCAACATCATTGTTTCCTCCTAATTCAGATTCTTTTTTTATTCTTTTTTGATTCTTATTGTACATAAAAAAAATATGACAAAAGATATACAATAGATTATAATACTGTCCAGGAATGGATTCAAAATAGGAAAAAACTAAGGGCTTGTAAAGGAGCCCAGCTAATGCTGTTCTTGTAACATATTACTTGGCCGAAACAATACAGATATTAACATGTCATCATGTCATGTTAAATACATAGGCAAGGGGAATCTGTGTCACATACATGTGTACAGTCACATACATGTGCGAGTCTGCAGGCTCATGCTTCTTATAGTCTACAGTAACTGGACATTAATCTCATGACCCAGTAAAGGTACAGCAGTAAAACAATGGCTCCTGAAGAGAGATGGTTGGTATCTGCATTATGAGAATTGAGTTTGCATGACAGATTACTGCTAATCTTGAACTATAAGAACTATTTAAAGGAAAAAAACACTTTAAAGCACTTTTTAAAAATGGTTCCTTACACAAAAGGCATCTCTAAGAAATCTCTGCTGCCTGATATTACATTTCCTTGTGTCAACTGAAATCCAAGAGTACGAAGGAATCCTGAAATAAGTCTGTGGTAAATCTGCCTGATTACTAATCTCGTGCAGACCTTCACTTGCAGATAGAGACTGTATTATATCAGTAATCTTCTGAGGGTCTCAGAGATTAACAAATCTCCAGCTGCTTCTTCTGCCTCTCCTGCAGAACTGAACACCACCCGTTAACAGCCTGCACACAAAGTACTGCATGAGTTATGACCCACAACAGAGCCGTGACCTCTGACCCTTGTGATTTGTGCTTTTCCTTGTGGTTTTGGGTAAACTGAGATAGACTGCAGGTCAGATTCAAATAAGAATAAACAAGATGACAGCAGTCTGGTTGTTTCTGACAGTACAGTGCAGCCCATACACACACAGGTTTTACTACTTAGCTGAAGATAGTGTTTATCCAAGTGTTTGGTTCTATACAGCACTCATGAGCAGGTTCCTGTAGCAGCGATGCTGAATGTACAGTCTGAGTGTAGCTACAGGACAGCAAGGCCTTCAGAGTCTCAGTCCACAGCCACGAGAAACTTACCTAGAAGAAAAAAACAAAGACAGAACAGAGTTAATATCATCTGTGACCTGTCCAGTGTGTGACCCCACCTTTCACCCTATGTCAGCTGGGATTGGCACCGGCGCCCCCTGTGACCCACATGTGGAGGACAATACAGTAGTCGATGGATGAACCACTAGCAAATGGCTAAAATTTACATCCTGTTCTATGATTAGACTGGAGAGCATGGTTAATATTTTTTTTTTTTTCATGATTATCATACAGTGTAAGAAATTAAATACTAAATTGATGGACTTTTAATTAAAAACCCATATTATAAACCACAATTACAATATCTAAAAATGGCATTACTCAGCAAAATTACTCTTACTATTAAATCACATTGTATGAAAAAGAATGGCATTAGTTTAAGTTATGTACTACAGCTTTAAGTCAAATGTTGACTGGACAACCTCCATGACAACCATGTGATTTTATGTCGTCTGTTAAGGGCAGTGAGACATGATTTCAGGCTCCAGAATAAGATTAAAAACATAAACAGTTTTGCCTTCCTGCTACAGCATGAGCTCATATATAATGAAGGGTGTTTTTACACAAGAAGGTGTTTGCTTGTCTTGCACCAGACTGAGAGGCACCACGAGCAAACACAAACATCCCATAGGTGCCGACTCTCCAGGAACTGGCTATCATTTAGTGGAGTTTCCCCTGGAGGGCAGCAGAGACAAAGAGGCACCTCTAACGGGGGGTGGGGTGGGGGGGGGGATTGAGGGGACGGCGACGCCCTTAGCATCACAAACGCTAACACACACACCATTAACAGCATGCTCCTGACTGCACAGCTGAGATTCAGTCGTCCATCAAAATCTGCATTTTAAAGTGGCGACAAACATATGTGACACTCTTATCTGGAACGTGCTGTTCCTCAAAACCACTTAAACACAATTATTCACCTCTGACATGCTCACTCCAGGGAATCCAAACCACTGGGGGGTGGGTTCATGTGTGTATATATATATATATATATATATATATTCTATATGCATCTGTGGCTGTGTTCTTCTTCAAAGGCCCTGGGGGGGAGGGTTTTTAATTTATTGCTGCCGCTGAAACACCCAAACAACAGCACTGCTGCTCAGATTGAGCTGTAATGTGTGCGACAGTATGTCCATCTGATAATATTAGCGCACAACAATGGAGCAATTAAGCTCCTTTTTTTCACCTCAAGCTTGTCTCGGTTGTCCGACGACACCCGAGGGACCGGTGGAGCTCAGTGTGACCAGGCATCAAGTTCCAGCTCTAACATCATTTACTGTGTAGAGACTATGATTCCTCCTGGTCTTGTTGTTGTTGAGTATTTCATATTTTAACATTTTAGGAACCTGTGTCCATTCAAATCATAGCTTTTACTTCTTTGATGGGTTTTTCTGTGAAATGATATTGCTTCTTTTATTTTTACACATCTAACCAATGAGAATGCATGCTTTTTTTTAAAGTGTACAATCACCTGATTATATGAATTGGTGTCTTCCATTAGCCCAGAATGAGCCAAAATTTTATTTATATTAGGAATTGGGTTAGTCCTTTTTGGACTGCCTATGTTTTTACAGTAGCCCACAGCGGACAAACTAAACATATTTCAAGTTTTGATGCTAACTGAAGGCTACACAGGTTCTCCAACACACTTGGAAGGGAAGGGTGAGTCAAGACTTATAACACGCAACTTCAATAGTAAATGTTGCAAAAATTTTACATACTTTGCCTTTGATTCAAAATTGCTGGAGTGAGAACCAACGATTTGTCGGGCCACTGATTTGCAAAAATATCTGAAGTTGACTAAGATGCAATTTCTAATTTGATATAAACTCAGTTTCGTGATATTTCAGTTATTATTCTTGCTGAAATATGAACAGGATTTTCAGGAAACCAAAGTGAAAATCCCCATGACCTGTTGATGTTTGAGGAGTGGGTCAGGTCATCCTTTTATTCTTTGTTTGTTTGTGTTTACTTTGTTGGTGAAACTAATGCTTCACACATGTAGGTGCACAGTAATCACTGCTTCAACATCAAACCACGCTGTAGACCTCTAGTCTCTCCATCACTTATTGCCTAGCAACAAGGTTGTAGGGCGTAGACAAGAGAGCCAGCAGCGCAATAGAAGGCAGGGAAAAGGCAAGTGTGTGTGTTCCTGTATTTGTTTCCTCTTCAGGACCTTTTCTGGCATAAACAGTGACCTTGTCAGGACCAAAAGTCCTCATGGAGACCAAAACCTGGTCCTAATGAGGCAGAACCTCATTACTAAGGAACTGGTTAAGTTTAGGGCTAAGATTTGAATTGTTTAGGTAAGCTGTTAACTGGTTATGGTTAAGGTTAGATAAGGTTAAGACTTTGTTTAAGCTGTAAGAATGAATGGAAATCAGTGCAGTGTCCTGAGAAGAATAGCTGCACAATCCTATGTGTGTGTGTGTGTGTGTGTGTGTGTGCTGCATAAACCAGTCCCTTAGGTTTCATTAGCACAACCTTTGCTCACCAAATGAGATCACACTCGGACACACACACGCGCACGTGTGTGCATCAGGGTGATAGAGA
Organism: Brachirus orientalis; assembly: GCA_016785285.1. Taxonomy (NCBI): domain Eukaryota; kingdom Metazoa; phylum Chordata; class Actinopteri; order Pleuronectiformes; family Soleidae; genus Brachirus; species Brachirus orientalis. The sequence goes on from JAFBJR010000395.1 coordinate 2,015,392, forward strand.
AGGCCCGTACACATCCTAACTGCCATTATCTGAATGTCAGGTGTCATGAAGTGTCCTCATCTCTGCTGACAGTGGACACACAGGGACAAGGGAGGGAGAGAGAGAGAGAGAGAGAGAGAGAGAGAGAGAGAGAGAGAGCAGACATGGTACAAGGTAGATATGCCTCGCCCGCCAAATGAGCCATCCCAGAATTCTCCTGAGGCCCTGATGAGATCATCTAATGCTTCACACATTATTTACTTCACACACACACAAATCTTTAACATGTCCCAGATTCTGCTCTAATGTGACAGTAGATTTTTGGGTATAAATAATGAAACTCCAATGGAGAGCATCCTTACAAACACATACACTGGTTTCCATGACTTCAGAGGACATTGCATTGACTTACATTCATTTCCTAGAGACCTAATCTAACCTTAACCATAATTACCCTAACCCTGACCTTAAACTAACCTTTACCTCAGCCTAACCTTAAAATATGTCTTCTCCTTAAAATGTAGCAATTTACATTATTATTGATTTTTGTCCCCATAAGGAAGACAAGTTAGGTCCCCACAACATAAGGAATATCTGGTACACACGCACAAATCTTTTACATGTCCCAGATACTGCTCTAATGTGACAGTAGATGTTTATGTTGATGTTTATAGTAGCCTACATTTCCCATAATGCAGTTTAGCAGAACTGACAGCTTTTGGCTGAAGCAAATTTTCTTTTTTTTTCAGACAAAATATGCACCAATACATGTGAACATTTACACAGGTTCTAAAACTTCAACTTAATATGACATATCATTTGTTTCCAGGTGAACAAGACGCAAAATGAGCAGCTCTGACTGAAAAAACACATTATTGGACTCAACACCGTCTTTTCTGCTGTCAACCATGTTGTCACAGGCAGCTCGAAGAACATAGCCAAAGCCAGATTTATACGCGATAAAACAAACACGTTTAGCCACTGAATTCACACTCCTTTGGACTAAAGAGTTCAGAGTCAGACATTCACACGTTACCGCAAGGACAGAGCTCAGTCGCCTGTCGACCACAGCTCACCTGGCCCGTTGCTCCGACCACCATGCCTGCGCTCATGGGTTCTCCTGTGGAGACCTCAACACCACAGCGGCGGGAAATGGATCCAACGTGTGTGCGACTGTGTGGGTTCGAGCCAAGATGGAAGTGTGTGTGTGTGTGTGTGTGTGTGTGTGTGTGTGTGTGTGTGTGTGACACTGGGAGAGGGAGGGAAGAGGACCAGTTGCTGGACAGTTTTGCCGACCATGAGTGGATTAGTGGGTAACGTGCTCCAAGGTATTAACACACTGAGGCTGACATGTACACACACACACATACACACACATGTATGTGCATTCTTAAAGGGGATTATGTGGACTAAAATAGAGGAGACTTTTCTACTGACCTAGAATCAGAATCTTGACATAAAGAGACAATGGAGGGTGGATAGTCCAGAGTCCCCGCACGTGTCTACACACACACACACACATACACCGGTTTCAATGACTTCAGAGGACATTGCAAAACCTTAACCATAATTACTAGTGCCCTAACTCTAACCTTAACCCTCACCTTAAAATGTAGTCATTTACATTAGGGTGACTTGAGATGAGGTTCCCATAATGTGACTGTAAACAGATTTAGGTCCCCACAACATAAGGAATTCTAGGTACACACACTCACACCAACAGAAAGGCTTGCGCAACTATTTTTCTTAGGACTCTGCATTGAAACAGCCTAAACAGAGTTTTATCACTAACCTTACCTTTAACCTTAATGCCTAACCCTAACGTTAACCTAATTACAATTCAAAGCTAAATCCTAAACTTAACCAGTTCCTCAGAAATGAGGTTCTGCCTCTTTAGGACCAGGTTTTGGTCTCTATGAGGACTTTTGGTCCTGACAAGGTCAATGTTTTATTCTATCTTTTATTCTATTTTTCTTAGGACACCACACTGACCTTCTTTGATTTAGACAGCTTAAACAAGGTCCCTGCAGCAGCCCATGGCCAAGTGGAAGGGCACTGGAGGGTCTCTGGTTCAATTCTCTGGGCTGGGGTGCCACTGAGCAGGTTACCCAACCACCATTGCTCCCCAGGCGCAGACAAATTCTGCCCGCTACTCCTGCACCTGCTTTGTGTTACTGGTTCAATTAAATGCAGGAGTCACATTCACTATCATTGATTGGTGAGTGTGCAAATAAAACCAATTTTTATTCTAAATTTAAAAACCTTCAGGGGAAATTCAGGGAAATGGCGACCTCAGTGCTTGTGCTTCAGTGTAACCAAAACAAGAGCAGGTCATTGACCCTGTCACTGTAGCTCCTCCGGTCGACTGCAAATCTGAGAATAAACTTGAGATAACGTGGAGGGAAAACACTGGTCCAAAACTCAGGAACAGATTAATGTCCAGCCAACCTGCTCATCAAAATATACTGGTCCTGCATCAGAGGAGTTATGGGGTTTATATGGTTTGTTACATCATCTGTTTATGGCCACATCTGGAGTCATATCCCTTCACCGAGGTCAAAGGAAAACTCTGTTCAAAGGCATGACTGAGAACACAAAATTAATCAGTGCTGCATGTCATTAACGTGTAAAAAAATACAGTTAATACAGGTGAGAGAAAATAGGTCAACAGAGGCAACAGAGCAAGATGTTTCCTCAGAGTTAACACATGCATGATTATAACATGTATCCATACGGTTCATTACAACCACTTCTTCATTTTATCATAGACTGACTTAAAAGGGCAACTTATAAGTTCCAAATGGTTACTGCTTTACTACTATATGGTGATTTTGTAAAGATGCAGCAGGAGAAAGTTATGTTATCATAAGCTGCCCTGCATAGAAAACACAATAGAAACCAGGAGGACACTATATTATCCTCTGCAGTGCAATTCCTTTGTGGTAATTTGTGCAAGTCATCACTTTAAGCAGCAAAGAGAATAATAGTAGCAAGAAGACTTTAACACCACTGTCTGAAATTGCAAGATTACTTTTATTGCTGCAACCTTTCAGTGCTCAACCTTCATTAGGCAAACAATCTTTTTTGAAAATGGAGCCACAAATAAAAAAGGATGGCTTCTCATTTTCAAAAAATGAGGTGGTCATGAAGGTTAGAACCAAAATGTCACAGCTATAAAAGTTCAGAAAGGATATACTCACACCTATGGTCAAATTAGAGTGTCCAACTGGCCTTAATGTGGACAATGGGAGGGAAACAAAAACTCTATGTGGCCCTGTGATGGACGGGTGACCTTTCCAGGGTGGACCCCGCCTCTCAGCCTATGTCAGCTGGAGTTAGGCACCAGCGCCCCCTGCGACCCTCAGTGGAGGATAAAGCGGTAGAAAATGAGAGAGAGAGGGAACCAAAGAACCTGGAGAAAACCCACGCACACATGGGGAGAACAAAGGCAAAGGCAAAAGTACTGACCACTACACTACCCGCGTGGCCCTGAAAGTAAAGGTTGTATGAAACAAATATAATTGAGGATGGTGTCGTTTATGGTATGACATTACACTGTGCATTAACAATAATGACCCAACACTACAAACCCATTACTCTCAAGATTGAACTGTGTTTCCCACACATTTTTATTTGGGGACTCATTTAAAAAATCTTGCCCTGCTTTTGTCTGTGGTCTATAGGGTTGATGTAGTAAAGAGGATCCGTCAGCAGGTGCCGCCACAGCTAAGCAAGCAAAACTATAAACATGTACCAAACTCAGGTGGTCATGGTCATGGTCATGTTCAAATCAGCTCAAAGAAGCAACAAAATACTATTTAAATCAAGTTAATAAATAAGAAAATGTTAAAAGGGATAATATATGTATGACATAAAATAATAGGGCTACAATGAATTGTTAATTAATCTGATTAACAACTTGATCAGTAACTTTGATAACTGTTAATCTGTTTTTTTTTAATAATTAAAGTAATTTTCAATTATTTAAATAGTCTCTTTCAGCTTCTTAGATGAGGAAAACTCCCTCCCTTTTTGCTCCATATAACAAAGAGAAAATTTAAAACTGAATAATTTTGGTTTGTGGACAAAACAAGATGCTCACAAAGGCTAGGATATATATTATACAGACAGTCTGTAAACTCAGCAATACTCAAATATTCTAAGCACACACAATAACACACACACACACACACACACACACAAGTGCAACTGCCCATTCAAGACACACATGCACATGTAAAAACATACGATAAGACAAATGATACAAAGGTAAAGCTCAGGTACATTTTTACACACACACACACACTGATGCTCCGTGGGGTATTGAATAATGTATGGAGGCCAAAGGAGGAGGAGGGGAAGGGGCTGAAGATGTGAAGGTGATTATTCACCAGGATGCTGGAGGTAAGTGGGGGTGGGAGACGCAGGAGAAGAGGATGAGCAGAGGAGCATCATGGGAACATGCTGTATTTCCACGTCCTGCAGACAAGGAGGGATTAGATTTTACAAATCTCGTGCATGTGTCAGACCAAGGTAAGTTTCCTGCGTCTGGGGTCAGAGGTCACTTGATGGAGATTCAGGGCGAGGAAACAGGACTGAGGAGCAACAAATAACCGTGAGATTACATTTGCATCCAGCTCCCACTGGCTACGACCTGTCAACCCCCGTGTGAGTTATCACAGCAGTGGAGACTGAAGAGCACATGCACCACATAGTGATGGGACGGAGACTGGTTTATTTAAATGTGCACTTAAATTAACTAAATTAACCGTGTACAATTATACTGACAGATATTACAATGTGATAATATCTGTCAGTAAGTCCATATTTACTGTGCTAAGACTTAAAACCATACGACGCCATCAATTATTCTCTTATACATAAATGAGACTTTAATGTAAGGCTGAGCAGCAACTCAGTAAGTAGCAATTACAAAGCACTGCAATATAATTTAGCTAAATATCAATACAACAGTTTTATATAAATTATGTTTTACCTCAGATTTGTGAAATGTTTTTGTGTTTAACAAGTGTTTCATGGTTTCTGTCTATATAAAAGTTTTAAACCACAAATGACTGGTCCCTTCATCTTTCACATGTCTGAAATTTTATCAAGATAATTCAAGTAAATAAATCAATAGCAACTGATCTGACGCAATTATTCAACTGATCAATTTCCATGTATGCAGGTGTAACATGTTTTAAATTGGCACAGAACATGCAATGACCACAAATACCAAGATAAATTTGCCTTTTTTGTAATTTGTTAATTGTTTTGTTCCAGCATTGAAAATGATTAATTGTTCAGCTCACTTATGGGCTCAGAATTGTATGATACAAGCTGAAGGGCTGTCATGTCAAAAAGGCCAATATTCATGATTTCTGATGCCATTTTGACCTTGATCTTAATGGCATCCATGGTCCAAGTGTCCGAGATTTTCAATCAGACTTTGGTTTTGACCCCGTATCTCCAATAAGGAACAGTCTTAAAGCTTGATCATAACAAGATATTTTGGACCATGCTATGCTTCCAACTTTGGGACTACAGTTTGAGGAAGGTCCTTTTCTGTTCCAACATAGGACTATAAAGACATGGTTTGATGAAGAACTTGACTGACTTCTTGTCCAACATCAGTGTCTGACCTCATCAATGCTCTACAGAATGAATGGGCCCAAATTCTCATAGAAACACTTCAAAATGTCATCCAAGAAGAGTGGAAGCTGTTACAGCTGCAAAAGGGAGCAACTCCATATTAAAGTGTATATATTTGAATATGTCATTACAGTTCCTGTTGGTCTAAAGGTCAGGGGTCCAAATATATATGTCCATATAGCATATTTGCCAAATTTCTTTAGACATTACCTTCACAAGGCAAAAAAATCAAACTTCAGACACAAATAAAATCTGTCCTGTGTGACCAAGGAATAAGGAATATTTGAGTAAGGAATATTTGCTTGAATTAAGTTAACGCTAAAGTTATAACCAGCCTTTCCAGGAGAAACTCTATAAATATTTAGTTAATTGGGTTTCTTCCTCAAAGACAATTAGATTGGAAGTTACAAGCCCCACTAGTGTAATATATACTAATGAAAAGCCATTGAAGAGGCAAGGCTGGAATATAAATCAGGTGGCTAATGTGGAAAATAAGCTGTGTCTCTAATTGACCGTCTCAGTCTGACCAATTCAACTCTCTGCAACCTCAAGCTGAAGTGGAACGGACCACACACCAGAGCTCCAACCTTCTGAAGATTCTATTGTATTTGATTAAATTCCCATCTGATTCCTTCATGTGAACGACACTGGCCAAAACAAGTCTCCACGACACAGAGGACAGCGTCGTCTTGTCACTGTGTCCTCTCCGTCACTCCTCAGAAGACGGGGTGCAGTGAAGGGTCTTGCGTAACAAGGGCATCTTTCTGTGGCGATGAATAGCCCGGCCCTGTCGCTGCTCAGTGAGCTGTCATGTCTGCGGCGCTGCTCTCACATGTATGATGGGCCTTGTCATGAGAAACTGGGCGTCGATTCATCGCAGGCCAAGGACTTCCTCTGACTGTAACCCTGTGACACGCAAAAACTCTGGAATGTGGACAAAAGGCCTGGCAACGTGACTCAGAACTCATATAAACACAAACCCAGTCACCAGAAGTATGTGTTGCTGTTGTGCATTTCTGCAAAACATGGATACATGTCAGTGTTTTAACGCGTTAACTGCTTGTGGTGCTTTTAGGTAAATTAGGTTACAAATCTGCATAAATTGTGTATTTTGCACACAACTCATTTCACCACATTATATCTTAAATACAGTATTCACATTTCTACATGTTTAAACATTTAAGGCATTTACATCAAGCGGCTACAAGAATCTGAATTCCACAGTTTGACCAGTGACATGCAGAAGAACCTGGGGTTCAAGAAAATCTGAGATGTCGCCTAAAACCAGGCACCGATTGGCCCAAACCAGTTGTCAATCCTACTGGTGTCCACTCATATAAACCATGCTTTATTGTCTATTTTCCCCTAAAAGCTCCTTTTATATCCAGTCATGTTACTGACCTGTTGTCTAATTAATTAGTTGTCAAATGTGCCTCCAGTTGTTTCTGATTTGTGACATTTACTTTTCCAGCTCTTTTGTTGCCTCTGTTCCAACTTTTTTGAGATGTGTTGCTGCCATCAAATTCAAAATGAGCGCATATTTTTAATAAAATGGTAAAATGTCTCGGTTTCAACATCTGATATGTTGTTTATGTTCTACTGGGAATAAAATACGGGTTTATGAGATTTGCAAATCATTGCATTCTATTTTTATTTACATTTCTTTCTCAAAATTGACATTATCTACCACTGAAGAAGAGCTGACACTAGAGAGTGAGACCATTAATTCCTCAGAAACATCATTTACATCAAGCGGCTACAAGAATCTGAATTCCACAGTTTGACCAGTGACATGCAGAAGAGATGTGTTGCTGCCATCAAATTCAAAATGAGCGCATATTTTTAATAAAATGGTAAAATGTCTCGGTTTCAACATCTGATATGTTGTTTATGTTCTACTGGGAATAAAATACGGGTTTATGAGATTTGCAAATCATTGCATTCTATTTTTATTTACATTTCTTTCTCAAAATTGACATTATCTACCACTGAAGAAGAGCTGACACTAGAGAGTGAGACCATTAATTCCTCAGAAACATCTTTACTGACGTTTTAAATCAAGTGAGAGGAAGAAGTAGATTTTTGTACAGACTTCCACTGAAACTGAGTCGCCAACTAGTTGACTTTCAAAATATTCTTACTTCCTGTTTAGCTTCAACAGGCAAACCACCACTTTTTTATAAACAGTCTAAGAGTAAAGTTTTTGAACAAAATGGTTACAAAAGTGGCTAAAATTATCTGTAGGAGCAAAATGATTGTTTTCCCTTTGATTGATAAAGGTGCCACAATCCACTATTATTTCAGACCAGTTCAAAGCCTGATAATAGGAAGCCTCGTTTCCACACCAGCGTGACGACTGACGAGATTTAATCTGCCACTGTGAACGCACCGAGGATGCCACCCCCATTCACTGACAATGGGCAGTGTCGTGAAATGACAATAACTCAAACAGGAGCTGGGTTTTGTGAATGTAACTCACCCTGTAGTCACTGTGCTGCTTTATCATGTCACACAGGCAGAGGTGCCACTCAAGCATCATTAATCCACACGGGGGAGAAAATGTGGGTTTTCCTTTAACAGATTTTACATGACGTTCTGCCTCCGTGTGTGTGACTGTGGAAGTGATGGGGCGGGAATAACACTGAAGTGCATCTGTGTGTATGTGTGTGTGTGCAGTGTGTGGCGAGGCTCTGCCAATGGGATTAGCAGAAAACAAAAGGTGATGTAGGTGTTGAGGCACAGTGAATGGGCCCTGATGCACAGCAGAGCTAACGGGATTAACCCAGTGACTGTGGGTTTGTCCGTCATCAGGGCTTCGTGGCTTCATGCCTCCAAACACACAGATGGACTGTGAGGGAGGGAGGGAGATGAGGAGGTGAGGCAAGGAGGGGAGGAGGGGAGGAGAAAGGGAAAGTGCTCAGAGGGATGATGGAAATAAAAACTGAAAGACAAAGATGAAGTAAGATGTGTGGAGATGTGAGAGGGAGGCGGGACGAATTTCCCCTCAGATTAAAGGAAAGAGGAGGCCACAGAAGGTGGTGTTGATACAAATGCTACCACTAGTGGGCACTATCATTCACAAATACTCTATATAGTGCTTGCATTTATGGCAGAATAAATGTAATTCTGGGAAATTATTTGCTGTTCTTCTTCAGGAGTTGGGTCGGTTCTACAGAGGCCATCATTTTGGACCACTATGTTTTTACAATAGACCACAACGGACAAACTAAATATCCTCATACACATGGAAGGGAAGGGTGAGTTGAGCGATATTCAGCTGTGGTATGCAACTTCACCAATCAATGTTCAGTACTTCCTCCTGAACCTAAGGCTTGGGTTGACAGTTGGTGGTTTTATTAAGGCTATTTCACTTGCCTGCACATTATTGTTTAATGGTGATGGTCAATATTTTGGAGCTCCCCGTGTAGACAGCAGATACCAGGCCATAAGACACAAGAATGGAGTTGGACATAACTATCATGTCTGTGTATATTCTCTGTTAACATCTGTCTCCATATGAAAGCAGATACATTCAAAGAGGTTAGCTAATGCATTTTAATCAATATGTTTCCCCTCTGTTGCTCCCAACATGGACTGTTTACATGCAGCCATCCTAAGCCTTCACTCCTCTAACTAGAGGTAGAAAATAAGACGATTCACTACCCCAAAATCTAATCCCTCACCTTTAGATTCTACACATTTCACCTGTTTATATTAATATAAAGGCAACATGGAGAAAGGTTAAGGTTAGAGGTTCATTTTGAATATTCCCTCACTCCAGACTTAGTCTTAATCCAAGAAGTAAAAACAAAGACATTTCACAAGCCAACTGAAAAAGGAGCCACGATATATTGAGTGCAAAAAAAGTCAGTGCACGAGAGGAAGATGCTCCATCCATTTTTTAACAGAACCTCAAAGAGCTCTGACTCAACAACACACCATGTTTGAACTAAATAGCATCAGATAGAAACATGAGATTTTATGATTCTACTTGTTAAAAGTGAAATTAAAGGGTGCACAACTCCAACTAAACAAGCAGACAAAGTAGACAAAAATAAATTAATAAATAAATAACAGCACAGAAAAGCTCACTAAATCCTCAGCAGAGCCGTCGGCCTCCACAGAAAGGTCAATCTTCAATCGGGAACTCAGAGGGTGGTGAGCTGCTGCTGCTGCTGCTGCTGCAGCCGCCGCCGCTGCTGCTGCTGCTGCTGCTGCTGCTGCTGCTTCTGCTGCTGCTGCCGCTGCTGCTGCAGGGTCAGAGCTACAAAATGAAAGTCTTTTGATTCAGATTGAAGGAGGGATGTGTGTGTGGTCTCCATGCCTGAAGTCTGAGGTGAGGCCGAGGTTAAACACTACAGAGACTGTGTAGTGTTTTTTGCACCAAAGGCTAACAGCCTCTTTATTCCCATGTATTCCTGGGTGTCTGAATTCATGGATTTTTTTTTTTTTTTTATCACTTCCAGCCTTTAGCCTGTATCCTGGGAACCTAGCTACAGTCCATCCATTCTTTCTGTTTTTCAAAGAGATTATTGTATACAAACACATTCTATCAAAAAAATAACAATGATGCAGCCGTTTGATAATAAAGGCCAGGATATGTGAGTGACACATGGGGAAGACTTTAACTACAGCAATTATATATTGCTGTATTGATGTAGGCCCTGTCGCCTACATCAATATAACTCAACATAGATGTGTTTTTTTGTTGTTGTTGTTGATGACTCAACTGGACTGATTTAAGACTAATTAAACTTATTTAACTCAGTTAAAAACCAGAGATGGTGAAAAGTGTGTCCATTTGTCCAGATGTGTATGGTACATGAGGAAATTACATATCTGAAAGCGCAATACTTGGGGCATGAACACTAGGGGCAGTGCAGAGCCAGTACAGTCAATACTAAGACGCTGTTGTATGAATGGCGATAACCTGCAATAAAGCTGTGATGGCTTTTTCTCAGAAGAAACCAAAAGCTCTCTATTTTTGTCTACATTTTCAAATTTTCTGAGTTCTGCAGTGTGGTGCGCCCCCTAGTGGAGTACTCCAGCAGCATGGGCAGCTAAGCTTACGATGCATTTAGAAACTATATCTCCAGTTTTGCTGTCATCTTACTGTTCAGACTTTAAAAAGTTGAAAATGTGCATTTTTTGCTGTTTAAAACAACATGAAAGTGCTACAGCTTTTCAATACATGGATGTAGAACCTCCATTAAACTCACACTTCACTTTAGTCCTTGGAGAAATAGAAGATTGGAGTCTTGAGAGAACAGATGGTGGGTTAGCAGCTTGCCATATGTACACACTGAGGCATTCAAGACAATTATTCTGATTGGCTGCATTGAATCCGACAGCCTTTATTAATGTCAAACCAGTTGACCTCGCTGGGTTAATAAAGTAGTAAAAGCTTTATGCACTTGTCTTGTGCGACCACAGAAGAGGAGGCGAAGTGACTGAAGAGTTAAATGCTGAGGATTATGTGTCAGAGTTGTTATATGAAACTGTAAAAACACTGGTGAACAGCAACAGTGTCCGTTTCTATCATTAGGAACATCTGTAGTGTCAAGGTAAACTGAGATGATGTCTGTTGTTTCTAAAGCACCGCAATCGTTAAGCACAGTGAAAGAAATGTCATAAAATAGAACGATTGTACTGCGGATAACGACAGACTTTTAAGGTCAAACACGGCTCTTCTGTGAATAATTCTACAAAAACAGGTCTGAAATTGTGACAAAATGAGCTTTCTTTAAAATGATAACTAACCCAGAGATTAATATTAGAATATTATAGAACTGACCAATGATCATTAATGTATCACACTCCAATCAACAGTCAATAACTAGTTGTGGTTGAACATGCATTAACCAAAGATTTTTGGATTTGCCCACAAGTGCAGGATCAGCAGGAACCTTGTCCCTATGAGGCCTCCCATTGTCGGAGGGCACTGACCTCCCTGACCTAGTCAGTAATCTATCTTTGCTTAAACAAGGCAAACAGAGGAAGTCAAAAATATACTCATTTTTGTGCCTTCTGTTCATTTGTGTGGCTGCAATAATGGCTACAAGGGCCATAGTGAGGCAGTTTTTAAGGGACAAGTAGGTCTTAATTTGTCTTTGTTATGAGTCAAGTCTTAAAGTTCCATATTTATTGTGATAAGACGAGTCAATGTCTTTTAATCTTGGTTAAAAGGTCACTGTTGTTTAAATGTAGAGGCTCAGGTACACTGATTGTTTGGGGTGACAGATTTTTTTTTTTTTGTGCAGTTCTTTTCTATGAAAAGAAGCAAAGTGAGGAAAATTGAAGAAAACTACACTGTTTTTGCCATGTGACATCGACTATCAGCTAAATTAGCAAAAACCAATGGCCAAAAGGTCAAGTTCTGTTCCATCCAAAATACATCCAAGTCACTGCGGCTACTGTGGTCAATAACTGTAACATCAAAATCTATAATAGTGGCATCTTTAGTCAGTACAGACAAGCTCACATCCAGACAGATTCAGTCTCAAATTGTGAGGTTTTTGTCAGAATAAGTCAAATCTGAAGACCAAACATTGGAGACCAGTCAGAGGTCTTTCAAGGAAACCGTCCGGTCAAATGAATTGCAGTAAACGTTCGAGTCTGTCAGAGGAAGAATCAATCAACTCAGTCAAGTACCTGGATGTAACACCTATGTAATAAAAGTTTTAGGTCTCTCAGAACAAAAAAAGCCTTCCATCTTGGCAGCATTTACTCAGACGTCTATAATGAGTCACAGAGCAACATCAAGTTCGCCATCTCCTCCTCCTCTGCTTTCCTCTATTTACAATTGGCTCAACTAAAAAAAATTCTTCCCACTCTTTCATCTTCATCCATCGATAATCCCAACCCCTTCTTTCTATTATTCTAGCAGCAATATCAAACAAAATCAATACCAATACAATTGGTAAAATCCCTCAATCATGTGCCCAAAGAGGTATGTTTGAGATTAAGTCTTCTCTACTGGGGCTGTTAGAATTATAAACTCAACTTTATACCCAATAAAATAGCCCATATTTAATAACATTTTCCAAACCACAGCAAAGAAAAAGCACCACTTATTAAAGTTAAAGACGACAGCACTGTTGATATCAATCCTGTTCCAAATGAGAATGTGATCCGTTGCCAATTTTTTAGTATTAATTAGTATCTAAGTAACTTTAGTTTGACAACCCTACACAGAACACTAACACCAACATAACAACAAAACAATAACTTAACAGTGATTACAATAGTCTCCACAAGTTTGGTCAGACTTAACCTGATTTTCTGAAAGTGACCCGATCAAGGCCGAGTTTGTACACCCTCACAGACACATACGACAAATCCCGACCAAACACCTGTGGTCAGCTCAACAACTGCAACTTTTAATTTGATCTTCTATGGCAACGTTGGATTAAGCCCAGTAATTCTATCCATCGTGATGTCAGAAAGAGATTAGAGGAAGATTTAGAGTGAGGAAGAAAATCAGTCACCGAGAGGAACAAGCAAACAAATCTGTGACTTTATTCTCATCGCTGCATGTATCCAAGTCATTCTCTACTGACTGTTTTAATTCATCTAGTCTTTAAGGTATTTTGTTCTGCTTCTCACCATCTGGAACATTAGACAGATGGAGAATACAAGAATACTACAGATCCAAGGCTTTGGAGCTTTATCAGGTGCGGAAATGAGTTCATGATCTGTATGAAGTGTGTATTATATTATTATGATATGTCAGAAATGAATTAGCACCAAACATGTGTGCAGGCAAAGGTCACAAATCTTCATGTACGTCCTCATAGTGTTACCGAAACGGCTTCTGAGGTGTTAGAACCCACTAATAATATGTGAGGCTATAGAAAAACAGGTTACACCAGATTGATTTGTGAATGTTCTCTTTCACAGCTTCTATACCGACGCTGAGTGATGGCTGACATAACAGGAAAGTACACACACACACACACACACTCATATCAGAGGTTTGCCTCAGGTCAATGACTGCCCTGTTATGCCTCATACTTGAGACCGGGAGCTAAATCATCTTCCCTGCTGAATTATCACACACCATTCAGCATAAAATCAGTCCATATACAATATCCACTGGCAGAAAATCGAAAGGAGAGCAATTAGACTCCAACGTCGTTCACAGGAGCAGGAGGAGGCTGAATTTCCCCAAGATGAAAAACCTACAGCATCCTCTCAAAATCAAGACGATAACATTTGGACGAAAAAGAAACAACACATTCTTCAAATTTTAAATAAAATGTGACATTTAAAAGGAAAAAAAAACATGTTTAACAGCTACAGCGGTATTTGTGACATGAGGAAAAATAAATTTCAAAGGTTCCGCCTCTTTATTTCACCATGAAACAGCTTTTTTTACAACAGCAAACTGACGTTTGTGACATCTTTTAAAGCACCACTGCTGCTTCCACCAGAAAGTTACATCGTATTATTTGAGGAATTCGGTGTTTGAGGTTATACATTTGGATTTGCCTTAGTAACGCAAACGTACCAAAAGAAAACCAGCAACGAGCTAAAACCACTGACTTTCTCTGTGGATTTTGGTGAAAACATCGGTAAATGCCATCAAGAAAGTCAACTAAAATGGAGTCTGCATTAACAGTGGCCAGAAAAACTTTTTTAAATATAATATTTATTCATTTATATTTAAATATAATATACCATGTGTAGTCAAACTAAGTGAGCCACAAGTCAAAGCAGACTGTAATAACTGAATCAATTGCATTATTATAAAAGTCAACCAGTAATTACTCCTTTTTTGCTGACTTCCTCCTTCTATGGCCCAGGTCCAGGTTTTCTGACTAAAAACACTTTTTATAACTTGAGCACTTTCCCATCCAGCTGGAATTACACCCTGTCACTGTTAGATTACCACCTGCAGGAGAGTAAACTCAGCCTGATGCTGACTCTTTGACACAAGAGGGGCGAAGAAAACACGCCGGCGTGTTGCGTTACAGTCTCCGTTTATGTGTCTGAATGCACAGTGATCACAGCTAATTCACTGTCTCCCGCATCAACAGTTTAGGTTTCACTCCCGTTTCAAGGGCAGTGGTGGAGAACAAAAGCACAGACTAGAAAGATCACATTCCGGGGGACGTTTGTTTTCTGTACCTGATTGCTGCCTTTGCTGAATGTGACTCTCCCACCTCCACAGCTAAGGTTGTATATATCATTAAATATCTGATATCAGCCAGTGTTAAAATCTAAGTTCCCTCCTTATATGTGCTACAATAGGCCCTTTATGGACGTGGTGAAAGACACGTTTCAAAAGCTTGAAACAAATACTGTTCCTTTTTTTAGGATAAAAAGTGCGTGATGTCACACACAGGCTTACTGAACCAACATAAACTCTTATTTTGCAGTTCTGAGAAGCATATTCAAGAGCCGAGCCCCAAACTTTAGAAATGACGCCCATCAACACTTACACTGTGATTACAGTTGCAAATAACGTTAGTAATCACCAGTATAAGTATTGTACTTATATACATATCACTAAACAAGCGTGGCAATAGGAAGTGTTGCAGCAGAATGGGATACAATGATAAAGGTGATATAATGTTCAAAAAGCTGCTGCCAACTAACAGTCAAAGGCTTAAATCCAACAAAAAAATGTTGATGTTTTGAGGAGAATCCATGATTTTCTTTTCCTAAACCTAGCCAGGTGCTTTTTTTATGCCAGTCTATCCTATAAAAAGAGAGAAGTGGCGAAAGGGAATAGAAACTGGAAAAAAAATAAATAAGCTGATGAGGAAAGCTGAAGAGAGGAGGGAAAAATGTGACATTGATAAGGCAAAGGTGGAGCTCTGATGAGCAAAAACATGATTGAAATATAGTGGCAATCCCTGTCAGTAGGGTTTAAAATGATAATATGGCCCATTAAAGCCACGTGGTCGGCAATAAAGATGGAGTTTTGGTATCAACAACTGTTGGGAAACCAGTTCATGGCCTCAGAGTGTTGTTTCTTTGACTGCCCACTTAGTGTGACGGTCAGGTTCATGATTCGCTCTGGAATCAGAAGGGAGCGTTCTCCTCTCCATTTCCCGTTCTGGAAAACAAAACCTCAGCAAACAGCCTTACACTGCAAGTAGACCAAAACCATCAGACTTGTCCCCCCCCAGAAAACCCCTGCATCTTCAGAACCAGAGCCGTTCATCGATCAAAATCCCCAGACATCACTTCTCATCAATAAATAATCCCTGTTCATCCGTGAGTGAGACGGGAGACGACAGTGAAATCCCCCTTCAAACCTGTCACTGTACAGAGAACTGACGTACTGGACAAAAGAAAGAATAATTTGAATGTTTTGAATTTCTACACTCTTTCAAAAGTGTCCATGGGCATAATGAGACAATAAAAGGCCCAACAGCTTTTTAAAATGTGGACACCTGTGATGGACTGTTTAATAACCTTAAAAAATGCCGTAATTCTGCACGGTAACAACTGTTGTCATGGGCAGGAAGAGGGAAACTTGAGGGTGTCAAACATTATCATTCAGTTGCTGCTTGTTGTCGCATGTCGAACAGAGGTGGAGATGTGAAAACACGCTGCCAGAAACTTCACCTCACATGTTTTTTCAGCAAGAGGTTTTCTCTTTTTTTTTTTTTTGGCCACGAGGCTCATTATCGCCATGGCAACGCCTGGGCTTCTTTCTCATCAGGGACCATCTGTGTTGTTGTTTATAGTCCAAAGGAAAAAAAAAAGACACGAGGCAGCGCGGGAGGTTCAGACACACACACACACACCAACACGCATTTGTGAACACAGACGGCAAGAAACAGAAGAGGATATCAGTGTTTATTTCTAAGTTTTTAATCGTGATGTACAGATGTTTGCTGGCAGACATAAAGGAGACGCACTGGTGAACATAACAAACACGCACACATCTATCTTCATTGTATCTGCAAACTTTAAAAGCATTATTTGAACCCAATTCCTTTGGTCTCACTGTAAAAGCAGTCACACTGTGTTCTTCCTCTCTGTCCTTTTGAGTTATTTTAAGACAAATCAGACCAGATGTCAGAGACGTAACCCAGTAATTGTGCCACACTGCTCGGGTCGATAGCAGTCCTCCAATTACAAGTGACTTTCCTCAGTCTCTGTCTCCCCTGACTGACCCGTTAACAACATCCAACGTGTCAA
Organism: Brachirus orientalis; assembly: GCA_016785285.1. Lineage (NCBI taxonomy): Eukaryota > Metazoa > Chordata > Actinopteri > Pleuronectiformes > Soleidae > Brachirus > Brachirus orientalis. Next base: position 2,032,180 of record JAFBJR010000395.1, read on the forward strand.
CGTGACGAGGCTGGCGCTGCTGCTGTATGTGCAGAGTTTTATTTTGAAAATCAAAATATGTTTAAGTTCAGTTTGTTTTTTTTCCCTGTGACAAATCTCTTGACTCGCAGGACGTTCTGCTATTCATGGTAATTAACTGTTGAGAACAAAAGGAAAATGTGGGTTTTTTTTTTTCGTGCATACTATTCATGATATTATTTCTTATTTATCATGGTTGTACAGCTTGTTATGAAAGTGAGTGGAGGGTTTTTGAAGATATGCCCACTCTGGTGGGTGGAAATTAGCTCTGCCTATCGAATGATCAGATATGAGTCAGCGGCCATTTATAGAGCCGCATCTGAGACAGGGTCGACTCTGAAGGATTCCAAGAGAAAACTGAACTGAACTGAGAAGGAATTAGAAAAACAATGAAACTGTGGATAATGGTTTTCGACACAGTGACAGGCTTATTTTAATTCAACATTTTGCTGCCAGTTGCACGCAGGTTTGCAGCTTTTAGTCAAAGCTCCTGTGTTTGGAGACGCCTTAACAAGTAAGATGTTTCAAAAATGTGTCAATAATTGTTTTATACATGTAATCTGTCTTCTGCAAAGTCAGACATCCCTCAGGTTCAACTGCATGGTCTCCACATGTTAAAGGGTACAGTGGGCATGACTGTTTTGGCACTGCTGATCAATAATTCTATCTATGTTTAGTAATTTGGCAATTAAATAATCTGAAAGAGAGACAAACAACACTTTTGTGTCTCTTCTTCTACTAATACTGTCTGCACTGCAAAGAAACCTCAAAAAAAAGGTTTTAGGTTATAAGCACCAAAGGTCAGCATTGAAAATGACATGAGAAAATGGCCAACAGGAACAAAGCCTCAGTGTAATTTCATATACAGGCTTTTACTGCAGCTTTGTATGATTTTGACTGCACTTAGAAACAGCAGGATCATAAAACAACGTGACGTGATTCGACCGAATGTGAGAGCGACACCAAACACCAGTCTGTTCCTTCCAGATCTGTCCTCGTCCTGCACGGACCAAAACGCCACGAACTTGAGACCTTCCTGCGATCGACTGACAATGAAGCTGCACCTTCATCGTGACTGGACTCCGACGGTGTTGCAATCCGCCTTTGGATGAGCGAGGGTTTTGGGGAGGGAGTTTTAATTGAGAGCGTCGCAGATTAAAGTGCTTAAAGGCCTTTACTGACAGAGCCAGGAACACACTGTATTAATCTGAGGCTGAAAACATCAACTCAAGTGGAAGGAATGAATACAACACCTCACTAAGAGTCAAATAATTCATACACAGCAACAATCGGATCAAATAAGTCACAAGAGGGGTGTGTAACTGCATTAGAGTGTGTGTGTGTGTGTGTTCTTTCTAAGCACGGGGGGGGGAAGGAGCAGATCAATAATTTATTCATTGATTCTGAATAGCCCCCTGCTGCCTCTGCTTCCACCAGCCAATTTACCCGTGTCGATTCAGCATCTCTAACATTAACACGCGCCTTCCTCGTTTTCCTTCTACAGCTCCAAAGAAACAACAGGGGTCGAGCTAATATCCATACTACTATGCTGATTTGTAACCGGACAAGATTTCAGCTCCACATCAGGAGTAATCTGATCTGAACACACAGTATGCACATCACACAAGCATCTACAGAAAGTGGGAAAGGCATGGACATATCAGCGTAAACAGGAAGCTGGTTTTCTGCTCGGCAGGGGTTTGGCCCACTCCTGAGCAACAACAGCAACTGGGAAAAGTAAGAGCAGGGATTTATTTAATCAGGCGAAACTGAAGGTGAGCGTTAAAGCAGCACTTTTTCATTCACGGCTGACTCTGTGAAAGGAAACTCAGCCAAGGGCCAATCACACAACAACTGGAGGTAACTGTGTCACACTTTCCAAACATCTCTCCTCGCCCAGACTTTGTTGGTTCCGCCTCTATTTGGTCTCAGTGAACAAAAACGACAGAATCATATGAAAGCAGGCTCTGTCAAGCAACACTATCAGACTTGACTAAGGGAGCGCTTATTCTGCTGAGCTGCTGAATGACGTGTTTGCAGTCGTCTCGACTAGGGATGACACCATACTACTTTGTCGTGTGCCAATACCGATACCAATATTAGTCCGATTCAGCTATTTCAAAGACATAATTCTCAACGAAAATTATTTTCCCATTAAGAAAAAAATGCTGCTGATTTTTATTTACATTTTTTTGTATTATTGTATTTTGGATAATATTGGATTTTAGATTCTTTACTAGTGAGTATTGTATCGGCTCATCTCTAGTCTTCGAATGTCACCGGGTGACACAAGATGTAAAAACCGAGAAACAAAGACAGAGTCGTGTGGAGCTGAAAGGCTTCATCATCATCATGTGAACTCATTTGACAGTGGCTTGAGTGTAATGGGCATTTACCGATACTTTAAGTTGAACACAAACGCATCGCTGGAGTTTTCAAACCACAACACAGTCAGCAGAGTCCATCTTTTTCCACTTCTCCATTGTAGGTTCTCAAAAACTACTGGCGTCCATTTGCTTTTTCCAGTGTTTACAAAAGCAAAAAAAAAAAATCATTTTCATATTATCAGACCAAAAATGCATTAGCATATGTAACACCAAGGAGCTTCTCCTCAGGCTTTTTAAGGCACGCTCCATGCACAGTACAGACGCTCAGCAGACACACCCTCAGGCTGTGAGCCTCTCTATGAATGGAGGTGTGGCTCCATGATAATTACCGTGGTGTCTTGTTTTCTATAATTTTGTCTTAATTTTGGGGGATGGGTGCGTAACTGTTTGCCCCTTGATGGATTCTTGAGTGGATTAATGAGCCGTTTTGTTGTTTTGTGTTTTCGGCCACAGTTTGTCTGTTTCTCTGAGCAGCATAACTCAAAAAGTAAATGACAGATTAAGGGCCAATTCCCTTGGCAACCTTGCGAGATAAGAATGTGCACTGAGACCGTGTGAAACTTAAGAGGCATTATCAGAGGTTAGCACTCTGTGGCCCAATCCCATTTCTCATTTTAACCCTACAAAATTGGGCACTCGTTCGAGAATCATGAAGGTGAGATTAGACATGATTTAAATGGAGATTCATTAACATTATTCTCTCCAACACTCAAGTTGGTCTTTTGTGTGCGTGGGTAACCCCAGCTCTACAACAACAAGCTGCTATATGTACCGGGACAAAAACAAAAAAAAAGGACAGAGCGTGGCAAATGTTCAGGTAGACCAGCTTAAGATGAAGCAGTGATCCCGAAAATTCACCTTTGGTGTGAATGCAACATTACACTTCACCGTACTCCACTGCCACAACAAAAATCGTGACGCACTACACCTACATGCGATCGCCCAAAATAGAGGAGCAGGGCTAAGCGGTGCGAGTGAGGGATGAAATGAATGGGACTGAGCCTCTGAATGTCTCTAAATGTCCCATCTGTCATTTTAAAATGTCTCGCCCATTCTCTAATCCACGTGGACAAAGTTCCAAAAAATGAAAATTAAAGAAACAGCGGGCTTGTGCACATCTCGAAATTTCTTTTTTCAACCCATAAATCAGAGTAAAAATGCAATAAAGGCTGGATTGTGTCTTACTGTGTCTTTGTAGCCTGAGGGGAAACGACTGCACAGTCACATATGACAGAGGAGGGAGGGGGAGGGGAAAATAATACAGCTGGAGAGACACATGAACATGGACTGAGGACGCAGGATGGAGGGGTGTGGGGGGGCGGGGGGGCAAAGTGAGGATATTTACACTTAAAGATAACATAAATAAAGCATTTTTGCTATAATTAACTAATGCTTCAAAATGTCCTTGGTCTGCTCTATAATGAAGGCATGCCACGTTCACAGACTGCCTATTAAAAGGAGCGTGCCGAATGATTATATCACGTCTATTCATGTGTGACCTTTTAAAGGCAGATGTTTCTCAAACTGCCTGTGAAGTTTGTCGGTCAACGATTGATACAAACTCTATTCAACCACCTTAACCTTAACCTTAACTCTTATCAGCTACACAATTATCATTTACTAATGCATTACATCAGTGCTTCTGGTTGGGGTTGCAACATAAAAAAATAGGATTTTAAGATGATTTTCACAAATAAAACCAAATATTGAAAGAAAATTAAAAGTGTGACATATTAAATTTAGTCATAATTGATGTAAAAAAGTATATTATGGCTGTTTAATGTAATTTGGAACAATGTGGGCAGCACAGTTTCAAGAGAGATAACCATAAACTAAGGACATCTAGGGCCCTACTTACTGGATTCTTATTGTGTGGCACAGTTGCATTAGGGCGTGTCCAACCGCCACTTATTCTAGATACACAGTGTATAATCTAGGCACAAAGGTGAAAAGGGGTTGTATTTAGTGTCTGTATTATTTAACAACCAAGCCAATCAGAGTTCCACTTGGAATTCCCCTGAAAAGCCGAGGTGCTGAGGTGAAGGATCTACGGCCACAGCAAGAACCTTTCACTGCCTCTACCATCTTCTGACCCTGTGTCCCATCAACATCTTCATCAGACTGCACAGGATAAGGATTTGCACCAACTTTCAAGATGCATTCAACTGATGCGGCAGAGAAGGAGGAGGAGCATGTACGTGCTTCGTAAACCCGTCTATGTAATACAACATATAAATAAGCGCGGAATTACTGCACCAATGTGTTTAGACCAGGTTTTTGTTGGTCAATAAGAGTGGTTTTCTGCTGCCTCGAGACAGAAATGCACCAACAATGTTCCCTGTAAGAGAAAATAGGATTGTTGTAAAGTAGACTTTTGTGGTTCTTTTTGTAGCATGGAACCGAAACCAGACGTTCAATAGTGCCAATACAGGCGATGCAGACTTGCTCAGGCTTTAAGCGAGGTGTGAGTTGATGAACCATCAAAATAAACCTGAAGACATTATTTGAAGGCTGAAATCCTTCGTTGTATCGCTTTAAGACCAACACACCCATGGGTGTGGGACATTGACGAGAGCAAGTGCATTTGCTCCCGGCACAATGTGAGCGCTAGGCGTGAAAATGAAAACTGTGTTGTTTGGAAACGAGAAATGACAATTGTGCTGCTTTGTGCTGGGTGTAAGATAGAGCCCCTTTAGAGCTTTAGAGCAAAGGTTATTATGATGGTCAACATGCACAGGTGTGAGGAACTGTGTCAGAGTAAAAGCGAAATCAAATAAGTAGCTGTTCTTCTTAAAAACACATCACCTACTGTAGTCGTTAAAGAGGTAAAACAGATTTGTCACCATGACCATCATCTTTCCCTAAACTTCCAAATCACAATATAGTGACCAGCAACCTGTACCAGTATTCAGGATGGTTGAATTGATTGTCGTTTTAATGGAAAAGGGGGAAAGTGAAGTATTTTGTTCTTGTTGCAGACAGGGATCTATTGATCTGATACCTGTGCACAGTCTAGTGTTGATAAAAAGACAAGAAACTTCAATAAGCCCTTCAGTGGTTTTTGCATTAATTTTCTCCTTCTTTTGTGCAACATCACTGTAAAAATCAAAAAGAGTAGAAATAAAAAAAAATGGCACTTGTAGAGTGTCAAAAAAAATCTGGCAACAAAAGGCCATCCATTAAAAAAATATTTATGATATACTGTATATACTCAAAAGAATTTAAAACTGAATAAATATTTTGGGTCAGTCTGGGCTGCATTTCAGTCGGTATATACACAGTACATATCAACATATTTAATTATATAAAATCAAAAAATTACTGGTTGAATAAATGGCATTAAAAGCCAACATGAATAAATGTAACTGCTTATATGAATTTTCCATGATTAGCGTAAAAGACACAGATTTGCTCTTTGTTTTATGTGATAATCTGTTTTATAAACCCAAACAGTCAGGAAAAGAATCATTATATTGTAAAATGAATAATGAAAATATGAATAATTACTTAATTCTGAGCTCATTCTACCATCATTTTCATGTTTTAACGGAGACAACAATCGGAGGGCGATGTGTTCCAAGATAAGAGATATCTGCTGATCTCTGTGTTTGACAACAAGAAGCACACAAAGAGCAGAGCGGAGCGGAGTGGACCCACCCTGTCAGCATGTGAGAGGAGCCTCCTCCTACTACTCACCAAAGATGTGTTCACCACCACCGCCACAACAACAACAACAACAACAACAACAGCAGACAGAAAACAAGAGAGAAGAAGAGAGCGAAGATACAAGGTGGATGGATATGAGGCAGCAGTGGAGAGGAGGAATCCATTAAGTGGGGGGGGAAAGAGGAGCTAATCAGCAGAGATGGAGCGCTCCCACTGGAGAAGAGCTTTCCTCCAGGGGCTGAAGATGGAGATGAAGGTGGAGTCAGCCGTGACACAACCTCAACACCTCAATCCAGGACAACAGAGACACGTCCAGGCTCAAAAAGAAATGATTTATAACAACAACAAAAAAGCAAGAAAACACACTCATTTTCTCCTCCTCCTCCTCCTCCTCCTCCTGCCCTCAGCTCCAGCTCCCTCACACTCCTCACTCCTCTCCACACCATGTGGCTCTCCATCTATTCATTTACCTTCTTGGGTCTCCTTCTCCTCTGCCCCAGTCCATTGAGGCGGTCACTGGGGTCCAGCCTGTAGTGGGAGTGGCTGTCCTCACTCATCGTCTCCCCCCCACGAAGACAACAACAACAACAAAAAGAGAAAAAAACCAAAATAACCACTTTTCACTCCTTATTCCTCCTTTTTGTCCCTTCTTTTACTCCTTTCTCTTGATCCACTCGCCCGGTTCTTTTTACACCGTCCTCAGTGCAGCGGAGAAAAACGACCTCCCTCCTCTCTGGTCCTCACTCTCTGACTGAGTGTGGAGCAGCGAGCCAGGAGGGAGGGAGGGAGGGAGGGAGGAAGGGAGCACAATGGTGTTGCTATGGCAGCAGCTGCCACCAGTGTTTATCTGGAAACCTCGCTGGCGACCCAAAACAGTTGCCCCACACGCACTTAGTGTATAATAAAATACATTTAATACAATTAATACCAATACTTGCATGACTTTTTGAGTAAAATAACTACAAAAACCTGAAAAAATATCCTAACTGCAGAATTGATATTGCAGTGATACCATATTCATCTTTTTTTTCCATTCTGGAGCCTTAAAATACATATAGAACTTTAGTTATACCTATTATTTATTGTGTCTAATTACAGCAGATTCTACCATGTTTTTGAAGCTTTCAAAATACATTTTCTGTCCTCTAGTGCTTAAATCTGTTGTGGTGCAACTATGCTGTCATTGGTTAAATTCCTCTGTAACGCTATTAAATCATGTAAAATTCAGTATCTTCTATGGTTTGAGATGCTGAGGACGTGTCCTCTGGTTTCATAGGACACCGCACTGACTTACATTCATTTCCTAGAGACTTACTCTAACCTTAATTATAATTACTAGTGCCCTGACCCTGACCCTGACCCTGACCCTAACCTTAACCTCAGCCTAACTTTAAAACATGTCTTCACCTTAAAATCTAGTAATTTACGGTAAGGGGACTTGATTTTTGTCCCCATACCTAAGACAGGTCCTCATAATGTCACTGTGTAAACAGATGTAGGTCCCCAAAACATGAGGACTACAAGCTACACACACCTGTTTGTGCATCTATTCGTCTTAGGACACTCCATTGACCATGAATAATTTTTACAGTCTTAACAAATCCCTAACCTTACCTTAATCACGATAATGGCGATAATGGAGTTACTTCAGGAGCTTAGTACTTTGTCAGGTGCTACTTTATTTAAAAAGTCTGAGAACCATTGTTATATATGTGTAAATCTAACCTATACTATATATATATAATGTGCAAAAAGGAGAAAGTCAGTATTTGAGGGAACCTGTTTGGACTAAAGTTGGATTTAATTGGCTGTCGACACGTACAGTGACCCAGCGTCATCATGTTACATGTTTCCTCACTCAACTGTGAAACACAAGCCTGTGTGTGTGTGTAACTGGTATTTCTTATGTTGTAAGGACCTACATGTGTTCACACAGTCACATTATGGGGAATTGTCTTCCTTATGGGGACAAAAATCAAGTCCCCATAATATAAAAAAAGACATTTTAAGGCGAAGACATGATTTAAAGTTAGGCTAGTAGTTAAGGTTAATTTCCAGGAAATGAATGTTAGTCAATGCAATGTCCTCTGAAGTCATGGAAACCAGTGTGTGTGTGTGTGTGTTTGTCAATAAACCTCCAGCCAGTGAGGATTACACACCAGGACACACAGCAGATCCACATCTCCATGTCAGTCTTCTGTTGTCTGAAGGCAGCCAGGCCTTAAATCCATGTGTAGCCACACACACACGCACACACACACTTTCTGACTTCCTTTGAAAACACATTGATTGACTGTATCTTAATGACGGCCGCTGGCTGTGGTTTTCCAGTCACTGCAGGATGGAGCAACATCTCATTACCCCGTGAAAAATGGAATCTTCTGTTTTCATATTCTCCGTCAGCTCCTCATACACACAAAATAAGATGGGCTAGAAATGACACACAGCCTGTGGAGATTACACTTAATGTGTTGTTGGCTCTCCTTTTCAGACCCTCCGGTCTCTTTGGGAATCACGGTCAGTAAAGGTAACTGTGTTGCTGTAACACCTAAGTCCAGCACTGCAACAAAAAATATGACTACCAAATATTCTTTTAAACAAAGGAAATGTACAAATAATAATAATATGTTATTATATATGACTATTTACATTAAATTGTATTTTTTTGATGGAATTATATGTTTGTATAACAATACAATATATTAATATATATATATTATATGATATTTCAAATATTTACAGTTGGGATGATGTATGTTGTGATTTGGTGCTTCACAAATAAAAATGTATCTGATTTGATTTTGCTTGCCTCAGTTATTCAGTCTGGTTTTTAGATTGTGGTTTAAATTCCAATTCATTTATTTTATTATTATTAATTTGTTGTTGTCATTTGTTTCAAGAATTGCCTTCACGTTTGCATAGTGCATTCATGCTCCCCAGAAAATAAGCTCTTCACATTTGGGTTTATTTGTATGTTTTTAAGCTTTTTGTCATAATATTTTCTTATCTCTGTATATTCATGGCCATAAAAAGATTAATATTAAACATTTAAATCATGTTCTGACCATTTGTTTTCATTCCAGTTGTCCTTTTGAACAAGAATAAAATCTACAGCTAATACACACAATTTTAATACAAAATATACAATATTTTGACACGAACCGATTCTTTATTCAACAACAATTTTGGGCTGTTTATTAAGAGAATATGTTAGAACATTTTTAAATCCCAGGATGCAGCTTGGGCTCTGGGAATGTGATGCTTCATTTTCTGCAGTTTTACAGACTAAAAGATTAGATTCTTAGAAAAATAACCTGCTTTTCAACCTCAAACATAGTATACCACCATATTAACTTCAGCCTGTTCCTGGCATCAGTCCTGCAGAATGCCAAAGGGGAAAACCTGTGTGATGGCACAAACGGCGACAGGAACAGATGGAGGAGAGTCTGACCAAACCGGCCCAAGCTGGACCAGAGCAGGCCCAACAAGCTCCAAACACCATCATCATCAAAACCCACATATGTTAATTGCACACCCTAATTAGTCCAACAGCGTCTGTTGCATATTTGTGCGGCAGATTTCTTATTTACATCTTCTTCAAGTCTGAAACATCCAGCCTGAGTGTGACACTCTGTGGCCGAATCATTCAGCTCTAATTACTTTAAGGAAAGGGATGATTCATGTTGGTCCAATAAAATGAAATTATGGAAGATGAAATAACTAAAATCTGATATAATCTGTAAATATAACATAAGCACAGACATCAAACCACATGAACGTCCAAAGTTCACAAAAAGAATAAAATAAATTTGAAACAAGACTTTTCGGCAGAATAACCCAGTCTGTGCTTATGGTGCAACACACACACACGCACACGCACACGCACACACACACACACACACACTGGGTTTGACATGACCACAACCTCATGCAGTCCACTGCCTGGTTTCATCAGAAATGGCACATTCTCTCGCGTAAACAATGCTGCCTTTATCAAAGTGAGCGCTCCATCAGATGATGATGTAAGAAGGGAAAAAACACTGCAACAGCTGCAGGAAGGCCGAGCACTGGAGCAGGCATGTGGTCGCAGTGGATGAAGAGATCATTCAGACCGCAAGAGCCATGAAATCAGAAACCTTCTCCTGTCCCACGTGCAACAGGGGACAGTGTGAAAGCAGGTCTGAGGTCCAGACCATTGGTTTGTCCCAATACTGAATAAAAGTAAGAATCGAGCGCCGAGACAAAAGACAATTGGACATTTTTATGCAATTCTAAAGAAAGTATCACCAGGTTTTTTTCCCTTTCTAACACAGCTGAGGAATGATCGTAAAAATTTTAACAAGAGCAAATTGTTTTTGCAGCGATTACTTTCTAATGAGTCAGCAATTATACTGGCTGACGTTTGCCAACTACAAAACACGTCAAGTATGAAACAACACAAACTACCAAACATAGAGTTTACCGCACTCATAAAAAATAAACTCGATAATGTGAATGCAGACTCTGCACACTTACAGGATGGAACACTGCCGATGGGCTTTTATAGGCAATAATGAGGCTAATAATTGAACTGGTGAAGAGGAAAAAACATTGTAGTACATATGTCAGGCCTGTGAGTGGCGCTGTAACGCTTCAAGAAAAACGAAGAAGACGACTTTATACACATTAAAGACATAATATGAATATAAAAGTTATCAAAAAGCAAACAGACCATGTTTTTTTATTTACTTATTTTCAAAAAGAAACCAGCGACAAATCGAGTGAGTCACGACTGTCTGACATAATCCTAACTACTTTCCGAGAAGAAGTTCTGCTGCACAATAATAATCACTATTTGACTAAATAACCAATTATCTGGCTGTACTACTGCTGAGTTCCAGCTTAACCAAGTAAGTTCATGGGACTAGTGTGTGTGTGTGTGTGTGCTGAAACCAAAACAAGGGCATTCTCTGTTCTACTATTAAATTAAAACACAAAGAAGAAACCGAAATTCTTTAATTTATGACCCAGTGAAGAAAAAGTCTTTTCACAAAGTCTTTCTCACACACACTGACCTGACCTGACACTACCTCCATTAGGGCGCCAGGGAGTGATGAGCTGGAAGGAGATGGCATTTTACACACAACCAAGACAAAAACAAAAAAAACAAAAAAAACTACCAACATTCCACAGTGGCACTAAATGACCCCCATCTCACACACACACACACACACACAGGAGTCAAAGTGATTTAGCGGCGTACAGCTGAGAGTCCTAACAAGTGACTTTGTGAGACCCTATTGTGGACGCTGATGCAGAAGACGCATCTGCCACATCGTAACAAGAGCAGGAGACAAATCCAAGTCCACAGGCTGAGACGAGTCAGGGGCAGAGACACACAGACACTCACAGGAAAAAGGTTCAATTTCAAATAAAACTGAAAACATTTAAAGAAAACAAAAGAAGGAACTGCAGACTTCCTCAGTTAGATTTCTTGAATTGAAATGAATTTGCTTTGCTAGAGAACCCATCCCTCAGTCTTCTCAAACCTTACATGGATTAGCCTTCAGGAAAAAACATGACTGTGCACAAACGTGGGTTTAAACCACAGGGCAAGTGGGACAAATGTCTTAAACACCTAACATTTGGTGTGAAATCATCGTAACCCACCTGAAATAGGGGCGGGAATCGCCACAGACACCACGATATGATATTATCACGATATTTAAGTCACAATATCGTAACGATATTGCGATATACTGAGTATTTGCCGTATCATGTATTTGAGATATACAGCAATACATTATTTGAGTGAGCACTTGGCACCATCTAGTGGACGGAAACATCAACTGATTCACAAAAAAGTTGAAGATTTATTTGTAACAGTCAAAAATCTGTTGGAAAAAAAATACTGATATTAGTTGGCTAAAAATAGTATCGCCAAAATATCACAATATTTCACTCCACCACCACCCCCAGCATAAAAACTATGGAAGGGTGAGTCGAGATAATGATGACAGAAAAATGACGTGATTTGACAAGTTGTCAGCAAATAAACGCTCACAAAATGACTATGCTGATGAATTTAACTGTTGATAATTGACATGTACATGACCAAACACACGGTGTAAAGCTGTACAAATTTTTTTTAATGGAACGAGTCATCTCCGCTTCTAAGCTAACAACTAACAAGCGATTTTTTTGCAATTTCCAAACACCACATTTCAGAAGCTTTCTGCCTTCTGGTGCTGTGTTCACATCAGATGTGGCGTAAATTTTCCATGTGGCGACATTACTCTCCATACAACGTCAGTGCACAGACGCCAGTAGACGCAAATTTTCCGTCAGCCGGGCTCAAACTGTGCGAACAGCGCAACGAGTCATTTGCTCCAAAGCCGGAGTAGAGAATTTTCAACTGTGGTGTAACGATGATGTCACAAATTTTGCTCACAATGGAGAATAAAATCATAATTTCTATGTGTGGGCACATGGAACTCTACAACACAAGTTGCTATATGTACCGGGGGAAAAAACCAAAAAGGATAGAGCGAAGCAAATGGTCAGCGAAGAAGTCGATGAAGCCGGTGGTACGAGCTCAGCCGATAACGTTGCACAAAAATGCAGTGATTGTGCGTTGCAAAAATTCGCTTTTGGTGTGAATGCAGCGTGAAGGGCACAGATGCAGATTCAAACAGTCAAATACACTTCTAGGCTCTATCTTTTGATCTGGAACAGGGTTTTTAAGGTTCTAAGACATTTGACTAGTTGATTAATTGTTTCAATAATCGATGACTGGTCTTTTTTGTTGAATGAAGCAGAAACATGGCCATTTTTACCCCAAGGAAACGTGGAGGATGAATCCATCACTGATTCTGCAAACAAAAAGCATTTTTGTATTTCATCTGAGGCTTTGTGACGTCAAAGGGAGACACTGGAGAAACAGTCCAAGCTTGTTGAACACATTTTGCCCTTCGCAAACGACACAGTAAGTGGGTTTATTATGAGCAGGAAAAAACATCATGAAAGCCTCTCTATTCTGCATTTTAAAGCCCAACCTGCTCTTTGTGTCCCTGCCCTTTGTACCCTTAGATGATGCCCTGTCAGCTGGCTGACTGCCTGGTAGAGACGGTGGGGAAAATGGGCTCTCTGAATATTTTATAAGAGGTGGGGAGGGTGGATGGGTGTGTCAACGGAAGGGGAAATGAGGGGGAGATGAAATGGACAGAGCACGGGTCTATCATGGTCTTTTAAATCCTCATACTGTACATAAACAGAATGGAGCAGTACGGAGTGCCTACCAATGTTTTTTTTATATTTGTAGCGTTTGCTGCACAACCACACTCACTATAGATATTAGTTTTATGTTGAAATTTAAATGTAATGTAAAAAAAAGGCACTCCTCTGCTTCATTCTGATCACACAGCCTGGTTTATACAGTAGAACAGCATTTCTGATTTTCCTCCAAGTACCAAGTAGTTTGAGAACCATGGGTTTAGGTGATGGAACATGCGGTTTATTCCATCACTGGCATAACTTCCAGAATTGACCACAATTGCTTATGTGAGTTCACTTTATTGTTGTTGACGCTGCTGAGCAGAAACATCATCTTGCTGGCGAAAGAGAAAAAGATTAGATTTATGAACGTGGAACTCGAACATCTCTAAAATTATAGTAATTTAATCCACTGTTAACACAACTGTGATATGACGCGCAGTTTTAAGTGTTGTTGGTAGTTATGTTGCTTTAAAGGACAATGAAAATTAATTCTGACGAATTATATTGTATTATAACTCTTTTATCTATATGGGTATGTTGTGAACAGTGTCAGTAGCAGGGTCTAACGAGGACACCGACAGCTGCTGATGACCTGGACAGGACGGTGGCTAAAAAAAGCAGCGGTGATGAGGAATTGATTAGTCTCACGGACTGATCCATGACGTGACGATGGTGAATTTGATCCGGCATCTGGTGCTGCTAACCAAGCAGGTTCACCAATCTGCTGATCCTCCTCAGACAAACCGAAGGAGACGGTGACAGTGCCGATCAATGACCCGGTCGATTAAATAGTCAGTCAAGTGTGAGTACAGTATGGATGATTTACAAACTGATAATAAGACAGTATACACCAGGCTGGGGAGGGCGTTACAAGCCTAAAATAAATCACCAAATTCAAGGGAAATTTGCAACAATGATATGTCTGATTTTAAAAAATACGAAATTGAACCATATTTTATCCATAACTACAAGCAACAACATTTATTTTCATTATATTTGTAAAATAATTCCCTACATTACCAAATGTTTCCACACCTATATAATTAATATGATAATATGGTTTATATTCGAGGTGACTGCTCGATGACAGCAAGTAAATCTCTGCTTCCTCTTAAGTGCCATTGAATAAATAGTCAAATATGTACCATTTAAATAATATTTCATTACTAAAAGTGCACTAAAACGCGACCAATTATGTGCTGTGTGCGTTCAGAATCAGCTGTTTATCACAGGGCGTGGACGCCGGGCTGATGCATGATGATTGGAGGAACTGTCTGAAAGGCGGAACCACTTTTTGACTGACAGCGTTGTAAAAATATTGAGAATACCAAAGTTTCAGTGTCTCAGTCCCACACAGATTCTGCAAGTGAAGTCCAGAAGCAAACAGCAGACCATTGTGTTTTATTTGCTGGATGGAACAGCCAATTTCGGTTAGGACACACACTATTATTGCTAATTTATGGATTAAAATAAGCTGGGCCTGAAATAAGATTCCCCTGTTTGAAAGACTGTTTCACTGGTTTGTACAATACTGGTCAACAGTTTGGGAGAAAGTCTATCCAAACTTTAGACTGGACGTGTAATTATAAATATATAACTATATATAAGTGTTTATTGTGTCTCCAGCTGGACTCCGACTGAGCCACTTCCTTCCTCCCCGTCTCTCGGAAACAGTGTTGCTATAGTAATTGTATCGAAGTGAACAACCATAGCAACCGCAGAGATGCTTTTGATGACACAGTCTTAGCTGCTGGTTTTCTGCCGGAGATCAAACGTGCCCGATGCTTTCAGGAGAGAGCGACGAGAAAGAAGGAGGAGGAACAGGATGAACAAACAGACAATGGCCAAGGGAAAAGGGTAAGGAGAGAGGAAAGGAAGAGGACAGTAAGGAAGGGCAAGAAGGTTTTCCCTGCAGGTGAGTCCCAGGGGTGAACTGTACCGTGTGAATAGAGCAGCTCATGTTTTTTTTAGCTTCGCATCAGACGTAGTGATGAAGCCGTTTCACATGGGCTGTTTGATTAGGGTGAGAACAAAGTGAGTAAATGCTCTTTAAAGTAACTGTGAGTTAACATGAAAGCTGTGTTTGGGTCACAAATGATCATTTGTTCAAGTCAAAACATGAAACAATCCTTAAGAATGTCTTTTTGTCATAAATTTGCCTGAAATGACAGATCATCCTTTTTTCCCTTTTGGATTGTGGTTGTATGACAGTAAAGTAAAGTTTGTGTCTCTCTGAAAAGTGTGCACACCAAATGTCATGTAGACAATCACAGATTTTAGATCACAACACATAACAGTTGTTGATACACTGCCGCTTCCATTAATAAGTTGAAATCTGTTATTTTGGGAGTTTGTTGTTTGAAATGATGTGTTCAGATTCATTTAAATGGCACAAAGTCACAAAGCAATGCACCAACAGAACAGTAGCTCCTGTGTCTCCACGAGCTAAAAATGCTGATTTTCTCAATGGACTCTGGTGTGGGAGAGTGAGCTGTTAATTCAGTTAAATTACGAGAATAACAGTGAATGGAGAAGATCAAAACAAGTGACTTGAGAATGCTGTCTAGCTCGCCAGCATGCAGTCCTAGTGATTTACTTTCAAGTGCCACAAGGGGGAGCCTGCAACTTTACAGTCACTCCAGGACCGCATGATTTGCTTACCACTGTATTAATTAATTCAGTTTGTTTTAGAGCTCCTTAGAGTTTTAAATCAATCAGGGATCGCAATATTTTTTTTGCAGGATAACTGTGACGTGAACTCATATCCACAATATCGTCCATGTCTTGAATTCCTTTTACAGTTACAGTAACTGAACATCCATGTGTTCACTCAACACTCAACAACGTTAAGGCTCAAATTTTCTCAGACCTGGAGCCACATCTGGTCAGAGCTCTTGGGTTTAAACAAGAGTGAAATCAGTTTATCTAAATGCTAAAGAGAAACAATCACAGGTGTTGCTGCAACCGTGCAGTCAGCGAGGGAACCCCCCTCTGTCGCGTCTCACCTGGGTGTCCGTCTGTTGTCCAGACAACGGGCCAAACTGAGAAATGCTGGAGAGGGAAATACCGGTCACGATTCACTGGCTTTTTAAAAATGTACAGACTAAATATGAATGAGCAGCTGCGTAGCAGTGCATTATGTATGAATATGAAACTGGCTCCAAAAAAGATTTGGAGTCATTACAATGTACAAATATTACATTCCCTCTATACAAGATTAAACCAAAACTACATCATCCAATGGAGACTAAACTAGACTGAATTGTCCGACTCACCCTTCATTGAGCTTCGTGTTCGTTTATCTTGTCCCTTCATTAACAAAGGCCACACTCAGCCCCACCCACCTCCGCCATGTTAAACAACTTCAGGGCAGCAGTGGTGAACTAATGAGCCAGTGTTGACCTACTTTTACAGAGATGAAGAGGAAAGAAATGAAACAAAGATTTTTCTGTTTTTCCTCGGCTAGAACTTTACTATGACAAGGGTGTCAAACCCAATTGACCGTGGGGGCCAACGGGCGACTAGTCTGGTCAAGAGGGGGGTCAAAAATTACACAATATTCCATCATGATATTGCAAGTAAGATATTTATGACGACATCTCACAGAATTTCAAAGTAAAAGCAATGTGCAGTGACATGTACTCCACAATAAAAACATATTAATTACACGATAAAAATCTAGTGATGTGAAAACAGATGTAAATGTTTTCACTGTAACAGGATTTTAAGTGGGCGGGGGGGGGTCAACGTTTTAATCAATTTTCTGACGTTTTGTGAACCAAACAAGTGATTGACTGATTAGTCAAGAAACCTGTGCACACATGAATCAATAAGTAAAAGAAAAACATCTGATACATAATATAGAGTTGTACATTTCATACATTTTGGTACAATCATCATTTTCTTATATTTGTTATGTGAAACCATTAAAATCCTCTACAATGTGAAACGTTGAATGCAGAAAACATGTTGCAACTTGTGTTTTCTAGTCAAAAATCATACATTTGTTTTCCTCATCAGTGCAATTCACAGCTCTGCAACTTCATTCAGTGGGTGAGTGGCGCCCTCTTCTGGATTTATACTAACATTACATGGCCACAATTATTTGTAAGTATAATTTCAAAGGCCTTTGGCATTAATCAGAATTAAAAGGGACATTAAAGTTTTATTATATATGTAATGTGAATAATACATGATAAGTATAAAGGGGAAGAGGTTGATTTCATACAGTAAGTGAACGTGCTTCACTTCGTTGTGTCCGTCTCTACAGACTGTCTCCACAGCGCTCACACCTATTGTGTCTATTCCTGACACACACACAGTGATGTGTGACTCACAGGAGAGACAGAGAGACAAAAATAACCCAGGTCACAGTCTGTCCTGAAATTAAAAGTGAGGTGCGTGTTTGGAGCAGCAGCAGCAGCAGCAGCAGCAGCAGCAGCAGCAGCAGCAGCAGCAGCAGCAGCAGCAGCAGCGTGTGACTGACATCAGCAGGAACTGACCTGGGATCAGGTTACTGCAGCACAGTCTGAGCGCTCACATGGACCAAGTCACAGTAAACACAGCTCTGGTCTGAGTTGGCAGGGCCATTCCATTCTGGGCAAACGGGGGCCCCCGAAAACCGCTCAACACCCCTTTAAATTTGATGATAAAGTCAGGATAAATGGAGCCTGATTTATAAGGCGAGGTTCAAACAAATGCTTTTTAGTGTAATCAGAGAGAGAATACATTTTGTTTAGTAGAGAACAAACACATTAACAGGATAGAATAATAAAAGATATATCAGACCCAGTATCAATAAGATTAAAGCACATTAAATTTTAAAAAAAAGGGACAAGCAAAATGAGACAGTACAATATAAAATTATAGCAATTTTTTTCTTGGGGCCCCAAAGTTCCTTGAAACGCCCCTGTTGGTGCCACAAAACGCATGGCAGAAACATAAGCTTGGGCTTTATTTAAGCACTTTGGGTGTTTAAATCCAGTTTTTCCTAATTTAGTCAAGGCAGATTAGCATTATATTACTACAATGTGAGTCTGAATTGAGATTTAAGTTTATTGAATGCCTTATTGTACAATGTAGCTACTAAGTTCCCCCTTTTCCACAATTTGGTCTGAAAAGGATGTGAATGATTTCAGAGAAATGACAGACTGGAGACATGAATGAAGTTATTGAGAATATCCTCAAAATCAATGTTAAATGATGGTAGGAGGAGGTCACTTTACTTATCACACTGCAAATGTGTTGCTGTTAAACAAACAGTTACATCAGAATAAAAATGAACTGTAGTTGAGGAACCATAGAATATAGAATATATATAATGCTGCTGTCAAATCAGCATCACATCAAATAAAGAAAATCAAACGCTGTATAACAGTGTGATGGCTCTCTGAGGGCAACTTCATCAAAAATGCATGCACCTGCTTAACAGCTTTACACAAGAGGATGAAAACACGCTGACTCATTCACTCAACTGTCTACATGAGCGTGCATGTGCACATGTGGGTATAATCACAATTGATTGATTTTTTTCTTTTTTTTTTTAACAAAAGGCGGCCAACACCCAGTCTCAACAGTAGTGATTTTCATTAGAAATCAGCAGCGTCTCAGCGGAAAAGATTCCACTTGACATTACATCAGGAGCTCCACTGCTCTGTGGCCACACACACAAGCAATCAGTAAAATATAAAAACTAGGGTTAAACAAAAGCAGGAACTAAATGAAAATAAAATTCCCCCATGCAGCTTATTGCAGATCTGTCAATAATATTGCATGTGTTGGCCTGGAAAGCCTCTTTCTAGTGCTGGGCGGTATGAGCCAAAATTTATATGACGGTATTTTTCAAAATGTCAAGGGTTTCACAGTTTAATGGTGGCGGGTCAAAAAGGTTGATTTTGTGATATATCGTTGTCCTTTCTTGTTCTCTTGGTTGTGATTAAACAGAGAAATCCTGCTCTTTTACCTCTCTCTTCTTCAGTTTTCTTCACTCATGTATCACTATATGTTTGTCTCGCAATATACTGATTATCAAAGAATCGATGTATTGTGATGTTATTGGTATCGTGGGCCATGTATCACGTATAGTACTGTGAGGTTACCCTGTGATTTTTGGGTTTTTTTGGAAAAGGATGCCTGTGAAATGCAAATTCAAAGATCTGTCTCACCAAAGAAAATGTGGAAAATTTGAAAGACTGACTTGACCAAGATCTTGTGTGTGCTGCAAATAATAATAATAATAATAACAACAACAACAGTAAAAGTGGATGCCATGGGCAAAGCGGCTCTTACAAGTTGCTGTCCCATGTTAAGCATCAACACATTTGGTTTTTAAATTATAGGGAACTAGTCCAAGAAAGTAATTGAAAAGTCATTGAATTTGAATAAAACCAAAGTGTGGGACCTCTGTTGTTGGGGGAGCTCCATGGAGCAAGTCACTTAAAATGGAAGCCAAATCGAAAGACAGCTGCCGTTCAGTGGCCGAGGGTTCTTTCTCTTTCATCGGGGATTCTGAAGTTGACCAAAAACGCTGTCCTCACCAGACGTGACAAGGAAGTGGCAGATTCGACTGAGTTCACCTAAGCTTTACAATCACAGCTGCAGCACAGGACAGTTGCCCTCATAATAACTCACTAACTCAGCTCTGGGTGGCAAATAGATTATACAAGAGATGTTTTATGAACAAATAAAAGTCAGCCTAATTTAAAAGAAGTTTAAAAAAATATACATGTAAATAAATGAAAGAAATATAAATCTACGTTGCCCTAGCAAGTGGATGAATAAAGCAAAACAGAGTGTGATTAAATGCATGTTTGTGCAATAAATCTAATTTTATTGTTGCTTGTAAATTACATGACTGAACATTCAAGTAGAATGGGACAAACAGTAAATATACTGTATGTTACTATGGCTACTTGGTGAGCGGGCGACGTATGCTGTCGCATAGAGTCACACAGTTTTATCAGTCGCCCAAAAACCCTCCTCCCCTCACACCATCACTGCAGTGGCATCAATGCACAGGTCAAAGGTCAAGTGCTTTCTTTCCCTCCTCTGTCTCTTTCACCTTTTGCTTCCCTGATGTGATAGATGGACTCCTGCTGCAGAGAATTCACACACTACAGACACAGACTGTGTGTGAAAACAAAACGTAATTTAGTGAAAGTGAGGGAGTGAAAATCTCCTTTAAATGTTTTCAGCGACAGGAAAAAAAGGGGAAGTTAAATGGCTGTGAGTTGTCCCTCACATTCTTCCTTGAAATTTAAATGAAAAAAACTAAGTTACAGTTGCAGCTTTGATACTGAATAGACTCCATTTGGCAGATAAATTATTTCTTTTGCTGAAAGGGAAAAACAATAAAGGATCAGATTTCTTTTAAATTGCCAGCCTTTTAATGTCCGAGGCTTAAAACTGGTCTGATTGTCGGACTGTTGCGAGATCTAAGCAATCGCTTTTTAACTAGAGCGGTTTGCCTCAGTTGAAGTCTACATATTTCTTTCCCTGAATCATACAACACGCTCTTGTTGACTTAAAAGGAGGAAGAATGTTCCATGACCCTGATATTGTTAAATGTCCACTTGGACGAAACATATTGCTTTACCTCAGTGTTTGTTTTTTATCCATGAAGTTAAAAACCAATTGTTTTCTTCAAATTTCACGAACAAAATGGTCAAATTACCGATATCAGCTGATCTGACACCTGTTTTAATCATGATAATGTGGACATCGTGTTTAAATCTGACAACCTTTCTGTCTTCAATACCAATCCTCCATTCTTGTATATTTTGCTCTGCAGACAGTTTAGAGGTCAAAATAAAGCAGGGCAGCTTGAAGAAAACAACAGAGGACAGTTGCTGCTTTGCATCCAGAAATTTTGTGTCCTGGATAGTTTCAAGTGTCTCTGCCTCATGCTGAGATAAGGACAGAGGCTTTTCAGATCCTAAGGCTTTAACAACTGCAACTGCTTTAACAACAACTCCATATTTTTCTACGAGGCACCAGTTTGGCAGGTTAAGAAATCCAAATACGTCTTACGGGGTCAATCACAACATGACACAATTACAAGGTGGAGTGCAAGTGGCAGCAGTTTTAACACTAAAATGACAAGCTGACTCAACAACATGAGCGATAAAGAACAGCAACAGAAGACTTGCATTGTTGCTGTTTCAGTCAGTTTCATGCAGAAAAGTTGCACCAAACACAACGTGAAGAGCTCAGCTGATGGATCATTAAGATACATTGGGATACCTGTAATTCCGTGATAATTCAGTTTCAGTGCGTGACTGAAAAATAGAGCGAGGAAAAATGTTCTAAAGCACAGAAAAAAATATGTGTGTGATAATTAGATTTTAGCATCCTCTATAGTTCAAGGTCCCTCCTTTGAGTAAGCTACATTATAATGTTAATTCAAGACCCATGTCAAGGAGATAAAACTAATTTTGAGACGATCTTTAAAGAAACATTACTAGATAATTTGTGATGTGGTTTCCCCGACTGTTCTCCCAGTCTGCTAAGTCTGGCGCTTTAATGACTTCCTTAAAAATATACCACAGTGGCAACATTTAACCAGCGACCCTGCCGTCATTATTTCCATATTCATGGCCATGGAAAAGACACACAGTATCTTCCACAACGGGGAAATTACCACAGCAGCAAAGTCTAAAGAATGAGTGGAATCAGCTGTAAGTGCTGTTCATGACTAGGCCCCAAAACAAAAAGAGCTTCGATGGGTTTAAAACTTTTTCACTTCTGTTAGAGTTTTCTTCCAGTTTTTTTCTCCCCACTTACATTTGCTCATTGTGTAAATTGTTGGGTTTCTCTTCTCTCTATAATATTGTAAAGGTTTTAGCCTTACAGTGCCTTGAGATAATGTATGTTGTCATTTCGCACAACACAAATAAAATTGAATTGAAGTGAATAATTTTTAAGCTTAGCCCAAATCTTCATCATTCACAGTGATAATGGCAGATAATGGCAGATAATGGCAGTCAGCGAGAGGAATATTAGCCTATGCCATGAACACACTTGATTATTTTCATTAACATTAAATCTGTTGATTATTTTCTGGATAATTAACAAGCTGTTTTGTCCAAAATATGTCAGAAAATGCCCACGAACCAATTGTATTGTCTGAGGAGCAAATAACCCTGAATTTATTCACATTGTGTAACAAACTTGGTTCTTTTTTTAAAATACTAAAAACCGATAAAAATATAAATATCAAACTAGCTTTACTTCAGCAGTTTGCTGTTGATGGATAAAATCTTCTACAAACCAACATCAACCCAAACAGCTGGGACACAAAACTAGTTAGCTAGCTAGCGTTGCTAGCTTACTAATTTACCGATTTAGGCACCAAAATTACTTGGACAATAATTTATTTGTTTTTCATATAACATTATAGTTTCCAGCCACAGCAGGCAGTGGTTTAAATTGAAAATTCTATTGAAACCAACTATATACTGTATATCAACCCAGCATCAACAGTTGGCATATAGCTAACTTTCCGAGCTAACTAGTAAACATTGCTTTTAAAAGTCACTCATGTTCACATTTAGTTTTTTCTTGCAGCTCCCCATTAAAATTGCAACACATCTCTTTTACAAAAATGACTCATGGCTGTTTTTCCTCATCTACCATTTGTTCCAGATTTAGGCACAAAAATAACTTGGTTATATAACAGTTTCAGTTGATTTCACTTGTTTTGCTTTTGTTCATTGTCAGAGTTAAAAAAAGGATTCCAAAGCTAATTTCCTCCAAAGAAGCACAGGAGTCCCAGCCTGCGGCACAGTTCTGAGTGTGATGGTGGAGGTTATGTCTGCATGAGAGCAGACTGAAGTACCAGAAGCTCCGTCTCCATATCAGCATCGCACCCAAACAGAGCTGAGAGCCTGTTTTAGCTCATACTCAGTAAGGTCAGCAAAGGTCAGACAGAGACACGCCTGCAATTTAAACACCAACAGGAATAAAGATAACGTGTTCTGGTATACACACACGCACACACTGAAAACAAATCAATACACTCTCACAGACAACAAACAGACTAGAATAGGCCAAACTCATCACATCCGTAGAGACAGGAGCGAAACTAATCAACAGATTTGCTAGAATATCCAGATTAAAAACGGCTGAGAAGAGTGTTTGACCACATAATCATCAGACAGAAATATTGGTGTCAAAAAAACGCACACAGTCTTCTGGAGCAATGGCATTCAGGATTGTGAACCCAGGCTTACCATGATATAAATAAACTCAGACACACATTTTCCAACCAGGCCAAGA
This sequence comes from Brachirus orientalis, assembly GCA_016785285.1. Taxonomy (NCBI): domain Eukaryota; kingdom Metazoa; phylum Chordata; class Actinopteri; order Pleuronectiformes; family Soleidae; genus Brachirus; species Brachirus orientalis. The sequence goes on from JAFBJR010000395.1 coordinate 2,055,780, forward strand.
TCAGTGCCGTGGCATGCAAATACCATGCAATGGAATCAATACTTTCTAGATCTAAAGGATGTCTAGTCCACTGAATTTCCCTTGATGTTGTACGCGATGAGTTCCAGTAAAGCTACAACTAGCTATCATAAAAAATTAATCGAGTACTTGTTTGGTCCATAAAATGTAAAATGTTGATTGGTGTTTCCCAAAACTCAACATGATGATGTTTGTCCACAGACCAAAATGAAAATTCAGACAGCATGTTTTAATTATTAAAAAACAAAACAAAACAAAACAAAAAAAAACCTCAAACCGTTTCTCAAATTTTATACACACAGTCTCAAATATCTGTCCAAATTCATAGTCTCCTTCAAATGTGGTGCATTCATCACTGAGCAACAATGGGATACTTCTCAGGACGACCGTTCAAACCAAAGACCAAAACACCTCAGGAATACACAAGTTCAAAAACAAAGCACCTTTAACCGTAAATATTTTAATATTTCAAGTGTTTACGGCTCTGTTTCACGTCCAACTGCAGCTCTGTAGCTTGGCGACAGTGTGGGACAGTGTGAGATGAGCTAGTTAAATAAAAACAAAATCTTCCACAGATTCATGTTGCCAACTAGGAGGGTCAAAATATCAATTTGGTGATATATCGTCGTCCTTCCTTGTGCAATATGATCATTGATACACCAGGGCAAATACTGATATTTTAACTGTATTGTGATTATGGGTGTTGTGAACCATGTATTGCATATCGTATCCTGAGGCACCCTGTGATTCCCACCCCTATTGTCAACATATGTTTTTTTACTACTTTTTGACTACTGTGTGTTAATTAATTGGGACCATGGGAAAGTTAATATTATATTTATTATTATTATTAATGTCTATCCAAAGAGAAAATGCACCTTAGCTCATATTTGATTTCTCCAGGTCCACCAGTGGTTAGGTCGGACACAGAGTCCTTTTTGCGACCTCAGACGTGAGGGCCATACTAAAATGGAGCATTAATGTTGCAGTCAGTGTTAAGTGCAGGTGCTGATATATGACAGAGCTGAGGTCAACACTTGGTGCACTGATCAGAGATCAGCTTCTTCTCCAGTTTGCGCAGACTGACACTGTCTTGTCAAGGCTCATGAGAGCAATGGATGAATGAAGTCCTACATATAACCGCGTCAAGTGAGTGAACTACTTCCTCTATAAACACAGTACAAATACAGTATATACACCCTACCCATTGAGCTGTTGATATAAATAACCTTCATAGAAGAACCAAGATTATCTAACCAGAAAACATTTTTGATTATTTTTATAACAAGAACTGGATTTAAAGCTGCAGTGCATAATTTTTTTAGAGATTTTGTGCTGTTGTTTATGTTATTATTTCTGCCTCTGTGTGGTCTATGTGAACGGAAATGATGTACCATATTTTTTTTGCTGTGTCCTTCATTTAAAAACAGGGTCTGACAAGCAATACTATCCAACCTGACAGAGGAAGCGCTCGTGCATATACAGCAATAGTGCAGGGTTGTGCGAGGACAAGAAGTATTTATCCAATCGAACTGCTGAACGACCGCACATCAATCATACTCCAACTTGTTTGCAGTCATCCCACTTTACTAGCATAATGTTGCTGGTGCTTACGTCTGTCCTGACTTAAAACAAATTACTTCCTGTGAGCAGAAAAGTAATGTTTCGACACAAGAGGCACAACTTTAACTCCATTAAATTAAATGGATTTCATTGGGGATGGACTTCAGGGGTCTTAGTTTAATACACAGTCTACATTAATTATTTGCAGAGATCACACATGTTGTAAATTCTAGTTATGTGGAACCTGGGTCTTGTAGTCACACTTTTGACAACAATAATGTTGTCACTCGTTTAATGCCAATGAGCTAGAAACTTCAGAAATCAAAAAATAAAAGAGAAACACAAGCAACTTTGTGTCATAAACATCTAACTATTTAAAGATTACAGAACCACTTTTATGCTCAACTGGGAAAAACTCATTGCTTCAGGTCTTGGCTACAAGACCTTGGCTACAGATAGGCAACCCTAAAGTCAGGTCTAAATGTTAAACTCAGTGTTTCAAGCCTTAAACAAATCATCAGACTCTTTTAGAATGATCCTGTGCATCTAACGTGTCATCATCTGCAGTGTCCTGCTTCATCTCACGGTCACACACTACAGCAACCTCTCTACAAAATGTCTGGCAACAAGGAGTAACTTTCTAATAAGTTTAAATGTTACAAAGCTACTGATTTTATAAAATCATTAACGGTCTCTATACTCAACCACAAAATACCAGAATCAGGAGGACAGAGTGGACAGAAGCAGGGACCAACTTTTGGACATGTCATCAGGCAATCTGTCTCTCCAGGCAAATATCCAAGAAACACCAGATCCAAGGATCAGCACTGGAACTGTCACTTATTAGACACATATTCAAGATCAGTTATAATGACCAACATGCAAAAATAAATAGTCTGTAAAGAAGTTACTAATGCCATACTGTAAATGCTTTTACAATAAGTCAGGGTGTAAAACATGAGACAGTAAAGTCAGCCAGGAGTCACACGGGTAGGAGAGCATGGTACATGATACACACACACACACAAGTGTGAATCACACACTACACTCTCTGCTACATGAGCGGGATAAATGGATTAGAGCCCCCTGCTATAGTATTGTCAGGAGGCCAGCTCACCCACATAGTACGTCTGCCACACTGTGGAAGTCCAATAATGTCACAGTTGAATGAACAAACAAGATTCCAAAACTTCATTAAGACAGTTTATGACTTATGTTACTTTAATTCAGTTGCCTACAGCTAACTACTGGAGATCCCTATGACCTGGTGGACCGAGAACCTTCAAAGACAGATTAAGAACATTTACACCTCAGAAAAATAGGATCATTCAATCTGAGTTCTTTCTTGGCCAGCAGTGTCCCCCTAGTGGCCATGCAATATAGTCTTATTTCCTGGTTTCCTCTGGTAGGAAACTGGAAACCGATGTTCATATTATTGTGTATTTGGTCTGAACAAGTACACACACACAGAGCCTTTGGGAATAAAAACAACAAAACATCTGAGCGACTGTGAAGAATTAGAGAGACTGGAGTAAATAACAAGGTAGCATAATAGAGCAAATCTGCAGAACAATGCTCAGGCTGTGGGTTTAACTCACTTGCAAACGCCCCTTAATACATTTTCCCAAACATTTGCTTTGTCACATCACTTTAGATGCAGACAGAATGTTCTAAAGTACAGGAGTACAGCAGAATCAGCACTCTGTCAACATGTAACCACAAAGGAACAAGGCTTAATGCTGCAAAACCACAGCACCAATCACCACCACTGATACGACCTAAAATCAGCTACACAGCACACATCAGTTATGTCTTACATGAATTACAATTTGGAAATAACCTACATGCTAGAGGATCCTAAGCATGACCATAGTGGAGTAGTGTGCATCACTGGCCACCCACTTTTAGAATATATTCTAAATTCTTATATTTCTCAATTAATGTTTGAGATTGTTCAGATTGTCAGGCATTTCAGATCGTCCTCATAAAACAAGTTTTAAGCAGATTAGCAGCTCTTCTGACTAACAAGCTCAAAAGGAAGATTTATTTGGCATGGACAGGTAGTGAGGCAATGGTGGGGAATGCAGTACAGTGAGCATATCATGAGCTGGTTCATGGTGTAGAGGGCATCACAGTTCACCTCTTAAAACCACACTTAAAAAACTTGACCAACCACTTTAGGTGGGCACTCATTATGTGTTCAATGCCAGTTGGAAATCTGCAACAGACAGACCAGCAAATGCACCTCTTGAATTTGTTTAATTCATCATTGAACCCAAAGCTCTGGCAAAAAAAAGAGAAAAAGATCCACTGCAAAATAAAAACAGATGAAACACATATTTAGATAACAAGATGTGATTGCTGGATTTTTTACAACAAAAACCAAACACACCCATAAAGTGAAATCAGTAAAGTGATACGAATGTGCACATGAGAGCACAGTTTAGGGTGGACACATTAAAAACAGTGGATGAAGAAAAACAGTCAGTACAGGCATAATATACTTCCCCAAAAGACAATCTGACTCATCCATTTATCATCTGAGGCATTTGGCTTCCGTCTAAGTGTTAATGATTGAGTGTTTGACTCATCTGCATCAGAAAAATATTATACGTCCAGCTGCCTGGAGCTCAATCCCAGCCTGGTTTCGGCCTGCTAAAATGCTAAACTAATTTCTGCTCCACCGTGGGATTGGAGCAGCCAGTGGTTTGAAGAGACGGAGGAGCCAAGCCCCGAGACATTTTATCAAATGAAGCCTCAATGGGCAGAACAGCACACTGGGTGAGTGATTTATCTCAAGGTCTGACACATAACATACTGTGCTGTAATGAGGGAAAAATGTGGCTTTCAGTTTCTTCAACAGTCACAATCAGTCCATCCACTGGGAATGCTGGTCCAGCCTCACCCAGATCCAGTCACCCTCTCACATTTCACCCCTCAGCTGACATCATGATGGAAATGCATTAAAACTGCGAAAAGTGCTACAAAAGAAAGAAAAGGAGTTTGGATTCAGATATAGAACCAAAAGAAACTACCACAAAAAAAAACTATCTGAAAAATAAGATCTAAATCTGGTTGAGAGGAAATAAAAGTTCCAAAAATATCATCCCTCTTTTTTTGCCACATCCCTCCAGTAATTTACATGCAGTCCCTTGCATTTTGAGAATGAGCCACAGGACTTAGTGGTGGAGTCAGCTGTTCCTATTTCTCAAATAGTTCTACAAGTGATATGCATGAAACCCTGACAGAAATTCTTTAAAGCATTCATTGTGCAAAAAAATTTCCAACGTTTCCAGCCAAGTAATATTTCCTGCACACACTGGCAAACGTCCACATACAACTACCAAGCGCAGCCAGCAGGCACGTCTGAAATGAATCAGCTCATGACATTAGAAAGAACCTGATGAAACTGACTGACTTGACTCGTGTCAAGTCGCACATCAGTGCTATTGATCCGCTGTGTGTTGGACAGCATGAGGGTGTGGGGGTGCGTTCCAACCCATTGAGTGCTGGGCCATTACAACCTTCACCTCAAGGCCAATGAAATGTCAGTCCCCGTTCACTGACAGCTCAAAGGCAGAGGCAAGCATGAATGAGATGGGACAGTGAGGACAGATGATGTAGGAGGCATAAAAAAAATGAAGCAATGGTAAATCACTACCACATGATAGATTGCAGTTCTAGCATTTCCAAAAGTCATCAAATCAGTAGCAAGTGGACTTGTACAGTAGACTTTTTGCAGATCGGTCCAGTTCTTCAAAACCAAAAACTATGACCTGAAAGAATGAGAATCCACAGAAGTATTTTGCAGTTCTTGTGCTTCTTTGAAGAATCTTCAGAGACGGACCTGGAGTCACGGGGTGTTTCCTCGCGCAAATGACCCAGCTGAAGATGTTCGGTCCCTGACTTGCTTCCACACATCCTACCCTCCAGTGTTCCTATTTTGGCCTCCTGTATTGTGTCTTCCCAGGCAAGAGTAACCACTTGCTTAATTGTTGTCAATGCTAGTAAAGTATCTGGGAGAAGTGAAGTCAATGTAGCATTTTGGGGAAATTTAAGCCTCCTAGGTTAACTCAGAGTTAATGATGTTACATTTTCCTGCTAATACCTTGAGGAGCTTCAACACCATCTTGATGGCATATAAAATTCCACCACTCTGAGACATGTGCACTACAGTCAACAACTGGACTATGTAACTTTTAAAAGATGTCAGTAAGAGGGAGCATAAAAATAAAAGTCACTTAATGGGCCATTATTACAGGTACAGTATATTTACAAGCTTGGTCTATAAATGCACTACATCTGCTAGGTTCTTATGTTATTTGCTCACTTGTGTACAGAACAGGGAATAATTACCACACGTATTTGAAATTGGTATTAGAAATTAGAAATGGAGTTCATCAAGGATCCAACCTGGGGTCTCTTTAATTCAACAACCAAATGTTCCCGCTAGCTCAGATTATGAGGGCCATCTTAACACCTTATCATTTTTGTTATAGCAGTCTGTTTGTGTTAGCATGATTAATGTGCAGTTGGACAACAAAAGTAATTGAACAGATGAAATATTAGTCCTATATGTGATCAGTTCAGTTAATTAACTCGAAAAGAAAATAGTAGAAAATAGTGACTGAACTACATATAATTGTGTACCCATGTTCCTGTAACCAAAGAAAATACACTAATATAAAGGTACTGCTGATACTGCACGTCAGTATCAGCACATCTGTATCTGCTGTTTGCTGGACTTGTGTTTTCTGATGAAGGAAGTAGAGATGAATGGTCACTTCCACTGACCTCTCAGACAGCTGTAGGCCACATGATAAGACAGCCTTAATTTAGATGCAGGTCTAAAAATAGATGTGTTTAGCAGGGTAGAGAGTACACAGAATATGTTGGATAGTTTATTTACTTATTTACTACTATTGCAGACTCTAAAAAAATATAAACAAAAAAACTCCTCAAAGATGTAGCCTGTGTATATATATATATATAGTCAGAAACATATAGAAAAGCAAATAAAATCATGATGAGTAGAGCTGGAGAAGGTGCAACTGAAATGAATCTAATAGCAAATACTAACATTTGCTAATGTTCTCAGTATTTTATCTTCATAATGTCATTGTAACTTCCACATCAAATCCATCAAAGGCCTTTTATTACACGTAATAAACTTATTTACAGGCCAAAGTGCTTTCTTCAGACCCTGAGTGGAGCTTCAGGCCTGTTCTGTGTCACATGGTTGTTGGTTGTAACGATCTGTCTGCTACACTGGCATTAGATAATTTGCTGCATTATGCTCCGTTTTTTGTTTTTACAAATCACAAGAATCTGGATTTTAAATGGATTATAAATGGCTAGGGTTTAAATAATGAAGGAACAATGCGCTGTGTGACCAAACAGATCATAACAGAAAGCGACAAACATACTGACTGTAAAAAAAAATTCATTTTTATTTGATAATATGAAATATCAAGCAATTACTTATAAATTTGGCTCAGAGAAGTCTTCTGATTGTGGTTATAATGTGACATTAGCCATGGGTTTCAAGCACCAATCAAATCGGTTTTGTAGAGATTAATGCCGGTTGCCTTTTCTATTAAAGATAAGTGGTCAAGGCCCCAATTTAGCCTTTTCAACAAGGCTCCAAATATCCAACTGTGGGTTTTGGGGAAATGGGCAGCTTCCAACGTCCACCTCCTTCTAGATAGAACACAAAAGGCGGCTTTGTCCTGTGGAGACTGCTGATTGTGCCCGGACACATTGCTATTTACACTCCTTGTGAACATATACACACAAAACAAGAAGAGCCTACAGTTTGTGCTTGGTCTTATCAAAGTGGTCCAATGCTTTACACCTCACACGTCCAAGTCTGTTCACTTGCACATACTCAAACACACACACACATAAACAGTGGCTTTATATATGACCCCAGCAGGCATCCCACCAATGTGACACATGCCAGCCTCGAGCCTGGAGGCCTGTGTGAAGAGTCTCTATGAGCCCACAGCAGTGCAAATATGCTGTCAGCGCCTTCACTTTCACATCAGAGAGTGAGTCGGTGGTGCGGCCGAGGAGAAGAGGAGGTGGCGAAGCTGCTTCACAGGAAAAAGATGATCCACAACCACAGATACGAGATCATCACTGTTGTTCGCGACTTTGGTAAAGATTTAAAGTTACTTAACACCCTAGGTCGACTGGACTGATTATAATCTGGCAAGTTGTCAGAGTGATACATAACCCCAAGAACAAAGTTGCACGTTACTACTTTAGAATAAGTTTAAAGTTTAAATTTACTCTAAAATGTCTCACAATCAGCAATGATAAAGTGAAATAGTGACATCTAATGGTGGGACTGCAGTTTGCAGTATCTAAGGATTATATTTGCTGATTTATCTCACTGTTAGACAGCCCTGTCTGTCTGGAAACAAAATATAAATCACTCACTCTCCTACACCAAAGTCCATAGAAAAATATTCTGTTTCTTAGCTGGCATGGACACAGGAGCTGCTGCTCTCCTGCTGCCATTTTTGGTAAGTTTATGTCACTTTGGTAAATCTGAATGAAGAATTTCAAACACCTAAGTTATAAGATAACACATTTGAACTCACTGATGGAGGAAGAAATGGATCAGCAACTATTGTGTAATGTGATTTAAAATAACTGATTTTCTCTATGGACTTTGGTGAGGGGAAACAAAATTCTGTTTCCAGTTGAAAAAAAAAAGCTTCCTAAAATCAAAAAAGTATTCTGGTAAAATTCTGCTACAAAAATCCCTAGCCCAAATACGTTTATCTTCAGATGAGAATATAAATTTCGAATTATTGTGATTTATATACATTTTGTTGTCAAAATAACAGTGATTTAATAAAATGATCCTTTGTACCAATATTGTCAAATGCATCGCCAACACTACAATATTTGTCAAAAAAAATATTATTTCTGACCAGTACTCGCAGCTCTACTACATGGATAGCTGTAGTCACAACATGCAAAGAAATGAATTATTAGAGAGTAACCTGAGTAAACCAACAAGTGTGCAGTTTGTGCAACAGGGCTAAAATCACACATGACAGTCATGATAACAATGTTGGGTTTGAAACTCAAAAGTTCAAGATTTGCAGCTACCTTTAATTTATCTTTGACATATAACACATCAGTGATATGTTCCAGTTGTTATGCCTGCGTATCATGTATGATGTGTCTCCCCGTGGTTGGGTTGTCACCAGCCGACGTGTCTGCAGGACAATCATGTAATGGGATTTAAGAGGATAAAGTGACGGAGATCAGAGAACGAGACAGCGACATAATGCTGACTACTGAAAGGAACAAACAGAGTGAGAGATCAAAGCAGAAAAACAGCAGAATGTTTGAGGTGAGGAGGAGGAGGAAGAGGAGGAGGAGAGGATGATGTCTACATTTCAAAGATATAATGAGTCAGCTGTGTGAGCGTGGTCTCGCTGAACAGATCGACAGCTTTGTACAGACTCAACACCAGCATGACACTGCAAACTGAGCCGAGCACATCTGTCTGCAAACAGCTGTGTGGAGTGACACATGCGACTCTGCCGATAAACCCCCAATTATTCCACAGCAGAGTGCAGCCCACAGCCAAGACATGGACGGATCACTGTGTGATTCCTGATACAACTAGCATTTAGGCTGAGATGAAATAGATTTTCTTCACTGTGTAGAACGAGAAGCAGCTTACACATGTAGTGCAGAACTTGTATGTAAACAGTCTTTGTTTACATTCAAACAGCTATCAAATGAGTCCACACAACCCCGATTTAGATCGGTACCTCGTGTTTGGATCTAGTGTCCCCAACAAAACATTGAAAACACAGAGAAGTGTCACCAAAAAAGTTTTGGAAGTGAATTTCACTGCAAAAATAAATAAATAAATAAATGCACTCATCTCCGTCCGTCCCTGCACTGCCACTATATACAAACAAACACTCCCTCAGTCAGGTCTGCTATTTTTGCTTGACAGAGCCTTCAGTTTTCAGATGAAGGAGGCAGCATAAAATACTGCTACATCGTTTCTGTTTGTTGAGGCACAATAACAGCATAACCGGCAAAAGTTACCCACCAAAGTTTTAAAACTTTAGAAATGGAATATATCAGTTTCACGGTGTTGGAGCATTTCCCCTCACTATTTCTTTCACATTTCAATCAAAGCTGCAGGGATTTGAACCAGCAAACATCCCAAGTTCCGGCATCTCCCTCCCTCATCACCTGTACTTCTCACTGAGCTGCAAAGACAGAGACTGAACCGTGATATGCTGCTTGAGTGACTATCACATGGACCTCAAATTGATCACTACAAAAGTGACGTATTTCCCTTCCATTTCACAGACACACGGGCTGACTCATGCTCGGAAAGCTCTGCTTTCACACCTGGACATCCAGCGGGCTGCAGTGGTCACAACAAGTTGCTTGATTCTGAAGTGAAACAAAGGATGGGTCATGGCAGAGCAAACAAGAGATAGTCATAAGCTTCCTGTGTGAAATAACCATGTAACAGGAAATGAGCTCTGCAACTTTTACTGCCACCTAAGGCTCCATAATTCTCTAATTCTCATTTAATCCAACACGGTCCACTAAATCCAGGTGAAAATAAAAACAATAAAAACATAACTGTAATATCGTATTCATTTCTGTTAATAGATCCCCTTACATCCTATAAACAGGACTTTTAACATGTATAAAACTAAATTATGTTTTATGATGTAGGGCTGTGCTAAATATATATGTTACTTAATCACTTTGACAGTAAATGCTGTGATGGTAGTCTTGTGCATATATCTTGAACATGTTCATGGCTGTTTCCATTCAAGATTAATAAAGCAGCTGAAGTAGCAAATTCTATGGCAAAGGATAAGGTTATTATTGATCACATTATTACAATAGTATTACAATGATCACAGTTAATTTCCATTATCCAGATAATTCTAATTTGTCATACTTTTTTATTTGCTACAGGAGGGAGTATGCATCTGTTTTAAATATGCAACCTACCTGTAATTTTTCTGACCAATTTTAAGTATTTAAAATACATTTTTAGAAGAATTGCAATACTGTATCCTAATATCATGAATTGCAGTTGTCTTGGTGGGGATAATTGTGACTTCTTGGGTGCTGAAATTCTCACAAATCAAGTTGCAGCTTCATATCAACTCATATCATGATATGAGAAAAAGCAACACTCGCATCTACTCATGAATTCCTGTCACTCTAAACCATGTGTACACATCAGAACATCAATGCCACCAAACTGCTGACGGCAACATCACTGTACACCTGCTGGAAAAGCTGTAAACAAGTTCTCCTTCACTACGGAAACATGTTACACGGCAGGGCAGGCATGTTCTAACAGGAATAGCACAGGGGTTTGATTAACATTAAGGATGGCCCTGTTGACACTGAGCGTGCATACTCCCTGAACCAGAAGAAGCTAAATGGAACTTGGCCATTATTAATGTGGTTATTTACACCTGTGTATTTGCTAAACATGAAAAAATGCCCATTCTTTCTAAATGTACATGTACTAACTTACAGAAACACAGTGTACACCACCTTAACTTCTAATGCACAAAACATGAATAAGCATTTTGGGAGAGCTGGGTGGGTCACACATGAAAACAGTGTGTTTACATCACTGCTGGCCCATGATGAACAGTAATGGTTAAGCAGCAAAGACAACTTTCTTGGTGCAGTGATTTGTGACACATTCAGGGAAACGCCTTCCACCAGTCCGATCCTGCTGCCTCCTCATGGGACAAACTATGACCCAGCAATCCTACCTCCCACCAAACTCCATTCAAATTCGTTCCTATTAAAGGATCCTTTCATCAGACAGGGCATGACTCATTCATTTTCAAATGTCGTTGTGTCGCTGTTAAATTCGGTGCAAAATAAATTAACCTTGTGGCGCTTATTTTGATAAAGTCGGAACTTTGATATTAGGTCATGCCGCTTTCTTTTCAATTACTATTTTAACATGAAATTTTGTATTTCATTAATAACTATGTGCTGGTTACAGTGTTAAATAGATGCCGACTTAAAGAGCACTATGTGCTGAGGCAAAGGATGTGCAACATCATGCTCTTGCACGCAGGTGCTTCTGCATACGCCCGTATAACCCTTCAAGTGACACGTTTTAATACGGAGTTCGGCGCGGATGATTCACGAGGGGTCACAGACGTGAACCTGTAAGCCATGTGTGTTCAATGAATGCCGAATTAAAGAGCATTATCTGTTGAGTCAGATAATATATTACATCATGCTCCTGCATGCAGGTCCCCCTGCATATGTCCAAATAACTTCTAAATTGAAACATTTTCAAACGAACTCTGGCGTGCACGATCGAAAGGGGGGACAGGCGTGTACCTGTCTGGTTGTAGAGATTTCTTCGTTCCCAGTGGGTGACGGTGTCCCTCCCTCGAGTGATGCTGGGGGAACCGGAGAAGAAGCCATGTTCCTGTCACTCAGTCACAAACAAATGTTCCTCGTGTCACTTTGCGCGGTGTCCTCCAGCATTCAACCCCGCTGCTGCTGCTGCTGCTGCTGCTCCAGAGAGGACCGGTGACGGTAATGGTTTCCTGTCCGAGCACAGTGACTCTCTGTCCGGCTGCACAGAGGAGCCACTGTCCCTCCCTGCTCCGGACGGTGCTTGTATGTTTGTAGTCCGATCGTCCAGTTCAAGTAGATGACGTTGAGTACGGGTCTCTCTCTCTCTCTCTGTCTCACTCTGTCTCACTCACTCTTTTACGCGCACACTCTCGCGCGCACAGTCACGCTCTGCTTCCCCACCTTCATCCCAGTGCAAGAAGGAGTTTTATTTTGAAGGACACCTCTGCGTGAGTAGGTATTACTAATGTTGTTGTGACTTAAATCTGTTTACATAGATATTATAGGCAAAAAAAAAAGTCTGCATAACATTAAAACATTAGGTTTGATGGGGTTAAATGTAGGTTAAGTTCAGGGTAAGGTTAGGATGACGATTTAAAGCAAACAGGTTTTTTTGAAGTGTCACTTTATCTTGCTGTTAGCTGTTTCCAAATGGAAATTAAAGTTTGTATCACTTTCTAAGCTACTCACCCACTCACCCACACCAAATTGCATAGAGATAATCAACATTTTTTTCCATCAATGCACACAGCAGTTGGTCATCCACTGGGGTCTCCATTATTCAATTCAAATTAGTCATTTTGTGACCTCAGTGTTTAAAATCCTTCATTCAGACACAAACGTGCCACAGAGGGTGGTTTTAGACCAGCAACTCCTTAAAGCTTAAAACACTGATTTTCTCTATGGAGTTTGGTGCAGTACAGTGAGCGAGCGATTTGTTATTTCTCAGTTTCCAGTCATGCATGCAACCAAAAAAATATGGCACAGGCTCATCATTAGGGCCTTGTGGAAGTATTACAAATTGGAGAAGTCGGGCACATTTTTCTCTCATCAGGTCATCCATTTCCAGATCCACAAATTAGGAATCACTACTTAAAAAATAATGTAAATCTGGTTCACTGCATTTCTTTCAGCACAGACTAGTCAGTTCCATTATATTACAGATCCGCGCAGCACTTTGATGGCATGAGAGGACATGCTGATGATTAGATAATAACACAAGGTAAATTAATGGGCCGATTTTAATTCAGTGCAGATGTTGTGTTGAGATTTGAAAATGTGATGAACACAAGAGTGTTAATACACTAGTATATTCTGTGTCAGATGGCATCAAAGTTCTTGCTCCACACTTTTCTCACACACTCGCTGTCCTCACAACGTCACATCTCACTCACCACAAAATGTGTCTTGATATTGCACATCTACTGTGACCATCATCGACCTCCTGCTTCTGTTGTGCGCGATCGCTTGCCTCACTGACAACAGGATGCTCTACAGCTCATTTTCATGGTGGTAGACTTTTTTAATGTCTGGGGCAACAATAACAGCAAGGTGCAAATGCCTGTTATGCATCTGCGTCTTGGGGGATGGTATTATAGATCGTCTTATGGGGGTTGGGGTACCAAGATTTGTCACAGTCGATGCTGGGGAATTGGGGGTGTGTGGTGCTGGGACTAGAAAAAGAGGAAAGAATTGGGAGGACTCAGCTGGTTGTAGCTGATTGGTTAAGATGGTTAAGGGCAGTGACACTGTCTGGCCCTTTTGGTGACCCCCATAACAGAGACAAGAGAGGGCGTCTTTGTCGAAAGACTTTGTGTTTGTGTGTATAAAGAGCCAGATGTAAGACCTTCAAAATGAGAGCATCTTATTAGGTGTTTAATTGGAAGAGACAAAGAAATTGCTTTAACTTTATAAAATTATGATTTAAGAGAGATTTAATCAAATGAAACAGTAAATAAGCAGTGCCGCAAATAAGGAATTTAGTATCAACTTTCAGTGTTTGTCCAGATTTAAAAGATACTTGTCTTGACAGATGATTGAAATCAAAGAAGTATTTCTTAGGGAAATATCGACCGGACTGTCCTCAGATCTCAGCGTTGTGATGAGTTATGGCAGGAATTACAAATCTTTGAAGACTTAGGAACAAAGTGGACTCCAACCGTTTCTGGATCATTCAGAAAACATGCTCTGGTTGGAAAGTGGACAGTCCACCATGATGCTGACATATAAAATGTGTAGGAAACACTCAAGGTAATGGTCTCTGGTCAGATGTGAATGTCCTCTGTGGCCTTTTACCAGATACATGTCAGTGACCACTGACCTTTTCCCAGTGGATGATAGGAGTTATTTTGGTTTGCGAAAGTTGATCTGGTCTATTTGATCTGGTCTAGTGTTTCTTCAGCAGAAACAGTTTTTTTTTTTATCCCTCTAATGTGTTCTCTGCAGTTGCTGCATAAATGATAATGTTTGTTTCTCACAGATTTAATTAAAGATTGTGACATGCACTTTAAACAAGAATTTACCAAGTCAATTTTTGAGTGCATGAAAATAGTTTTAACTATATTTATTGTTAGTTTTCATTTCTGTCTCAATAATTTTAGTTTCCCTATTTATTGTTCACTAAGGTTAATTTTTGTGGAAATGCATTTCTATCATTTTGCTCTGTTGCTACGGTGATAGACACTAAATTAAGTAAAAATATGTACTCTTAGTTTCTAAAAAAATCTTGTAAGCCAATAAAATCCATGTAAACAATGCCACCTTTTTAAGCCCTGTAAAGACCACATGACCTTAAATATTTTAGTGAATCTGACCTTATAGCCTTTCAGAGCATCTTTCACTTCATGTACACACAAACACACACACCTATTGGTGGTTTGGTGAGTTCTGATTCAATCACTGACCTAATGAGCTACAGAAGACAGGAGACAGCTGTCTAAAGGTGAAGGAAAGATGGATGGAGTGAAGGAGGCGCGGGGAGCAAAAAAGGCTGCAGACCTTGTTAACCAGCGAAAGATGGATACGATGAATACCTTTGCTGGACAGCAGTGTGAGACATATCAGTGTTAATGTCAGGATTTGTGTGTCTCCTCGTGTTATGCAGAGTCATTAGTGTGTCCACGTGAGGCTGAGAGGACACAGATAGTTATTTTAGCACTGAGCTGCCATGACTTTGTTCACCTGCCAAAGAATATCAACAGCTGGGTGAGGATCATGGTGAGTGAGGACTGAGGTGGACATGGACAATGTGTCTGTCCCTCTTCTGTGTTTTTGTCCTTCAGTGATTTTATGATCGTTTCCTGTTGAAACAGACAGACAGGTAGAGATGTAGTTTATATTTGAAGCAGGATTAACGGGAGTGTGAGCGTGTCACTTCAGTTAATCTGGACATAATGTGCCTAAATATTACTGGCTGTCACAATTACATCATCGATGACTGTCAGGAGGCATTTGTGTTCATTTAAACCCCTCCTTCAATATGCAGTTAACCAGTGACATCCTGATGTTAGAGCCCCGCCTCCTGTGATGTCATGGCACGTGTGTTTTGTGTGTGTGTATGTGTGTGTGTGTGTGTGTGTGAATTGTGCCTTTACACTGGAGGCTGCCTGTCTGAATGGAAAAAAATGTTTTGCTGTTATTAGAACAGACTGTGCTGTCGGTCACTCTCACCTTCCTGTCTGGAATGACTGACATTGACACACTCGCACACATACACATAAACTTTTTTTGACAAAATAATCAGTTCAGGTGCATTTTGATGACGTTGCTCCATTAGAAACATTATTTAAAGGTACAGTATTATAGCAATATAGATCAATATGTCCATTAATTATGTTAAACATAATGCAAATCAAGTGATCCCAGAGAAAATTACACCATTTTACCTTCTCTGCACACTGTTTACAGCCTCACAGTTAAATATGTAGTGTCACTGGAGGCTTTGACCAACCACAGGGCATTTCATAAAAAAAAGATGTGTGATCCTATTGCTGCTCCATGACATCTACTCTGCACAGGTCTTTTCCAATCATGGAGTGCTACACCAGCAACAGTAACAACTTCCTTCTCTGCTAATAAACCTACAAAAAGGAAAGAGTCCGAAATGGAGTCGGACAATAAATGAAATAAAACACACTTCAATATCAGCAGATTATTCGTCAAATCACCGGTTTTCCCAGTGATTCTTACTTCTGCAGCTTCAAATATTCATAATTAATTGGAGAATTTCACTGGCTATAACTGTAAATTTCATAATAAATGACACAATATTCATCTCTGGTCAAGCATTTTTTTTTTTTATTTGATTTTTACAATTTAATGCAATCCTTTTATAACGAAACACAGCTTTATAACACTAGTATGGCATAATTGAGAAATTATAGTTAACAGCAGTCAGTTTAGGGTAGTTTCCAATAAAATAACACAATGATATCAACAATAAGATATTTTTGTTTGTTGTTTTGAAAATCTATAAAGTTACAACATGATTCATGATAGCACGGAGATCAATTAGTAAACGTTGGTGAGAAGGTGAGAAGTGATTGTCATCACATTCAACAACAGCAGAACCAAATTTGTTTGCAGCTCTGTGTTAATCTGCATGATTGTGTGGCTGACAGCAGGTGTAGCCCCACTGTAGCAGCACCACCTAGTGGGATAAGTAAGAAACAGCAACAGGACTTTCAATTTACAATAGTTACCAAAAAAAAAAAAAAAAAAAAAAAAAAAAAAAAAAAAGCTGTCTCACCAGGGAGATTTATATCTGTCTTAATTGTTTCACCACCTCACATGGATGAAGACTGGCATTTATCACATGGATGAACACTGGAATTTGGCTGAACAAACTGAAACAACAGAACAATTATTCGATTAATGTAAATTTGCCAAGGCTTTAATAGGAAGACGCATTATTGGTTGATCCCCAAGTTTTCAAATATCCTTAAAGAATTTGTGCGTTTCCCTGCGCCCAACTGCAGAGATAATTTAGTCTTTTATTTAGTAAAATAAATATATTTTTCATGCTCATGTTGCTGCAGCTGTAATAGATATACATGTTCCTCATTGAGCAATATAAATAAACAATATTAAAAAATAATTATTGTAGAGGCTTGTTTAAGTCTACTGTTGCAATCATTAGATCAGATAAGCATTATAAAAAATCAATAACTGCATCCTTAGTGTTTTTATTATTATTATTTTGTTGTTTTTTATATATCATCCTCATATATTCCACTTTACCTCATTTATTATTTGAATAATGATTGTCCGATGACTATTTTCGAGTGTTTTCAACTTTTTCCCAAGTTTGATTGCATCTATAAATCAACCACACATATTGCTGAAAGAAGACCCGCCTACGCTCGTTCTGATTTGGTGAGCTCTCGGAATAGAGTGAGATGATTGGTTAATGGTAAAGACGAAACAGCCGGTTTAGCCAATCAAAGGGCGGGAATGAACGGATCCTTTTCCTCCTCGGGGGGAGCTAATTAAGGCGTAGCAGCGGCAGCTGCAGCAGTGGTGGCGGAGTAGGCAGGTAATACACGGTGTCGCCCAGCGGTGTGGCGTTTCTGGTTCTGCAAACACTCAAGTAAGTCAACAAACGATACAAAAATGATTAAATTAACTTTAATTTCAGAGCTTGTCTCCCTGTAACGTCGCGTACTGACGTGGTTGAACCCCCTCCGCTTGCGCTGTCATTACGGATAGTTTAGCACTAAGCTAACTAACTTTACCGCTGCTTCCAAATCATGTATGCCTTTATACTCAACTCATGCTGATATAGAGCAGTTTGTTAAAATGTTTGACAAGAGTCGTTGCCGTTTTCGTTTTGTGTCGTCATACAGAGTGAGTGTGTTTTTGGAATGTTAAAGTTTGTCTAAGCAGGTGATGCTAACTTGTGACTAACAGGTAACAGGGTCAACGAGGGGGGGAACTGTGACAGCGAAGGAAGCATTTAAGGACGCACGAAGGAAGCATCGAGGATAGGAGTCTTCAAACACAAAGAGGGCTGAAACAATTACTCTGTTACTCAATGAATCGTTAACTACATGTATTTTCATAATAGCTGAATCAGTTTCAGTGTTTTTTTAAGGATTAAGGATTTTTCTTCTTAAGTTTGAATATTTTCTGATTCCTTTACTCCATATAACAAAGAAATAATTAAAATATACTTTGGACAAAACAAGACATTTGAAGACATGTTCAGATTTGAGAAACAGTGAAAACTTTTTTTTCAAAATTTTCTGACATTTTATGGTCAAAAAGATTTGATAATTAATTAATAATAATTAATTGTTAATTACAGCCATAAACACATCTAACATATTCACTTGGTCTGACAGGATAGTGAGGTACCTGGCCACCAAAACAACTTTTTTAAATTATTTTTGTGCCCCTGAAAATGTGCAACAATGCATAAAAATGCATATTTTTCAAACATTAATGCAATTTTTTTTCTCCTTAAATTGAAGCTGAGAGTACACACTTTGATATTGTGTGTGTGTATGTATATGTATATATAGCACATACAAAATCAGCATAGTTTATGGTTTGAAACAAGTCATCTATATACCAGGTCAGCAAGACCAATCACAACAAATTGATTAGGAATGCTACTTTTTCATCTAATGTAAAAATAGTGATTTTGATGAAGACAAAAATTTTAAGTAGACATTTAGTTTATCAGCTTGATTCAGTCATATAGACACATTTAGCCTCAGTATCCAAAAAAATAAGTGGTGTCAGTGGTGTTCATCTAGTAGGTATTGTCATTACATTTAAAAATAATTTTATTGCAGAGCAAAACACTGAGCGTGGTTGCTCTGGTCATGTTACGCCACACGGTAATGGCAGTATCATTATTAGACTTTGCACTGTGATACAGAGTAATGGTAGTATGTATTCCAGGAAAAATGTGGACATTCAGAATGTGTAGCTTCAGTCAAGTGTCTGCCGCCTTTTATACAGATAAGAGCTCCTTAAAGGAATTCACCTGTGGTAAAAGAACCAGAAATTTTTTTTAAAAAAAAAGCCTTTTTTCCCCAAAAAAAATGGCCAGCTTCTTCAACATGCAGCTGCACATTTCTCTGTAAGTTTCGTCATAGTGTTAGAGATTCAGTTATATAAGATTTAAAAAGAATGGGCCAAAGGTTCACTGGCCCTGAGCTCCACCACTCAGCACCAACTCCCTCTGTTACAAGTGGATACATTTCCACATGGAATATGAAGGTTGTCTTTTTTTCTTTTTCTTTTTTTTTTTTTTACTGTACAGTACGGTACAGTATGTGATATTGATCAATAAGGGGATGATAATCTTATCTTAATGTAAATTAAGTGATCTAGAATAGAGTGCAATATATTAATTCAAAATTAATTGCAAAACAATGTAAAACATAATACAACCATGTGCAATGTGCATATCAAATGTCCCTGCAATTTTCTGGTAAAGATAAAATCTGCTTCAAAACGGCATTAGGATGAATTTCTTTAGTGCTGCAGGAATTTAATAAAAATTTATTAAAAATATGTTCTCTGTTTTAGTTTCTGAAGCTCAGGATAGAGAACTGTGAACCTAAAATGTTGGTCTTTCTGCAATCTGGAGATAAGTCACCAATCATTTAATTGGATTCATGATTTTAATTTGTACTGATATTTTCACTTTTAGATCCGTGCTGACACATACAGGAGGATGTCTAAGACTGTGGAGAATCCTTTTCAACATATTGTTGAGCCCCTGAACCCTGAGGACCCAAATCAACAGTTTTACAATCTTTCTAAACTTGGAGACAGCAGATATGGTAACGATAAAGTGGATAAACCTATATTAAAGTCCTTGTTTATTTTTGGAGCATATGTTTCCCAGAGTTGTTCACTCTCTGTCTGTTCCTCAGAGCGTCTACCATTCTCCATCCGTGTCCTCCTGGAATCTGCAGTTCGTAACTGTGATGAGTTTCTGGTTAAGAGCTCAGATGTGGAACGCATCCTCAGCTGGAAGGAGACTCGGACTCAAAGTGTGGAGGTTCCATTCAGACCGGCCCGTGTCATCCTCCAGGACTTCACGTATGTCAAACTATTCCTCCATATTTGGATGTCAATGAGTTGGTCAGCTGGTGTTTTGTTTTGTTTGTGTGTATTTTTCTTAAAGATGCAGTTAAGCTTTTTGCAGTAACTCTCTGATGATTTCAAGGTCACTACGCATTTTGTGAAAATGAGTCTTCTGTGGTTCTGGAGCATCAAGTAGTCAAATAAAACCCAGATGTCATAACATTATCAGTATGATGAATTGTGGGAAGATCCAGGGTCATTGTAGATTTATTTTGGAATAAGATAGAATTAAACACCTTTTATTATCACTGTTTGAACAATGAAATTTGTCATATGTATGTAAATACTGTATATGTAAATTCATTTACATATACAGTACTCTACACCTGCAGAAAGACACACATTAATAATAAAAGAATATATTTAAAAAGTATACACTACAAAAATCCAGATGAGTAAAAGATGTAAAAATCTAAAACTGAAATTAGTGCATTTCTAGCAACCAAAATTACTGTGCAGAAGGTTATGGACGTACAGATTTTTCTGTGAAACAGGATTATTGCTTTGACATAGTTATTGCCCAGTAACAAAAATTATAACAAGATTTAATTGTGGTGATCTCTCAGCCTTTGCTGCTTCAATTTAGACCATATTGGTGAAATAACTATTCACACTTTATAGGATACACGTCTGCCATAGAAATGCAAATAAACGGTAGAAGATTTGAGGTAAGTTTTGACACACCCTCAGTATTCACATTAAGAGAGTGATATGATTCAATGAATAAAATATCAGGCACAAATTGAAAATTGAATCATGGGAAGAAATTGTTTACTGTTAGCTGGTGCTCAGTCATTTTACATTAAAAAAAAAAAAAAAGTCAACACTGAAGAGAACAGAGGAAACTAACCACCTTGTGGCTTCAGGGTGTTCTCTACCATGTTTGTCAGACAGTAACAAGATTTGATGAAGGCCCAGTTTGTCCACTTGCATTAAATTTTATTGTGTCAACTACAAGAAACCAAAGCAAACAAACTTAAACCTTGGCCTTAAAAATTAGAAGTAAGTTTAAAACTTTTAGTTAAAGTTTTTGAAACTTTTTTGTGGTTCAAAAATGATTAACATGCATAAATTACATGGAAAAGCTGAATATCTCACACAATCCTAACAAGTATTGTGTGCATACACTATCAGTCAAAAGTTTCATGACTATTTACATTGTAGATCTCACTGAAGGCATCAAAACGATGACTGAACACATGGAATTATGTAGTAAACAAAAGTGTGAAATAACTCTAAATATGTTATATTTTAGGTTCCTCAAAGTAGCCTCGCTTTGCTTTGTTGACAGTGCTGCAAATCCTTGGCCTTCTCTCAATGAGCTTCATGATGTAGTCACCTGAAATGGTTTTCACTTCACAGGTGTGCCTTGTTAGGGTTCATTTGTGGAATTTCCTGCCTCCTTAATGGGGTTGGGACCATCACTTCTGCTCGGGTTGGTACACAGCTGACAGCACCATTTGACAAATGATAGAATTCATATTATGGCAAGAACTAATCAGCTAACTAAAGAGAAATGCGTTGAACGCGTTTTCAAGTGCAGTCGCAAAAACCATCAAGCGCTACAACGGAACTGGCTCACATGAGGACTGCCCCTGGAAAGGAATACCAAGAGTCACCTTCGCTGCTGAGGATAAGTTAATCCGAGTCACCAGCCTCAGAAATCACAAGTTAACAGCACCTCATATTAGAGCCCAGAAAAATGCCACACAGAGTTCTAGTAGCAGACAAATTTCTACATCAACCATTATATTATGTTAAATAGCTGCTAAGAAACCACTACTGAGTAAAAGCAACCGATTTGCCGAGAAATACAAGGAATGGACATTAGACCAGTGGAAATCTGTGCTTTGGTCTGATGAGTCCAAATTTGAACTGTTTGGTTTCACCCACCATGTCTCTCATGGATGGTCTCTACATGCATGGTTCGCAAAGTGAAGCATGGAGGAGGTGGTGTGATGGGTATGGGGGGGTGCTTTGCTGGTGACAGTGTTGGGAATTTATTCAAAATTGAAGGCACATTGTACCAGCATGGCTACCACAGCATCTTGCAGTGACATGCCATCCCATCCGGTTTGCGCTTAGTTGGACCATCATCTATTTTTCAACGGGACAAATGACCTCAAACACATCTAGATGATTTGGGATGAGATGGACCACAGAGTGTGAAGGCAAAAGGGCCAACGTGTGCTCAGCATCTCTGGGAACTCCTTCAAGGCTGTTGGAAAACCATTTCACGTGACTACCTCATGAGGCTCATTGAGAGAAGGCCAAGAGTGTGTAAAGCAGTAATCCAAACAAATGGTGGCTATTTTGAAGAATCTAAAATATAAAATGTTTTGAGTAATTTCACACTTTTTTGTTTACTACATAATTCCATATGTGTTCATAGTTTTGATGCCTTCAATGAGAATCTACAATGTAAATAGTCAAGAAAATGAAGAAAAAACATTAAATAAAAACTGTGTCCAGACTTTTGACTGGTAATGCATATCTGAAACATCCATCTATTGTTGGGGAAAAAAAGATTGTTTTGACTTGACTTAGTCTTGCTGCCAAAAATAATCAAAACAGCCACAAATATGGATGCATCAATTTTCTTCTGGTTTAAGTAACACCGTTTAAATTACAGTGATTTCTTGTGAGCTGTGAATGGGACACTAAGGAAGCTAAATGGAACTCTACCATCATTAAGTTGATTATTTACACCTGTGCTTTGCCTCATGTGACCTGCCAAAGTATCTGCCATTAAAACAGACCCATGGGACTGGTGCAGCTGAAAGCCAGAGACAGATGAATGGATTGTCACTTTTCATCCATAAATTGTGTTCATTGTCATAAACAACAAAAAATAAACAGCAAATCTATAAGATCTGCCAATTGTTTGACAGATCTTTTATGAAATCTTACAGCGAAGAAGAAATGTGTCCAACTAAATCACAGGATTATATGGAACCAGTATAATAACCCTATTTAAGTTTTCAAAACAAGTTTTACTACTCACTTTACAAAATACAAATAGATATATGGGGCTTGTAATTTACATCTTACTTAAATATGTGATGTGTTGTGCTGAATGATGTGTTTCTGAAAACTTGTTACAGTGGGGTCCCTGCTGTGGTGGACTTTGCCGCAATGCGTGACGCAGTTATGAAACTGGGCGGAGACCCAGAGAAGATCAATCCAGTTTGCCCTGCTGACCTTGTCATTGATCACTCTATTCAAGTGGACTTCAACAGGAAGTAAGACCAGGTTCATCATGCACTTTTTACCATGGCACCACCACTTCATACAGTGTTATTCTACAGGTAGCAACAACAAAAAATCATAGGCCCCTCTTTATTTCCTAAAGGTCTGATAGCCTCCAGAAAAACCAAGATTTGGAGTTTGACCGCAACAAAGAAAGATTTCAGTTCTTAAAGGTATGAACAATTAACCAACTCGGTGCAACAGCTATTATTTGAAATTTTCCTGTGACTTAAATATGTTCCCTTCACTTTTCAGTGGGGCTCTAAAGCTTTCAGGAACATGCGAATCATTCCTCCTGGTTCAGGAATTGTTCACCAAGTCAACCTGGAGTATCTGGCCCGAGTGGTGTTTAACCACGATGGGTTCTTCTACCCTGACAGCCTGGTGGGCACAGACTCCCACACCACCATGATTGATGGCCTGGGTGTGCTCGGCTGGGGTGAGAGACCATCTGGAAGATGTTTGCATTTAATAATTTCTGATATGTGACAAGCTCCTCTTTGAGGTACTGCTTTTCCATGAAATATTGACTGTGTAGACTCTTTCAGCTTGTTGTTCCACAAACATTACTTTCATCAGCCTCATTTCCAGCAGGCAGCTCTGATAAACCTGCTGCCCAGTATCAAACAAAAAGACATACAAAGCTAGCTCAAGTGAAAATAGCTGATGAACACAGTGGAGTGGATTAAAAGCCAGATAGTTTTACTGTGCATGCTATTGTTGCGCTCCCTTTAATGTCGTAAGAGGCAAGTCAAAGCTATTTTTCTCTCTGAACCTGACCTGAGAACAACAGTTCTAATCAACTTAAACCTCACAGATATTTTGATTTTTGAGTCTGGGCAGGAAGCAGCCCACATAAGCTGTTCTAAGGATGGGTTACTCTGTCCCTGATACACAATATTTACTGCCTGTTTTCAATGTATAGTAAATGACTACACTACACACGTAGTATTTATCCAGTAGAGATGTGCCAATGTGCCAAGCTGGAGGAGCTCATGTAATCCACTGAAGTGCAATAAAATACCAGTACCGCTGTATAATTATTTGTCTATGGATTTCATATACACGGTACGTTGTTGTACAAAATGGTAGTCAATATTTTCATTATGTGCACACGACTGTTCCATTTAGGCCTGGTTGAACACAAAGGCAGTGAGATTACAGGATATTATGTTACCAAAGGAAAAAAACTTCACTTTGACATGATTCAAGAAAATTCTATAACATTAATTCATATTTCCATCCCCATACATAGTACATTGTTACATAGACAACAAAACCATTGTTGTACCACCATGATTTTTGACTGTTAATGTGATTTTAGGTGTGGGTGGAATTGAGGCCGAGGCAGTGATGCTGGGTCAGCCAATAAGCATGGTTCTGCCTGAGGTGGTGGGATACAAGCTGCATGGGACCCCTGATAAATTCATTACATCCACTGACATTGTTCTCACTGTTACCAAGGTAAGAAAAAAATAAGTTTTCACACCGCTCGTATATGTAAGTGATATATGGTGTCATCATCTTCCTCTCTGTCTGTGCACTCAGCTACTCCGTCAGGTGGGCGTAGTGGGAAAGTTTGTGGAGTTTTTTGGGCCAGGTGTGGCTCAGCTGTCCATCGCCGACCGAGCTACCATCGCCAACATGTGTCCAGAATACGGAGCCACAGCAGCGTTCTTCCCTGTGGACGACATTAGCATTCAGTACCTCGCACAGACAGGTGAGTATCCCAGCTGCAAGGCTCCTTCTGGAGTATCAATGTTCACCCCCACATTTGAGTTTCTCCCAACGTTGTGACCTTGTTTGATTCAGGGCGAGATGCACAAAAGCTGGACTACATTACAAAGTACCTGAAGGCAGTGGCCATGTTCAGAGACTACAATGATGTCTCTCAGGATCCAGATTTTACTCAGGTCGGTCCAAGCATCATTTTAATGTTTTGTCAATTAACTCACTTTAAAGTTTTATTATTCATTGCTTTACTGGCACAGTTCTAAGGTGTTCATCAGTGAAATTGATTGTCTGTCTGTCTTTTTCAGGTGGTGGAGTTGGACCTTGGTACTGTGGTCCCCTGCTGTAGTGGTCCCAAAAGACCTCAGGACAGAATCCCTGTTTCTGACATGAAGACAGACTTTGAAACCTGCTTGGGAGCAAAGGTAGAAACCAGTGCAGTCTGTTTACTGTTCTTCACTCTAAAGTGGCAAATGTTTTTCAACACTTTTTCCACTTCCCTCCACTCTCGAGTAGATACATTTGAAAACACTGGCCTTCACTTTTAGGATTTGCAAAAACAAAGTTTAAGGGAAGAAATTAACTGTTCTATTGTTTCACTGTGATCATTTGTTTTATGACCACCAAAATGACGGCACCACACAAGCCCTTGGCCCATGTTTACGAGACTTCCGCAACAAACCGTATCCTGTCAGAGCCAAAATAGCGTACTACGACACTGACAGTGATGATCACTCCAGAGTTCTGCATAAAAGTGGCACCATCTAGTGTTGAAGTTGTAGATTGAAACCAATGGATAAGACCTTTAGCCCCCATATTTCAATTCGAAGCACAGGGAAGAACCTATGGTGGCCTTTATATGACAAAACCTGGTCTCTTCTGAAACCAGTAATTTTGAATGTCCATTTTGGGATATTGACAAAATATGTAAATGCTTATTTTAAAGTGATGAAACCAAAATGATTCTCAGTTTCAATTGGTTAATAAATTACTCAAAACAATTATGAATGGTATATTCCATTTTAGCCTGTAGGTCCTCTTACATAGTTTAAATGATAGAGCAGGAAGGGTAACCAACCTGAGCCTATTTCCGCTCTTGACCACATGACCATTATGCATTTTAGCAGAGGATATTTGGACATTTCCACATTTATTTCAGACAGATAATGCTAGTGCAAAGTCCCAGTTTAAACTATGTTTATATTCCTTAAGTACTCACAGATGTGAAATAAAACCCAGCCCTTTTATTGGTTGGTAATACTTTTAACTTGACAAGTGTGCATGGGTGAATTGCTGTTACTTTTACTATTTAGCAAAATAATTAATATAAATTTAAAACTTGACTACTTCCTTGCACATTCAGCAAGGCTTTAAGGGTTTCCAGGTGCCAGCCGAGCGCCACAACACTGCCGTCCCCTTCCAGTTCAATGGAAACGAGTACACTCTGGGCCACGGCTCGGTGGTCATCGCTGCCATCACCAGCTGTACCAACACCAGCAACCCATCTGTCATGCTGGGAGCCGGTGAGTACACGTCTCTCAGGGGATTTTATAATTGTCGCTTTCCACTTTTACAGAGTTAAAGAAGGATTAATTATGTGGTCTTTTTTTAATTTTCAGGGCTTCTTGCTAAAAAAGCAATAGAGTGTGGTTTGAGTGTGAAGCCGTACATTAAGACCAGCCTGTCACCAGGCAGTGGAGTGGTCACCTACTACCTAAAGGAGAGCGGTGTTATGGATTACCTGTCTCAGCTGGGGTAAGCTGCTCAGATCCCCTCTTTTTCCTTTAATAGTTAAAGACACTATATACATAATATGATATAATTCTATATTGCAAAGAAAAAATACTTGAAGAAAAAGGTACTGTGTGTATGTTGCAGCTGAATATCCCACACTTCACTCTTCAGTTCAAAATGTGTTGGAGAATCTATGTAGCTTTTCGTTACCATCAAAACTATTTAGTTTGTCCATTTTGGCCTATTGTAAAATAATTTTGGTCCAAAATGTGACCCGTAGAGCTGACGCAGACTATGAGATAAATATAAAAGGCTCATTATGATGTAATGAACAAATAAATAGAATCGCTTGATTGCACACAAAAGTAATTTATTTTATCTTTAGTTTCTGATCCAGTTCTGTGTTTGAATGGAACTGTACACACTAAAGCAGAAACACTCTAATTCTAGTATTTTACCACTTCTGAGTCACTGCCTTTTTCCATCTTCAAATTATCTCATCTCTAATGTATCTATAAATCGTCATCGTCCAAAAATATAAATAGGACAATTTTAAGCTGCAGTAAAGAAACACAAATTTGAATTAGAAACTGTCTCTGTGGAAACATGGTTTGTCCACCAGGTTTCATAAATTACATTTGGCTAAAGTATATAAGCTGTAACACAACATTTATGCACTTCTGCAAACTTAAATGAAAACATGTGTGTGTATATATTAGTACCATGAAGCTAATATGTACTTTTGTCTTCCCTGACAGCTTTGAGGTGGTTGGCTATGGTTGTATGACGTGTATAGGCAACAGTGGGCCACTCCCAGAGCCAGTGGTGGACGCCATAACACAGGTAACTATGTTTTACATCCATATTGTATCATGACACCTCATCGGCCTCTGTAATATTAGAATATAAGTGTAATATTAAATGATGAATGCATTCACTGCTTTTGTGTTTCAGGGAGATGTGGTTGCTGCAGGAATCTTATCAGGAAACAGAAACTTTGAAGGACGAGTCCATCCCAACACCAGAGCCAACTACCTGGCTTCTCCTCCACTCGTCATTGCTTACGCCATAGCAGGGACTGTGAGGATAGACTTTGAGAGGGAGCCCATCGGTGAGTTTAGAGATGAAGCACAACCACTCATGAACTAAAACAATGCTCGCTGTATAACTTTGTCACTAAATGACACAAGATAGCAGCCATTTTTGGCTGTTAACATACAATTTCTTGTAAAATAGTACACAAACACGACTTGGTGCCAGCTATTTATTGTTATTTAGATACATTGGAGCAGCATTTCATGATATATAGGTTTTCACCATTTCATTAAAAAATAAAGCAAGAGCTCAATGTCCAGTTTAATCATCTAAAAGGGCACAATGCATTTTTTCCATGATGACCTTTCCCAAGTCATTATACAATTAGAGCACCACTTTCCTTAATTGTAATTCAGGTAACTGGCTGTGCACAATCACAGGAAGAGAGTCATTCAGGGTCTGCTTTTTAAGCTGAACAGGCAGTCTTTCCCTCTTAATGACTACACCTACAAAGCCTGAGCACCTAAAACACAAAGCAGAGGTGGTTTTCATTCGGCTTGCATGTTGTTTTCTTGTCTCGTTTCCACAGGCACCAACTCTGAAGGCAAAGAGATCTTCCTGAGAGACATCTGGCCCACACGAGAGGAAATCCAGGCAGTGGAAAGAACGTTTGTCATTCCATCAATGTTCAAAGAAGTCTATGAGAAGATTGAGGTAGAATTACTTTAAATCTTACTAAAACCACATATGTGACATTTGATATAGACATCACTAATGAGCTCTTATTGGATTATTGTGTCATGACAGAAAGTGAATGAACGCTGGAACTCTCTGTTCACTCCCTCTGACAAACACTACACGTGGGATCCTCAGTCCACGTATATCAAGTCTCCTCCGTTCTTCAATGGTTTGGTAAATACCACCATTTTCCCACAGTTCTGAAACTACTACTCAGTTCCCACATCTGCAATAATTCAAATGTTATGATTTAGTTTTTTCTTATTTGCTTGTAATCATTGACTCCATTTAACCTTTCTCCTGTGATCATATGGATTAGTGTACGTCAAAGTAAACATAACAGAGCATTAAGATGAAATTAATTCAGATTTCTTAAATTTTGAGAAATGGTAAGGAAACAAAGTGTTAATCACACAGAATCTATATGCTAGTGATATCTCTAATGTCTCACTTGTTTCAGACTATGGAGCTGCAGCCTCCAGAGTCCATAAACGACGCCTATGTGCTGCTGAACTTAGGAGACTCCATCACCACAGACCACATTTCTCCTGCGGGGAACATAGCCAGAAACAGCCCTGCAGCGCGATACCTGACCAGCAGGGGGTGAGTGAGCGTTAATTCACTTTGGTCTAGAGTCACTGAGAACGACGACGTTCTTCCTGACCTTCCCTGTAGAAATGTTGAGAAGATTTTCAATTTCCAATTGTAAAATGTTAATTTAAACTCTAAAATCCATAGTTGGCAAAGAAAAATAAATAACCGGATTCTTCTTTCTGACATTGTTCTGTAGAAATTGAGAAAATGAAAGGATAATTCAGCTCAACATTCAATTATAATCTGTAATTCCCAACGTTTAAATATTTATTCAAACAATTCTTCATGCCATTAAGTAGTTCTGTATCAAATCAGTTGTGGCAGCGTGAGTTCAATAATTGATTAAAACTGAACACAATCAACTCCACTCAAGTATTAAGAGTTGGTTGAATGTAAATATGTATTTTAACTGTTAATTGAATTGCCCACTCACTGTCTGTGTTCTTTTCAGTTTGACTCCTCGAGACTACAACTCGTACGGCTCACGCCGAGGTAACGACACTGTCATGGCTCGAGGAACGTTCGCGAACATCCGCCTTTTTAACAAGTTCCTCAACAAGCAGGCGCCACAAACCGTTCACCTGCCGACAGGAGACACGGTCAGAATACAGCGCTTTTCTACCATGTTCTGTTCATCTGCGTGACTTGTTGGTGTATGTGTTAAAGCTCAGTGTTGTGTTTGTACCTCCATTGTCCAGCTGGACGTGTTCGATGCTGCAGAGCGGTACCAGCAGGCCGGGGTTCCTCTGCTGATTCTGGCAGGGAAGGAGTATGGCTCAGGCAGCTCCAGAGACTGGGCGGCAAAAGGTCCCTTCCTGCTCGTGAGTAACACACTGTCACTGTTTTATAACTTTACAATTGGAAACAATGAGTGTGCGAACACAGTCAAGAATGAAGTTGTGTTCTATCAGGGAATCAAGGCCGTCCTGGCAGAGAGCTATGAGCGGATCCACCGCAGTAACCTGGTCGGGATGGGAGTGATTCCTCTGGAGTATCTGCCCGGAGACACGGCTGACAGTCTGGGTCTGACCGGTAGAGAGCGCTACACCATCATCATCCCTCGGCAGCTCACGCCCAGGATGATCATCGACGTCAAGGTGAGTTTTGGGACAGTTTGTCACAATTTACTTCCTCTTTCAAATATGGTGTCTGATGTCTCTCTCTCCCTCCCTCCCTCTACCTACACTCTCTACACTCTCTCCCTCCCTCCCTCCCTCCCTCCCTCCCTCCCTCTACCTACACTCTCTACCCTCCCTCCCTCCCTCCCTCCCTCCCTCCCTCCCTCCCTCTACACTCTCTACACTCTCTACACTCTCTCCCTCTCTACCTACACTCTCTACACTCTCTCCCTCTCTACCTACACTCTCTACACTCTCTACTCTCCCTCCCTCCCTCTCTACACTCTCTCCCTCTCTACCTACACTCTCTACACTCTCTCCCTCTCTACCTACACTCTCTACACTCTCTCCCTCTCTACCTACACTCTCTACACTCTCTCCCTCTCTACCTACACTCTCTACACTCTCTCCCTCTCTACCTACACTCTCTACACTCTCTCCCTCTCTACCTACACTCTCTACACTCTCTCCCTCTCTACCTACACTCTCTACACTCTCTCCCTCTCTACCTACACTCTCTACACTCTCTCCCTCTCCTCTACTCTCCCTCCCTCTACCTACACTCTCTACTCTCCCTCCCTCCCCCCCCCCCCCCCCCCCCCCCCCCCCCCCCCCCC